>CAJHNH020000234.1:0-173894 GCA_905116865.2 Candidula unifasciata | reverse complement strand
TGCCCAGAAGCTTCTTTACATTCACAACAATTCAGCGACTTACGAAGTTCTGATACCGAATAACAGCAAAGAACTAATAATACAAAGTTATCAATACTACAAACCCACTCCAGATATGTAAATTGATTGATTTGAAGAGGTTTAAAAGGCCATTTCGAAGCATTCTGTGAGAAATGTCAGCCGAAAGTGCATTCCGATCCGGAGCTCCTTTCGCCGTCTTCCTTCGCAAGAATCGTAGGCAAACAGATTCGCATTATCCAGCTGCTGACCTTACTTACCTACATCACAGACACTATGAACGCAAATATTCAATTAAAAGTCCCTATGAAAACTCACCCATGATAAATAAAAAAGAGAATAAGGAATCTTGTCTGTATAACGGTCAATTGGCGAGACACAAGGAAAAACGCCTGCCTCCAAGACCGGACTGTAGAGAAGTGACGCACACAAACACGTCCCCTAACTACAGCAGTTAGCGTACGAATCCCGCTCACTAATGCAGTGCAGTGGTCAGACAATTTATTTAGAATAGGCGTAGAAAATGTGTCCTAACATGTAATTCGACACTCAAAGCCTAAAAGAGTCATTATCAAAGGGTTTTATAGAGATTTTTCCTATCAGGACTCCCCCACAACGAACGAACTATCTATGCTTGGCCTATACTAATACATAGTTACGATGACGAGCTTAGGGGTGTTCAGCCTGTGGACCTTCCTACTGCGGCAGATGTGTGGATGCTGTCATGCGACACTGCGACAGCACTAACAATGAGACCCTAAATCCCCAGGTTCAAAGATATCCCCAACGTTTACATCGCAGATGGCAGTTTTTATGGCCGGTTAATGTTTACAAATACATGATTAGTGTCAATGGCGTAATTAGGGCTTTTCTCTCTATCTATCTTCTTTTACCCCATCAGGACATCACATAAGCGATTATTGTGGATGAGGATCACAAGTGGAGAGGTCCCAGAAACCGCGTTCAGCCATTAGACCATATTTATGGTCTGGCTATATTGCGGCTGCTGGCAAGAGCCAGAGTAGGGCTTCAAATAAAGAAAAATTGCTTCCCACAAAAGGATGACGAGATTAGTATTGATAATTCCAAAGGGCTTTTATTTACTTACTAAAACTTATGAGCCATAACAATAAGGAAAATACAGAAATTGTTTATGAAGATGGTTTTACGATAGGGAACGAAATAAACATTATAGAATTAATATTTCTAGCAATACACAGAAAAAAAGGGGGGGCGGGGGGGGGCTGGAGGTTAGGATTTCTTCACGTGGACTTCTAGTAATTTCCCCTGATCTCTGGGCAGTAAGGTTGGACGCCCGTGTGCATTGTTGCGCACGTAAAATAATCCTTTGCCAGTTGGAAATCAAAAAAGAGTAGTTTAAAGGCGCTTCCCGGTAAAAATTTTGAGTTAAAAATCTACTCAAAGTATTTCAGGATCCTCGCCGGTGCTACAGAGCCTTCGATTATTCAATCACAGAGTCCTCTCTGGGTTGCTACCTAAATTTCAACCATACCATCCTTAGATTTGAAAATCACAGTCAGTGTGGGAGATTAACAAGGCAGATCTTAGATGCCTCGTTTAACCTCCGAAGCAGTTATAGCAAAGGCATCTGTAAGAGTTACACCAGCCTCTTGTGACCCTTATAGAGATTACACTGTGTTCAGCAGGAACTGGGAGGCTGCGTGGTTTCAAGCCATGGCGTTTGCCTCGAGTGCTAGAGTACCGGGTTCAGGCCCCGGTGAAGGCTGGGATGTTTTTAACACGTGGACTTCTAGTAATTTCCCTTCGTCTCTGGATTGTAAGATCGGACACCCGTGTGTATAGCTGCGCACGTAAAAAAAAAAAAAAACAATCCCGCGCATCCTCGCACACTCGTACACGCACGTGCATACACACCCACCCACTTACTCACTTACTTACTTACAAACATACACACACACCCACATACACTGAGTGATGAAGTGCAGAATGATAAGATGAATACCTATTTGGGACAGAACGAGTTAATCCGTGTGCTCGAGACATTATTTTTAGTTGTTATTGTTAGATAATTATCATCATCTTCAAATTACATTTCTAAATTTGTCCGCTAAGCTATTCGTCACATGGAAGCCACGTGCAGCCAATGGCAGTCAATAAATTACAGCAAATGAGAATGTCATTTGTTTCTCAAATTAACTGATCCGCTATTGTCAAAAAAAAAAAAATCAAATTTTTATGTCATCTTGTCTTTCCCTCTAAGAATATCTGCACTCTCTGATTGTATCAATATTTTGACGATAACACCAGTCAAGGATTAGGTTCGTTAGAGCTTTTGTTTTCAGTTCTTATCACACGATGCCAAAAAAAGTGTCTATTACAGAAGCGCTAAAACAAAATGTCTTCAAAAGATGTCTGTACTGCGTACCGTTCCTACAACCATAAAAATAAGAAGCTTTATAGGAGTGTTCTAAAATGGGTTGTAAACACGAATATCAAAAATGCAGGGATGCATATAATGTGTGTTTGTGAGTGCGCGTACTGGGTGTGATATCAACAGATTCACAGCACACATCAGTACTGATTCTATGTTAAATATTAGTTTAATGTTTGCTGCATTCTCTTTGACGAACATATATATTATATTGCTATGAAATGTAATCTTGCCTTTTATATTCGTATACTTGGAGGCGGCTGTAGGTCCACTGTTTGTTTAATTGTTGCTTATACAATGACGATATGACGGTATTCCTTGCCAGCAATAATCAACCTTTACAAACCAACTGGAGAAGGGGAGGGGAAAGGGCATGGTTTCAATGACCTGCCGATTCTTCTTCTTCTGCCTTTCTATCCCCCAAAGGAGCATAGGCCCTCAAAAAACTCACGCCAAGTCGATCTATCCTTCGCCATTACATGGAGCTCTCCACATGTGATCCCTATCTTTCTAGCTTTATTCTTCAGCTATCTTGTTCACGTGTTTTTTGACCTTCCTTTATTTCTATGCCCCTGTGGGTTCCAACATTCTAGTTATGCTGTTCTCCTGCTTTTTCAGTGTGTCCTATCCAACGCCAGCGTCTTTTCCTCACCTCTTGGTCCACTGGGGCCTGTTTAGTTATCTCCCAAAGCCTTACATTAGTTTTTCTATCATCATCATCAGTTCCCGTTATGCCTAGTGGCACATGAGGCTTCAGAGAGGACTTTCCATGCTTTCCTGTCCTGTGCAATCTTCAGTGCAGTTTTCCATGTCAAAGATGCCACACTCAGGTCTCTTTCCATCGTTCGTCTCCATGTTGTTTGTGGGCGCCCCTGTTTTCTCTTTCCCTCTGGTGTCCATGTGAGGTATATGGCAGGTATATCAGAAGTCATTCTCATAACGTGGCCAAGCCATTTCCATCTTCTCTTGGTAATCATACTGTCTAAAGTTTCTTGGTTTGTGGCTTGAAGTAGTTGGGTGTTTGAGATTGTATCTGGCCAGAAAATATTTATAATTCTACGTAGACATGCGTGGTGGAAGGTGGACAGCTTGTGTGCATCCTTTTTGGTCATTCTCCAGCATTCCGCTCCATAAAGAAGAACTGACAAAATGATGCTCTTGTAAAGTCGGAGTTTCGTTCCTCTGCAGTAATTGTTGGATTTCCAGATTTGCCTCATCCTTCCAAAAGCAGCTCTAGCTTTGTTCAGACGTGACTGTATGTCTTCCTCTGTCCCTCCCAGTAGGGACACCACACTGCCAAGATATGTGAAATGTTCTACATTTTCAAGTGATTGGTTATTTATGGTTACTGGTTGTTGGTTTGGACTGTTTGTCATGATCTTAGTTTTCCTTGTATTTTTTCTCAGTCCCACCATTTCTGCTGTGCAGTTTAGTCTGTTACTTTTATCTTGTATATGTTCATGTTTATGTGATAGGAGTGCTATATCATCTGCAAAATCAAGGTCCTCAAGCATGGTGAATGGAGTCCATCGAATGCCTCTTAATGTCCTGTCTACTGTGTTCTTTAGTATCCAATCAATCACAAGGTTGAAGAGGAGATATGAGGCTTTAGAGAGGACACATCCCTGTCTTACACCCGTCTTTACTGGGAAAGATGTAATTTTTTATACTGCAGGAAAAGTCTTTATAGAAGAGAGCAATTATGTTGACTATTTTTTCTGGAATTCCATAATGTCGTAAAATTTTCCACAGACCGTCTCTATGGACGCTGTCAAAAGCTTTCTCAAAGTCCACAAAATTAATATATATACTTCTCTGCCATTCGTTGCATTGTTCTAAAATGTTACGTATGGCGAAGATGTGCTCAGTTGTTCCTCTGCCCTTTCTGAACCCTGCTTGTTCCACTCGTAGGCATTTATCTACTCCTTTTTCAAGCCGCATTAAGATGATTTTACAAAATATTGTGCTTGGTACTGAGAGTAGAGTAATTCCCCTCCAATTATTGCAGTCTGTTAAGTCTCCTTTTTTGGGGATTTTGACTATTGTTCCTTCAGTCCAGTCATCAGGCAACACTTCTTTTTCTCAAATATCCTTGAACAATGGTTCTAGAATGCTAGCAGTTGCCTGGTGCTTTGTTGTTCTTTAAAGTGTGGATAGCTTTAAGGATTTCTTGTTTGCTTGGTGGTTCAGTAATAATGTCAATGTCCTGAGAGGCTGGTTGAATATCTGGGGGATTTTCAGGATCAGGTCTGTTCAAGAGGTCGGAGAAGTGTTTAGTCCACTGCATGTCTTGTTTTTGTTCTGTGGTGAGCAGTCTGCCTTGGTTATCTCTGATGGGTATGCTGTGATAATTGTTTCTGTTTCCGCAAATTTGCTGGGTTATTTTGTGTAGGGTTTGTAGATCATGTTCTTTAGCAGCATTTTCTGCTGTTTCTGCAAGATTTTCCATAAATCTTCTCTTGTCAGTTTTTCTATCATACCATTTAATTTCCTCTATTCTGCGCAGGCACCAGTTAATGAAAGTCTTTAATGTATTAGTAATTGCATTAGTTGTTCTCCATGTTTCCGCCCCATACAAAATTACTGATTTGACATTTGAATTAAAAATTTTAAGTTTAGTATTTCTTTTAATTTCTTTTGACCACAAATTTCCTAGTGCTATGAAAGCTCCTCACATTACTATTTGCCTGATTTATTCTCATTATCTTTGTCTTTCCTTTATAAAATACCACGATAAAAATCCACTCTCCCAGCAGTGGGTTTTGACTGAGGTCCGTTGGAATTACGAGTCGGACTCGCAACGTCTAAACCACGGACGCATATAATATATGAAAGGGGGAGAAGGGGGTGGGACAGAAACCGTAGTATAAACGTTATATTATTGTTTATTCACATGAAATGAGAGGTTCGTACGTGATATAATTGTTGGCACAGTGATAGGCAGAGCCATTATATCTATCAGGTTGTTGTTTTAAAGATCAACCGGCCCTCGGAGGGTGATATGGTCAACATCATGCCGGTTGGCGTTATTTCCCATCACTTCACTTTGTTGGGTCAACCTGGGAGCCAAAGTCATTTCTAAAGAAAGAAAAATTATTCCACGCAATCTCCATCGTCTTTCTTTGATTAAAAACAGACAAATATGCATGGATACTATGAAGATAATTGTGCGGAAAATGGGGTGGGTGGGGGGGGGGGGGGAGATAAAGAGATAGTGGGGAACATAAAAATAAAGAGAAAGGAATCAAGAACGGTAAATAAACAGGAGAAGAATTTTAAAGAACGGAGAGGAGAGAGAGCGTGCGCGCGCGCGCGGGAGAGAGAGAGAGAGAGAGAGAGAGAGAGAAGGAAGGAAGACGGGAAAAAAAGGAAATAAAGAACTCAGTTTAAGTGATTACGCATTTGACCCTTCCGAACACGTATCTTTCACACAGCAGTGGCATTTTACCGAACTAGGGGGTCGGGTGGGGGGGGGGGGGGGGCTTTAGAATAAAAAGTGAAGATTAACCTGAATGTCTACAAACTGGGATAGTACAAACACAGATACTACCGTGAGGTCTTCATCTTAGCGACCACCAGCTGTAAACTCCGGTGGAAAGCTGTAGCTGTTCGTCCACGTCTAGTCCACTTCGAGGACCTGAGCTCTGTGTGCACACACGTTTTAAAAATATTGCATATTTATATGCAGGCTGTTGATTTCTTGCTTCCCAGGCAGAGGTACTCCGACTTCGAAGGAAACACCTCTATTCAGTTGCCTTTCACTGTCTGCTTTTAAGGAAGAGGTGGGGAGTGGGGGCAGGGGGTCTATTTGTATGTCCCATAAAATAGGGCCCCAGACCCCACACGGGGGCTGTCATTTATAATGTGTTAGACACAAATCCACATAGAATGGGAGAGACACTGATGCTGGCTGGATGAAGGGATGGATGGATGTGTGGATAGATGATGGGTGAATGTTTGGATAGATGGGTTGATGGAGGGATAGATGGATGTGTGGATAGATGATGGATGATTGGATGGATGGGTTGATGAAGGGATAGATGGATGTTCTAAGATGATGGCATGCAAGAAATAAGACCAATAAAACGGATTAAAATACCAGGGGTCTGATATATGCGCCACGAAAACGGCAGGGTTATGTTGACGATGCTGACACGTACTAAATGGTTTTCAAACGATCTTATGCAGTAAGCAAGTAAAATATACAGAAAATGTGTCAAAGAAAATAAGTTATAAAAAAATCAAATTGTGTATAATTAACAATGCCTAAGCAGATTGGTTATGTCGTGACATTTGTTTAGGTCAGAAAAATGCGACATAAAGATAAGCCTAGGTATATATGTAAACCTAACCTCATTTCATTCAGTGACTATTAACATACACTATTTCTAGAAATATACTTGTGGTCACATAACTGATTTCAAAAACAATGACATCTTTGCGGATATGGTTCTCGGTACTTCTCGTCTGTTGTGCATTAACTCAAGGTAATCGTGTTTGATTTCAACCCTTTCCTTCTCTGCAACTCTGTGTCCACACTTCACTGCAGAAGAAATCAAAATATGACGATGGCGATCTTGTGATTTTTAAATTTGACACACGTTTCTATTCCAGTGACTTAAAATTGTGTATTAATCCAAGAAAAGTGCTAATAAATAAACTACACTAGAGAGCACGTAAATGAACTAGACGAAATGAAAAATAAATGCATGTTCCTGCTTCTTCTCTTTCTCTGTTTATTCTTTCGTGTATCGAGGTTTGTGACCCGCATTGTTGCAACAACAGCAATAGACACTTGATAATTGTGTAAGATTCTTCTTCCTTGCCTTCTTAACATCCTCTTGTACACTTTCGATGGAGATATGGGGTTGTGGTTCGTGTTTTTCTGTCCACCCGACCATAAACATATCTTATCGTACTGTTGTAGAATTTCTCTGATGTTATCTTTCCAGCGTTTTCTTTATCTGCCTTGCTCTCTACGACCTTCTTGATGTTTTTATTTTTTATTTTTTCAATTTCATACGTAGGGCTGTCTTTACCATTGACCCCTGGCATCATAAGAGCTAATAGACTGAAATGGCTGGGACATATTGAGAGAATGTCAGATGACAGAGAAGCAAAAACTGTGTACACAAGCGAGATAAATGGTCGTAGACCAAGAGGCAGACTCAAGAATACGATGAAGACATAATATTTATACAAACCTGATGTAACCAACAGGAAAGAGAGGGCCAGCCGGAGAGATGAATAGAGGCGGGTGATATCTGCAGCAATGAACCTTTAGGGCTCGGAATGCTGAAGAAGAAGAAGATAGGGCTCTCTCCTCTTTTGGTGTATGTCTTGTATTGTATCTTCGTCGCGTTCACCGGCTGTAAACTCTGGCGGAAAGTTCTCGCTGTTCGTCCATTTAAGTACTCTAGTCCTGCTCCAGAAACTGAGTGTTGCGTGCACATCCGTTTCACATGTCTGACTCATCTGCATGCACACTGTTGGTTCTTTGCCTTGCAAGCAGATGCACTTCAACTTCCTACGTTTTCAGTTCACTTCTACAAACCTTCCGCAACATCCCATTTCCATGTTTATTAATCTTTTCTAAGTAATACATTTTCTGTTCTGAATAATAAATCTTACGAAACTAAAGTAAATAAACTAAGCAGTCGGTGAAAAAAAAAAAAAACTAAATGCACATATATAATTTAGAAAAAAAGCACATTTAAATAAAAGAAAATTAACGTAAGCAAATCAGATGCACTAAACATAGGTAAATAACCAGAAAGCACGTAAATAAATAAACTAGACATAAATAAACAAGGCTTTAACTGGTTTATGGTTTACACAACGGATCAACATCATTGCAAAAGGGGCAGAACCCATTGGTGTTCCTTGCTACTTCCAACTCAAGCCTGAGTCCGCAGAATCTCAGCGCTGTGCACGAACTCCGTAAACCGGTGAGGATCCTGAAATGCTTAAGGTAGATTTTAAATCAAAATTTTGCCCGAGCAGTGCCGTTAGGCTACCTTTTTTTTCGATTTCCAACTGCCATGGGATTTTTTACTTGCGCAACAATACACACGGGAATCCGATCTTACTACCCAGAGACCAGGGGAAATTACTAGAAGTCCACGTGAGAAAATTCCAGCCTTCGCCGGTTCCTGAACCCGGAACTCCAGCACTCTAGGAGGACGCCATTCCTTGAGACCACTCAGCCACCCCTCACCCAATGTAAAAGAAAGGTAAATAAACTAGACGACCGGAAGTAAACAAACTGAACTAAGCTCAAGTAAATACTAAATTAATACACATCTTAGTAAACATACAAACAAATAATCTAGACGAGAAATTTAAAAACAAATTATTAAACTAGAATTCAAAACATGGGAGAAACTGATCGGAAACAAAGAAAAAACGTAAGCCTACAAAAATAAAGGTTAGTTGCGTATCTTTTACAGGAAGTTGCTGTACCAACACCAGCATTTATTGGCTATTGTGGTTTTTGTCTGTAAATTTTACAATCAGTAGTTTGCCATTGCTTTCTAAACGGTCAGCTCTCGGTACCATTTTCAAAACCAGAGCAAGAAAAATCGTCTGCAGAAGTAATCGAACCCGGCACCGAAAAAAGTAAGTATATCAATTAGACTTAACAAAATTAAAGAAACTAGACCAAAACGCAAGTGGAAAAATTAGACTAAAGCGCTTGTCAATTAACTGGGCTAGAAACTCGTAAATTTAATAAACTGCAAAAACACAAATCAGCTAGGCTAAATTGCAAGTACATAAACTAAGCTTATTTTAAAAGTAAAATGAGGTTAGTTGCGTATCCTTTACAGGACGTTGCAGAACCAACCCCAACAGCCCCTGGCTGGTGTGTGTGTGGTTTTTTTCTAGGCAAAATTACGTCCAGTAGTTTGCCATTTCTTCCTGGACGGCCGGCTTTCTTGATCCCATTATCGAAACCATCGCAAGGCGCATGGCCAGCAGTTGGAATCGGACCCGGCATCCCGGCATTACAAAGCGTTCGCATCGACTTAGCCACAGAGCCGACAAATGAAATAGAAAGAACATAAATAAGTCGACTCGCTCGGTGTCTCTGACCCGGTCGTCAACAGTGTATCACAGAAGTCACGCCGTTTTGAATCTGACCAGTCCAGTCATAAACTTGCTGGCCTGACAGGCGTGCATCACCATACTGTGCATTCTTTCACTGATGATTTTCTATAAGGTTAACCTGTTTATTGATTAATAACAGATAGCAGAACGCCGCTACTCTTTGGTGCATGTCAAAAGTGGGGCGGTCAACTTTAAAAATTATTATGACGTCACCATGGTCGTCTGCGTGTGATGTCACGTTATCATCTTTACCAAAAATATAGGCAGGTTACAAGAAAATGGCACGTTACTGTAATTTCTATCACGCTTTAAAGGTTTTTTTAAAGACCTTTCAAAAGTTCCTGGCTTCCTCTATTAATTATTTGAGGGAAAAGGGGAAGAGTGGGGGGGGGGAGGTGAATACATCTGCTGCCTCAGTGAATAAAGCTAAATGATCAAGAAATAAACAACCTAAGAATCCATGCAGCTGTAGATACAATAAACAAAAATACACAAGGACTGATCGGCACTCGGAAAAAAAAAGTAGACAGAAATGAGGACATCTTAAGCAACATAAAAAAATTGAAAGCTGCAGTTGCCATGCCCAGAATTGAACCTTTCAGCTGCAAGTCACAAAGGCGCCTTTCTGCAGAAACAGTTGTACTAACTCGACACATCATAGACATGTCTACGCAAGACTGGGAAAGGCTGGTCGATGGCTTATGTTCTAATACAGTGACTCTGAACCTTGATAATGCCGCGACCCTTTAAATACAGTTGCCTCGTGTTGTGGCGACCTGCAGACAATTATTTTACTTCATAGCTGCAATGAAAATGTGTTTTCCGATGGTCTTAGGCCACCCCTGTGAAAGGTTCGTTCGACCCAAAAGAGGGTCATGACCGGCAAGTTGAGAACTGCTGTTCTAATGGGACCGTAAACACACACGCGCGCGCGCACACACATACATACATACATACACACACACTCACATATACAAAAAGAGTTGATCTTTTGGTCATTAGATGGCATTATTTTATGCTTTTATTTTTTACTGATTGTCTTTCAACAATTCCTGTTATCACTGGAACGCCACAAGCAGCCGAAAAGAGGCGATTAGCTACGGCAAAAGAGAATGTCATTTGCTCCAGTGAATCAACCAGAGGATCTGGTTAGTTGCGTATCCTTTACAGGACGTTGAAGAACCAACCCCAGCAGCCCCTGGCAGTTGTGTGGTCTCTCTAGGCAAATTTATGTCCAGTAGTTTGCCATTGCTCTAGACGGTCGGCCCCCTGATACCACTGTCGAAACTAACGCAAGAACCAGAGGATTACGTTTTGCTTTTATCAGTTTGTACCATCTTGTCTTTGCTTCTTTTCCTGCAGGAATCGCTGCACCTGCCGAGAGTTTCCTGCTGTTAACTGTAACACCAGAAGCCGGTCGGGTATGTACTAATAATCCACAATGATTATAAACATTTGGCCTATGGTGTACATGTAGGTGCTTGTTTACATTTACGTGCGGGTCGATGCAGGCGTGCTTGAGTATGTATGTGTTTATGTGTGCATATATGTATGTATTATCTATGTATGTATGCATGCATGTTCGTACGTATGTATGTATATATGCATGCATGTATTTGTGTAGTAATGTGTCTATGTATATGTTTATGTATATATGTATGTGTATGCTTGTATGTATGTGTTTATGTATGTATGGTGCCAAACGTACCTGCATTGCGTGTTACTGATTTCAGAAAGGCCAGTGATGAAGTTTGTCCTCTCCATAGCATAAAGCCTGGGCTGTACGAAGCACTCTGGGATCCTATAAAAGAAAAGTACAGTATGGGAAAAACCTCACACATAGTAGACAACAGCTATATGCCAAAACTTAACGGACAAAGAGGAAGCTGATTCTGCACACACAACAGTAGGAGTCCAATAGGGCTGCTTCCGCTCCCCAACACTGTTTCATTTCTTCTTAGAAAGAAATATGACTGACGCCCTAGAAAAACTTCATGGAACATTTAGTATCTGAGGACGAATTATAACATACTTAAGATCTGCAGATGACATTGACGGATCTCCGAGGAAGAACAAGAGAGAGCCGAACTTGTGAACCTGCTTGATGAAACATCGATCAAGTATGGCACGTGGGGAAAAACGCTGAAACTAACTAGAGTAATGACTAATAATCCAGCTGGCATAACTAAACCAATGTAGGTTAAAGATCACACAAATTAGCACAAGTCAGTTATTTCAAATATATAGGATCCTTTTTAAGTGACCTAGGATCCAAACCAGAAATCAAGTCTATGTTAGCCCAGACAACATCACCCCTTACCAGACAGCAAATATTACGGATATGTAATAAGATCCAACAGTCTTTCAAAAACAACACTAAAGGGCTCAATAGAGGAAAAGAGGCAGACCAGGAAGTTTGTTTGAAGTTTGAAGTTTAAACAATGGATCAACATTATTGCACACGGGTAGTACCCATTAGTGCTCCGATTTTTCTTCTAACTCAAATCTGAGTCAGAAGAAGCTCAGCACAGTGCACAGGCTCTGTAGCACCAGTGAGGATCCCGAAATAATTTGAGTATATTTTAAACTCCAAATTACAGAGCCTGTAAGTGGTACAGAGCCTGTTGAGTATACTGTTGAGTCTCTTCACTCAGACCTGTTAGAAGAAGAGCGAAGCACTTATGGGTTATATCCGTGTGCCCTGATGTTGATCCGTTGTTTAAAGCCTCAAAACCTCCACAGATGTATGAAGTGATAAAAACCAAAAGGTTGCATACAAACATGATTACTATCGGCATAACCTATATTAAGAAGCAAAAGATTTTTTTTTTAAGTTTAGTTGCGTATCCTTTACAGGACGTTGCAGAACCAACTCCAGCAGCCCCTGGCTGTTGTGTGGTTTCTCTAGGCAAATTTACGTCCAGTAGTTTGCCATTGCTTTCTGGACGGGCAGCTCCCTGATACCACTGTCAAAACCAACGCAGGGCGCATGGCTTGCAGTTGGGATCGAACCCGGCATCCCTGCATTACTAAGCGTTCGCATCGACTTAACCACAGAGCCGACTTTTAGTCCTAGATAGATGTTAAATTCCCTTATTCTGTCTGAATCAACTGTCCCGTTAAACTAATGCATGATGCATCAACAGCAGGTCGAGTAATAAGCCCCACTAAAGAGACGGAGAAAAGCACTAACTGAGACAGGGAGATTGGGTTGGTGAATATAACAACCGGATAGGATACTTGAAAAAATATTTTTTTTCCATCCCCCCACAGACGTTGGCTCAGTGCACCAAATGCTCTCTTTGGGAAAAATACCCGGTGAGGTACCAGTTCTTCCACAGTGCGAATCTCGTACCAATGACCTTAAACCACGAAAATGATTCTCTTCTATAGCGCCCGCCGTTGAAATCGAACCCACGTACGTAAAGGGTTAAATTGTGAAAACTATTTTATAGCTTCTTAGAACATATGGAGTTAGAAACCCAATATCATTCTGGTATTCTAGTATTCCTAGTTTCATCTTCACAGTAAACTTGCCATCTCATAGTTGCTCCGCTCCTGTACAACGAAAAAAAAAACCAGACAAAATATCCATCACTGTCCCTTGTGGACAAATTGACACAGCCTGCAGTCTCAGCATTTCCACTAGCACACACACGCATTGAAAGCATAGAGACGACCATCGGAAGTGATAACACAAACAGTCCGACATTAGAAAGGCAGTTTATTAATTAACGGAAGCAGCAGTTACAAACGGATTAACTGTTTGTTGCACACTCGATCAATTGTAATTACATAACGCACCACCAATAGTGTGGCAACAGGCGATTCGCCATTTGCCGGATCTACAGTTCGGAACACCACGCTGGTCACAGCTGAAAAACATTTCAAATAAAATCAGCAGCTCACAGTGTTGCGCCCTGTACTCGACTCAGTAGCTAGGCGATACAACTGTATCTTTTATGTCTACAGATGGAAGAAAATGTAACGTTCGCCGTTTGTCAGAAGCAAAAAAAAAAAAAAAATGGCCGTGCATAAGTTCAATTTGTACAGGAAGTCCCCGGCCCCCACCCCTCACCAGCCGCCCCACATAAAAAAAAAATATTATGTTAAGCGTTACCAATAAATATGGGGTGAGTTTTTTCGCCATGAAATAATGCTTAGAAATACATTTATCATCATCGGTGCCTTGTCGACTGGAGTTGGCGATCACGTCTTTCCACGATCTGCGATCCGCAGCTGCGTGTATTAGTTCGTGTGTTGACTCCCCTCCATGCCATGATAAAAGGCTGATAAGAATCTGCTCGCGCTGTCTTCCCGTGTCTCTCTTTCCACAAATCTTTCTAGTGGTCACAACATGTTCCAGTTTCCCTCTTCTCATAACATAACCAAAAAAATGATGACTGTCTCTTTCTGATGTTTGTGATTTGTCTTCGAGCATTCGCCTCTTTCAGACCATCTGGGTTGCTCTTCTTAGCTGTCTAAGGAATTCTAAGAATTCTTCTGTAAAACCACATCTCCGAGGCCTCTATATATTGTTCGGCTTGTTTATTAGTTGTCCAGGATTCACAGCCGTATGTTAAAACCGGCTCTATATAGCTTGCGATAATTCTTTTCCTAACCCCCAAAGACATGAATTTATTGCACAAAATGTTCTTTATCTTAGTACTGACAGTGTGCGAAACAGATATAACGCCATGGAAATAATACAAACAACTGATTAACAGTGGGATATGTTGCATTTGTCAATTCAGCAGACCTTAAAAGAGCTTATTCCTTCAACACATACAGTTGCAAAAATAAAAAATGGTTTACAAATGAAATTCTGCAGATGAGAGAAGAAAGAAGAAAACATTTAAAAGTATTTTAGTATACACACACAAAAATAGTGAGCTAAAGAAACCTGGCTGAATGAGATGTGTCTAGAGATTAGGAAAAATCACAGGGAAAGACTCGTATCCCATGCACTAATATATAAATACATTAACAGAGAAGAAGAGATATAACTTGATTGCGTGTTTGAAATCAAAACAAAAAATTTAAATAGTAGTGGAGAAAAGTGGACGTAATTAAAAAGAACGGCATAGATTAACTACAATTATAAATGATACAGTTAAACAGGCCTTTTTTCTTCAAAGACAACGCCCGTACTAACCACACAGCGCTTAAAGAAGAAGAAGAAAAAAAAAAAAACATAATGACTGAGGATATTCACCACAATGTGTCTATTACTGTAGCGCCCTAAAATATGATGAAACTAAATAAAACAAAAACAGATGCTGGCACCGTCAGGAAAGAAGTCCTGCGTTTAAATAATTAATAATCTTATTTGTCCATTGTCCTGTTGTGCCATTATGTGTCACATAGAGCTCACAGTATTTGTCTCCGTTCTGTTTGATCCTGCGCAATCACTTCGATAGTATGAATGGAATTTAGTCTAGCACTTCTGGCTTCTCACACCTGCGTTCGCCTGAGGGTTTCTCTTGTACGCCCTGTTTTAAAATGTATACGACGTGTTATACTGAGGTATTCTTTCCTTGCAGATTCATAATCTGCATTACATAAGTTATATGTAAATTTTATTATTAGAGTTATTATTTCACTGACTACTTGTAAAAAGTGAAAAATAATTATTTAACGCGAAATTAATCTGAACAAATGAGCTGCAAATTAGCAAACAAACGCACACACACCCACACACACACACACACACACACACACACACACACACACACACTCACACATACATACACACAGGCGAGCGCATACTTACTCAGACGCGTTTCCTCAACCCCTTTTTTTCATATTTTAGTGCCTGTTTGGTCACTTCCATTCGCCTTTTCTCAGAATGAGCCCTTCTCAGTCTTGAAACTATTATTACTTGTGATAGCCCAGACATTTCCCTTTTTTTTCACCCCTCTTATATTTATCCCATTTTATGTTCAACATTCACCTCATCAAAAAATGTGGAATGTGATATCAATATGTTCAGAAACTGATATAAATGTGCTATCATAATCTTGTTCACAGACTACCCCAGAGCCCTGCCTTGTGTTGCCCTGCCCAGCGGTGCCATTTCCTCAGCTCTGCTCCAGTTTTAAGAAGACCTATTTCGAGTGGCACGGGATGTTGTGTCCGGGTTGTGACTTTTGTGTCATTGATTCCACAACGCGATCAGCCAGTCACTAGCCACGCCACCTGACATCGAGAACTGATTGTAATGTCAGTTTAGACTGACTTATTACCAGTCATGCAGAATTATTATAAAACGTCATTTTGGCTACATTTGGTAACTAGTGTTCCCTTCTTTGCTGGCACGGTTTAAACGTTTCATCAGTTGTAGGTTTCTCTCTTTCTCTACCTGTTTTTCTCTTTCTTTTGTTCTCTCTCTTTCTCTCCTTCTCTTTCTTTCTTTCTTTCTTTCTTTCTTTCTTTCTTTCTTTCTTTCTTTCTTTCTTTCTGTCTTTCTTTCTTAATGGAGGTTAAACTCGTTCATGTCTAAGCAACTATTTATGTGTAAATCACTGTAACAACTGAAGCTATTTTACTTTATTATTATTATTATTATTATTATTATTATTATTATTATTATTATTATTATTATTAGTTATATTCTTTGCTTGGAACATGTGTATGTTGGGGCAAAGAAGAATCTGAGATGACACCAAGATATGCACAGGACTAAATTGCTACATACTTGTTTAGTAAACGGAAAACAGAGAAAGATGACGAATTTCGTATGCAACTACTTCCATTGTTACACATCCACGACGCTAACAGATCAATGGTTATGTTACATTTATATTAATTTTTGCCACACCTCAAAATGTTCAATTAATGTTTGTCGACAGATTATCCTTATTGCACATCGAACAATTCCATGCTTCGATCCCCTTCTGAGTATACCCCACAGCGTGGAGCGGATGACGAAGCCAGTGTCACGATACGATCTCAGTGGTTCCAGAAGTTAGTACTTGTAATAAGTTCTTCTGGTTCTAAAGAGAGAGGATTATATTTACTCTGCCCTTTACCCTAATATTACTTTAAACCAAATTGATTTAAATGTTACCAGTCCTTCTCCCAGACAAAGCCACTGCGCTTTGTTTAAAATTACCTAACACTACGTAATACAGCCCGCTGGTTCAGACTAGGGATGTGAGGTTGGATTCTCATGCCAGTGTCAGAATGTTATCTCTGACCACACTGTAGAGGTCAGCGAACGGGGAACTTAGCATCACACCTGAGCTGGACCGTAGGTCATAAAGATTACCTAACACGAATTGAGCGGACTGTAGACATAGAGGCGACGAGAAGTTTAAAGTTTAACACGTCAGTGTAATTCTGGAGAGAACAGGTGTTTGGCAATTAGGAATGTTTTATCTTGGTCAAGGTCGTACTGTAGGCCGTTCACTGTGAGTGACAGGTCACTGGTTAGCCAAGTTGATCTGATAGTTACCTCAGAGGCAGGGCTTAAGTCATCGTCTTGAGGGTTGGGCAGAACCCAGTAAAGGGAGGAGTTTAATTTGGACAATAGATTGATACTTATACTTCGAGCCTGTGGAATTCCCGTCATTAATCGCAGCCTGCCGGCAAACAAACACAGATCGACCTAAAAGGTAAATTTTACGGTCGCATTCTGTTTTGGCGATTGATGGAAAAGTTCCCAGGTGAATATTAATTTTAATCTTGTATACTTAGGTTAGGGAGTTAAGCTTAGTCTATACTACCTTTTCCTAATTTGTCTGCACATTCTGCTTGAAATAGTTCTTTGTGAGTATTCAGTATCTCAAGTTAGGGAACTGCTAAACTATTCCTATTTCCTGTATGTTTGTGTCACATGTTTTTCAGTGTATGTTTTCATGTGTATAAAATAAGATGTGAACAAGGACATTTGCTATAATGAAATGTAATTATATTGTTTCCATGATCAGCCAAAATATGAGTTTGGACTGTGGGAAATCATGCCCATATGTGCAGGGATGCTGCTACGTTTTGTGTGCCCACCATGTGCTCACTTAATGTGTTCACCTAAACAAGGGATTTATAACCCCATGGGAAGAATGATGGGTTTACAGTATTTACTGTCACTGAAAGATAATATTCAGGACAGCATGCACTTATAAAATGGTTGGAGTTTCAGCACATAACCTGCCCCACGTGTTGATGTAAAAACAATGATTCGAAGTCTGAGTGATGACGGACAACAGACTTAGAAAGTCAACTATCATGACATAGCATTGGAGGGAAGGCAGGATATGTGACGCCCATGTAAGACAAAAGACCTTCAGACTAGACTGGAGAGCACGTTAAATATGAGGAGGAGTGATGGGATATATTTTATTATTATATGTTATATTAATTAATACATGTATTCTTAGTGTAAGTCAAGATACTACACGTATGTGTTTTGTTTCCATGATTACAGCGCCCATGTGACGATCAGTCCATGAAGTAGACTACATTGTGTTAAACTCGGCCAGCTGGGAACGAGGTGGGAACGAGGTGGAGAACGAGGTGGGGATGAAGTGGAGAATAAGCTGAAACAGGCAGAAAACAGGCAAGGAAGAGTTGGACAAGCTTGACAGTTCCTCACGGCTGTCAGAGGCTTATAAGCTAAGTTAACCTATTTTGACTTAACATATCAATATCATTCTACCACTCTAAACCCCGGAGCTGTTTTCTCGCTGAAGCTGATCACTATCATTATCACTATCATTATCCAGTCACTGTTTGTGTAAACACAACAAACTGGGAATTTCATTGTAGTAAATAAAGCTGTATGTCAAGTTTTAAACTACATCGTTTGTTAAATTCCAAGTGTATTCAGTCTTACTTGTTTAAGTAAACTGTTAGGATAGAATTACATTTGGTGGGGGCTCTATTAATACTATAATAATTCTTTAATTATTCATAATAACACCGGGAGAAGGTAGATGACGGAGGAATCATTTGCCCTGTCTAATAATTCATTAAGTAAAAGGCTATAGACATCTAAAATTCCTGGCCTTCTCTTGTGGGTACCAAGTTCAGCTAATGTTAATGTACTTAACGAGCCAATATGGCTATTTTCTTGGGTATCCAGGACTTAATCTGAGAGCAACATAGCTCAGATTTTAGGTCGGTTAATCTGGTGGAAGAAATGTGTTGAGAGGAACATCCCTACTCAACATTATAAAACATTTTAAACCACGCGTCACGTCACAGCCAGTCATGTGTTGGTTTCTTATTCTTCGTTGGCTACCTGCATAGTGCACTTGTCTGGCCACACCCGTTTTAACTTGCTGTTTTTGTAGTCTGGGGATAGCTGCAGATTCAGTCACATGGTGCTCGCAAAAGTCTTACCACTCGTCGATCATTTCAAAAATGTCTTTGGCTCCCAGTCGACCCAGCCTTAAATGTACCAGGTGAAGCCCTGGGAAGGAAAGGCGGTCGGCGTGATGTTGACCACATCACCAACCGAGTGTCAATTGGTCTATAAAATATAGGTCCAGACCTCTATGATCAATCCTTTATTGACTCTACTTCCCCCTGCGTATGAGATGCGTGGTCTCAAGGTATGGGGTCCGCCTCGAGTGCTGGAGATCCCGGGTTCAGGCCCCAGTGAAGGCTGGGATGTTTTTTTCTCGTGGACTTCACGTGGTATTAAGATCGGACTCCCGTGTGTATTGTTGCGCACATAAAAAAATCCCTTGACAGTTGGAAATCGAAAAGAGTAGCCTAACGGCGCTGCCCGTGTAAACTTTGGAGATAAAAAATCTACCCAAAGTATTTCAGGTCCCTCGCCGATGCTACCGAGTTCGTGCACTGCACTAAGATTCTTCGAATTCAGGCTGAGTTAAAAGTAGAATGAAGCACTATTCTTGTGCCATGATATTGATCCGTTGTTTAAATCTAAACCTAAACTTCACCCTGTTATCGGGGTCACAGCGTGTTCTTAATCTATTAATTATAAATGCGTGTATTAACATATTACCTAATTAACGGTAGGTTAACAAACTGATTTTGAAAACAAAAATGCCCTTGTCGTTTTTACATATTTTATTTTTTACTTACTTTCAAAATTGCTTTACGCCACTTAGGGGTGGCGTCCAGGTTAGGGACTACTGTCGCAGACCATTTAGAATATAAGCCTGGTCTGTAACTCGTCCGCTCTTTACAGTATAGTTCGTTCGTTTGAAGAAAAACAAAAATTCCAAACTTAGTCCTTTTTTAACTGCCTGATGGCCTGTTTTTTCAATGACGAGTCATTTGCTATCTGAGCTGGATTTCTTACTTTTGTGGCAATGATTTTCGCCTGAGCTTTCTTTCATTGGTTGCAACTTGTTAGCAGCGTGGGCTTGGCGGGAGGCTTGCAGGTTTTGGGATTTGGAAATGGCAGTCCTGAAAAGGACAGCCATATGTGCCTGGGTGGCCTGGAACGGGATGGGTGGGGTCTGCTTCTGTGTCAGGTTCTGGTGGCGTCTGGCGTCGTTACGTTTGGCGGTGCTGGTTTTTCCAGAAAGATGGCGGCTCGGTTTTTTGGCTTCTGCTACGTAATAGCGGTCGTCGTCGCCTCTCTCGGTTTGTTTCTCTGGGGTGGGAGTTTTTTTGCAGTTTGCAGTGGGCTCCATTTTTGCTGTTCTGCGTTCCATACTTGGCAGTTCTCTAGTGCCATAGTGTTCTTCTGGTCTCTTATGAATTGTCCTTGTCGAAGACGTACGGAGCGGGTTCTTCGGGCGTTGCACTGCTGGCAGTCGGAAACTCCGCTCTTGCTTGTGTGTATTCTTCATAGGATATGATCTCTCCATCTGACTGTTCGGTGTCTGTGATGACTGGAATCTCTTCAGAGTCTTCTTCGTTAGGTTTCATCATGTTCTGGTTCGGTCATTTGCGCATGATGCTTCATTGTTACGTCGTCAGTGGAGGACGACTTTGTCAGCCTTGTTGGTATTCGGCTTTTCTGTGCAAGTTCTTTCTTCTTCTCCAAGCAAGGGCTCTTTCTGGTCGTAGGCTGCTTGTAGCTGCTGTTATGGCTTCATTTTGTGGTGGCTTTTCTTAGCTGGGAGGTTTTGCGGCAATTCGGTCTTCTCGTGCGGTTGTTTCAACTCGGCCAGCTCCTCCAATCTTCTGCCTATCTTTCTGCCTGGCAGGCGTAGTTATCTTCTGCATGGGTTTCTATGATGCGGTAGTAGATCCCTAGTTTTTTGTAGGTTTTCTGCGTTCTTCTGATTGTCTATTGCTTGATGGGTAGGCGTGTGCCAGCCTGTCTGCCTTTAGGTCTTGACTCTCCATAGCAGTTAGAGAAAATCAGTTCCAGGCGGTTCTCGTTTCTTTCAGGCGGCCCGCGAGTGGTTCTTTCTTTCGGAGTGCAGTGATTTGGCTTCTCAGATCATCGATTAATTGCGGTCTTTCGTTTTGCATTGTGGCGGAGCGATTGCCTTGTCATTTTGCCTGTCTCTGGGTATGTTTCTCGGCTGTCTTGCCTCTTGCAGTCTGGAGCGCCTGATATGTGTCTCTGGCGGTGGCAGGCTGTCATGTCTCTCCTGCACTCCTTATAAGATATGGGAACATCATCCTCCCCAAAACCCCATGTACCTCGCACTGTGTGACACCCGAAGCAGTGATGCATTTCCGCTTTTTGTTAGGCTTCTTGAAGTCGCTATCAAGTTTTGCGCTAGCAGGGCACTCCTTGAAGTCGTTTGGGACACCCGAGCAGTATGACGACAATAGGGCCACTGCCGACAGGTCGCGGCGGTGTTGCCATACCTGTTGCAGCTGTGAGCACGATGATGATCTGTCGTGAGTGAGGGTGTCCAGGCTGCTGCTTTGGTTAAGGAGGGTGCGGTAGGTACCTTGTGTCACGACTGGGGCTGCTTTAGTTGGTGGCTCAACGCGAAAGGGGAGCTTAGGGTCGGCTTCCCTCGATAGGGGAAGGCTTCTGGTGCTGGTGGGCCACGATGGGCGGCGGCTTTCAGTTGGTTGGCATAGGCGTGCACGAGGCGCCGCGCTAGGGGACGCTAGCCGGTGATGTGGAGTGAGGGACGCTGCGTGTATGGCCATCCTCTCCCTACAGTATAGCCTCACCTGCAAGCCTATCAACTAACTAATTTCCTTGCCCGCGTGCATGATCTGAATGCCCCCCCCCCCCCCCCCCCCCCCCCCATTACGTAGTTAACTAAGACATTTTTGTCCAATGTTGCAAAGTTGTGTCCGACACGTGGGGTACTTGATTTAAATTGACGGCCTTTCGCTCTAAATGTTGTGGTTTGTTTCACGGACTGCGTTCTTCTTTTTTTTTTTTTTTCGATTCATGATTCACTGGAGCTTAAGTTCTCTTCCAAAAGTTATTATTAGTGATTTCAATAGTTTATAAGAACAGGGCATTGTAGAACAGTGTAGTTAGAATAGAATCCACAGCTGGCAGAAGAAACAGATGGATTTAGGAGAAATAGATCACAGAATTGACATCCATTCACAAGAACATTGAATACATCTGGAGTAAGGAGAAACGGCATTTGACAGGGGACAATTATTATGGTCTTATCACCACTGCTGTTTATCACCGACATCGACAGTATATGCAAGAATGCCAAGCCCATGAATGAAAATGTTAGTAAGATCAACGAATTACTCTTTGCAGATGACCAGGCCTTGATCATCTAACATGAATGAAGAATGTAAAACAAATAATATGAGAATCAACACTGAAAAGACAGAAGTAATGTCAATAGAAAAAAAGAAGACAGATCTAAACATAGCAATAGAGTGCAAAGGCATTAAACAGGCATCTGAGTTTAAATATCTAGGAACTACATTTACCGAAGATGGGAAATTGGATAAAGAAATTAACATTAGATGCAGTAAAGCAAACCAAGTATTGGGACAGCTAGCTCCCCTCTTACAGCATAAGACAATCCCATTCAGCACAACGAGACATCTAATTCAAAGCCTATTGATTCCAACTCTGTGCTACCAGTGCCAGACATGGTCACTCACAACAAACCATAAAAGAAAATTAGTAACTACGGAAATTAGATGTCTGAGAAGGGCTGTAGGAGTGACCATAAGAGATAAGATCAGTAATGAGATCATAAGAGAAAAAGTCGGCACAGAACCAATTCTGGATTACATACGAAGATAGCAAGTGAAATGGTTTGCCCACTTAGAGAGAATGCCTTGTGACACCATACCACACAAAGCATACATGGAAATAGAAAAGGACGTAGAGCACGACGTAGACCAAGAAAAACATGGAAGGATAACATCAGAGAAACTCTACAACAGCACGATGTGCCTATGGTCGAGGTGGCCAGAAGAGCTAGAAACAGAACCTTATATCTCCCTCGACACCCACAGCGGTTAAAGAGGAAGTGAAGAAGAAGAAGGTCTTTGACTTTTCCTTTGTATTTAACCTAATTGCTGTGATATCGATTCATCTAAATTTAATTTATCTGACTCTGTGAGTGGAATAGAAACGAAATATTATCAGCCAAAACCAGGTCATCAAACTGTTTTGAAAGGATTCACTGATTTCCATTCCTCGTGGTAGTAGTTGCTGTCATCATATTCTTGTCTACATTCCGCAGACCTGTCGACTCTACTTGCATCTTCGAAAAGAAATATGGCCTCAAGAGTAAAGTGTGCAGAGCAAACTATTTTGAACTATGTAGGACCTGCAGCTGAGATGTGAATACATGGAGGCAATCAAACCTGAGAGTCTGCCCTAAACATACGAAACCGGACGCAGAAATTGAAGAAGATAATCCAGTCTACTGCCATTAAAAATAGGACAGGTTCATTGACTGACTGACTGATTTTCTACCCCACCAGATCATCACACAAACGATAATCACCCGATGACACAAAGTACCACCGTGTGGATGAGGATCACCGTGTAGAGGTCCCAGAAACTGCGTTCAACCATTAGGCCATAATTATGGCTGGGCTATATTGCGGCCCCTGGCATGAGCCAGAGTAGGGCTTCAAACAACGAAAAATTGCATCCTGAAAAGGACGTCAAGAATAATAACAGGTTCATTACACAGGTGTAATATTTTAAGAGATCCCAGGAGATCATCATTGGAGTCTGAGCCTTGTGTGACGCTTTTCTCCTCAGGAGGCTAGATGTTCGGCGGACAGAGACTGGGTCATATGGGGAGGGGGTGGGGGGTCAATGTCATGAATCTGATCCTTTTTTTTTCCTCAGGAGGCTAGATGTTCGGCGGACAGAGACTGGGTCATATGGGGAGGGGGTGGGGGGGGGGTCAATGTCATGAATCTGATACTTTTCTCCTCAGGAGGCTAGATGTTCGGCGGACAGAGACTGGGTCATATGGGGAGGGGGGGGGGGGGTCAATGTCATGAATCTGATCCTTTTTTTTCCTCAGGAGGCTAGATGTTCGGCGGACAGAGACCGGGCCATATGGGGAGGGGGGGGGACCCAATGTAATGAATCTGATCCTCAAGACCAAATGTAAGTAAAAGTAAAGGACCCTTTTTGGCGCCTCAAGGCGTATTGGGGAATACAGGGCTAGACCTATATTTTATAGACCAATCAACACTCGGTGGGCGATGTTGTCAACATCTGCCCCCAATGCCCAGATCATGTACGATGTCAATTGTTTTCTTCTGCTCGTTCAATTGTAATCTAAACAAATTTATGTTATTCTTCTTTGTTCTTCTTAGCGTTCACCAGCTGTAAACTCTGGTGGAAAGTTCTGGTTGTTCATCCACTTCTGGACTGCAGTCCTGTTCCAGAACCTGAGTGTTGCTTGTGCATTCGTTTGACAGATCTGATACATTTGTGTGCAGACTGTTTGTTCCTTGTCTCTTAGGCAGATGCACTCCGACTTCGAAGGAAGCTCCCAATTAATCGACTCTTACGACATGCTTTTGGGTTGGCAGTGGGTCTATTCTTGTTTTTCCTATAATAGGGCCCCGGAACCTACAAGAGGGCATTTCAGTTGAAAAGCTAAAAATGTTTCCCATGACTCACATCCATAAGTTGTGACGGCAAAGATGAATGGTCTCAAGATTTTTACTTCAACTCGCTTGCAGGTGCGGTACTATACATTCTTCATGCTGTTTAGTGCAATCCCCGATCGGGAAAAAAACATACTTGTTAATAACAACAATAGCCAACACAATGACACAGATGCTGCACATTCTAGGTATGGTTTTATTCTGCAGTTGTCACTTCACATGATAATGCTCAAAGTATATGAACATCCAGAGACTAATAATGCAATATGTACAGACAAATGTGGTGTTCAATCACATATAACATTATGACAGTCATGGCAGGGCCAGAGTAATAAGCAGCAACACAAGATTTCAACTGGAACAGAAAATACATGTTCACAAAATCCATGTACAATAAACAAATTTCACAACTACAATTCAAATCCATCAAAAACAGAAGCAAGAAAAGAAACAAAAAAATTAAAATAAGTCATGAACAGTTTCAATACTTCAGATTTTTTTTTTTTAAAATTCACATCAACAACTATGCTTATCTCTGCTCTTAATACTAGCCAGCATGACAAGCTGGGAGACATGAAATGTGGACAAGGACACAGCAGAAAACATGGTACTTTGGTACTCTATAATATTTCTCGCTATGATACACTTTCTGAATTGAGGTCATTCATTCACTTGCAAACCCAAATGGGACTCATAAATGGCTCTATTTGGATATGATGAACAAATTACAACAATGTATAAAGACATCCAATTTACTGTAGACTAATCAACTCATCCTGTGCTTCTCATGTATTCACTGCATGTCTACATAAATTCATTCAGTGACGACATCATCTAATTAATTACCATTTCATACTCTATTTTTCCTCATGTTCTATAAGTAAAGGATTCTTTTCCACACCTTCAGGCGTATTGGGCATATAGGGCTAGACTCATTTTCTATATTACTGAGAAATATTCTGACCGCTCACATGCCGGCACGGGGGTCTGCAGTTCGAATCCATATCGACGCATATTTTTTGTTTCAAAATTAACATTGGATCCCTGGTTATAAAACTGGTCCCAGGTAATGTCCTGGGAAATAAAGGCGGCTGACATTATATTTGCAATGTCCCCCGTCGAGTGTTGATTGGTCTTTAAAAATAAAGCTCGAGATCTTCATGTCTGAAGTGAAAGCTGTCAACAGAGTCCAATAATCTCAATATTTATTAATTAGTTTAGTCTCTATGTGCCCCTATATGCCCTATTCGCCTAAAGGCGTAGAAAAGGGTCAATTTTTTTTAAATTACATGAGTTGTAGTGGAGAATCTAACTGTTCGCCTAGAGCCAGATTAAAAACTGAAAAATGACCTTGGCTTGCGGGTCGACCCAGCCTAAAAAAGGTACCAGATGAAGTTCTTAGAAACAAAGGTGGCCGGCATGATGCTGACCAAATCACTCACAGAGTTGCCAACTGGTCTATAAAATATAGGACCACATACTTAATATGCCTATTGGCGTGGAGAACAGTACTTTCTTTTACTTAAACTACATGAACTTACAAATTCACATGTAGTTTATATGAACCACAGTGCCTAGTGTCATCACCTGCCAGTTGGGAGGTTATATACTTGAATACTTGTTAAATCAATTTTGTATGGTTTCTCTAGGCAAATTTACGTCCAGTAGTTTGCCATTGCTTTCTGGACGGTCGGCTTTCTTGGTACCACTGTTGAAACCAACGCGAGGCCCATGGCCCGCAGCTGGGATCAAACCCGGCATCCCGGCATTACAAAGCGTTCATAATGATTTAGCCACAGAGCCGACACTGACTCTATTACCAAAAAAATAAGCAGAGTAAACAGAGAAATGGGTAAGGGGGGGGGGGGGGGGTGTGTTCAACCTGAGGCTGTAGGAACTACTTGCAAAAAACAGGCAAGTTAGAATTTTCATTTTTGTCTTCAGCCAGAAAACTGTCATCATCTCATGGAGACCACTTGGCTCCCAGTGCAACTTAGCCTAAAACTAGTACCAGGTAAATACCTGGGAAGTAAAGGTGGCTGACTAAATGTTGATTACATCACCCACCGACTGCTCATAGGGCTATAAAATACAGATCTAGCATTATTTACCCACTGCACTTGAGAGCGTTAAAAAGGTCCTTTACTTTACAGAAGCCAGCATTTTAACTACCTGGCCATCAATGTACATTACATGGTAACAAGACCCACAATAAAACCAGTGTTTACATTCACATTTCATACTACTGCTGGCTTATGATAGCCTTGTGGTTTTCCACACTGCTGAGTCAATGACTCCTCTTGACAAACCACATTCTGTCTATGACATCTTTGTTAGACAATGTCAAAAATGTTAGTGTTGTTATGTTCAACTTGTTAGCAAGAAAATTTTGTATGTGAAAAGGCCTTAAAATTAATCTTTCTTTTTAAAATCAAACTGAAAACAAAATTACAGCAATGAGAAATATACTGTGACCTTAAAAAAAAGGTGATATATGAAAAATAAAATAACAGTACAGAATGAGTCATTTTTAGTTAATACAACAATTTCAAGTCAACCCAGACGGTGCTAGTTATTAATCTATACTGAATATTAGCAGAATATAAGAGGGTGCTTCAAATGGAAACTTTAAAAGTGTTACAGAAATTACAACAGCCATGCCATTGTCTTAAAACCTGACAATACTGCTGTTAAGGATGTCAAAGAGTGTTAAGCACATGACATTATGCTGCAGTAGAATATGGTGACATCACAATGTAAGTTAAAATATGGCCACCACACTTTTGACATGCATCAATGAGCAGCAGTGTTCTGTTATCCTTGTTTTTTTTGTTTTTTTTAAAACTTGCAAAGGGGTAAAACCTCTAGAATTAAAACAGATTATGTTTCTTTTATTTTGCCACTATCCTGTGTGGATTCTGTGACCCCAAGTGGGGGGTGGGGGTGGGAAGGGATAGACCCACTGACCACCTAATAAGCATGTTCGTAAAAGGCAATTAATTACAGGTGTTGTCTTCAAAGTCGGAGTGCATCTGCCTGAGAGGCGAGGATCCAAAAGACTGCAGATAAATAAGCCAGATCTGTGAAATCAAATGAGCATGCAAAACTCAAGTTCTAGAATAAAGTCCAGAAGTTTTGGGCTTGTGAACACTAAGAAGAAGAAACTCCCCACCAAGGTGTGGATTTGAACTTGTAACCACTGAACCAACAGGTAAGCATGCTTAGCCTCAGCCCTACCATAGCTTCTGTTAATATGAAGACTATGTAGTCATTTACATTGGATTATTACTATCACACAAATAATATCAAATATGAAAATTCTGGCTAGAAAATTGTTAGTACTGGTTTACAGACGTCATCCAGGTGCTTTCACTCTTTCAGTCCCAAGATATACCTGTTGTGTGAATGACTCTACATCCTGATTTGACTCTATAGCATAATGTGCTCTCTTACTTTTTATATTTGACCAGAAAATACTTAAAAAATTCTGGCCTTCCCCAAAATGGTCACTATTACAGTGTATACTGCCAGTTTGAAATTAATTCACACATTTTCATCATGATTTTTTCGTTAAACCTTCTAGT
This sequence comes from Candidula unifasciata, assembly GCA_905116865.2. Taxonomy (NCBI): domain Eukaryota; kingdom Metazoa; phylum Mollusca; class Gastropoda; order Stylommatophora; family Geomitridae; genus Candidula; species Candidula unifasciata. Next base: position 145,811 of record CAJHNH020000234.1, on the reverse strand, counting down.
ACTGGAAGCTTAGGGATAAATATTCTTACCATGCTCATGACACGACAAACAAACACTGAACAACAATTTCATTCATTATTGTATAAATGGTGATCGATTGATAATAGCACTTTCATTCAGCATCTGCAGCAAAATGAACCAACAATTCATAACTATAAGGTTGAAAAAGTTGTTATAGAAATATAATTATATTTAACAGGCAAAAGTGCCACGTAATTTGGCTGAAAATATGTGAATAGTAATCAAATTTGGCAGAACACTTCAGACTTTCAATACACTGGTGCACCGCATCAAACTGTAAAAACGCTGCTCAAGCAGAAAAACAAACAAAAGATAACTTCAACAATTATAATACATCAAAGTGGGAATTCACACACACACTCTAATCAACCATGAACACATAGGAAGCATAATATGAAAATATAATGCTTGTATTATTATGACACACTTCCCATCCTAACATTGATACAATGTGTCATATGCCTTTTAAGGACCAACACATACGAGGAGAGGAAGAAGAAGAAGAATTTACATTCACATACTTCCTCCTTATCAGAAATATGTTGTGTTACGTGTTTCAATTTTATACTACACCACATACATATGTTTGTCACAGACGACTCACATCTTTTCGCCAGCTGACTTAGTACTTATAAGTATTTTATTTTGAGTGCATTAACAACTAAATGTTTTTAAAAAAAAAAAAAATGTATTCCGTTATATTTGCCTAGCTGTACTAGTCAATACCATAGGCCTGTCTTTACAGGTTTCATCAGTTAACTCTTTTAGTACTAGGCAACTGTCTGCTGCGGAATATTTTTCTTCTTTGTTTTCAGTGTACGCTACTAAAAGAGCAGTTGACACATTGTGCTCTGATTTTCAGCAAGTCTGGGATATTTACGCCTTTCAGCCCAACACAATATTTCACCAAATTCCTAGTTCTTCTTATTCTTAATTTCTATGTTCCTCGAATGCCTCGCAGCGTCGGGGGAAGAAGATATATCTGGAACAGGCCCTTCTGTTTGCTTCGTATATAGCCCTTTTCAGTGTCTCCGATATTTCTGCAGTCCATCTTCTGTGTGGTCAGCCTTTGGCTCTGTTAGTGTTGTATCTGTATAACACTGATCTCTGTCATGCCCTGTCTGACGCCAATCTTGTTACGCCAACCACCTGTAATCTATTGTTTACCGATAAAGTTCAGTATTGGTTCTGTACTGACTCTCATCCTGATATAATTGTTCCCAAGTCCATCTTTCCTTGTTTCACCTAGCATAGTACGTAAAAATGTCATTTCTGTCATGACTATTTTTCTTCTGTCTTCTGAAGATGGTGTCCATGTCTGACACTGACAGCACAGCACTGGTAAGAAAATTGTGTTCAAAATACAATTTTAGTGTTCATATTCATGTTCTTGCATGAAACCTTTTATAACATGCTTGTCAGTGACTATTCTTCTATCGCTAAAAATTGTGCCCAGGAAACTACATGGGAAATAACCGCACACTGTATCAAGAGAACTTTGTACCTGAAAGTAATTATCTTCAGGTCTTTACACTTTCAGAAGCAAGCAAGAATTCATTTAACTCTGTCTATACTAGAAAGTTACTTTTAATAATCCATGTTTGGGTTTGATTAACTAACCCTGTCGCCTTGAGAAGACTAAATCTAGTCACTTCCGGTTGTGACCCTGCGTGGACCTGTAATCGAAAAGTGTCGTTAATTTCCATTAGCTTGCCCAGTGTTTAACTTTTTCAGCCCCAACAAACCCATCACACTTTTACAGACTCCTATCTAGAAGACCATTGAATGCACTATGTGCCGATTATATGTCTCTCTTTCTAATTTACCACTGGGCAGTGTAAAAACACTAATCCAGAATTGTTAATGGTCTTTCCTGTTTCTTGTGATCAATAACAAACCTGCTGGGTATTAGGTTGATTCAGAAACTTGGTTAATAGCATAAATGTATCAAATATGTACTTTGCAAATGAATTAGTTTTGGCTTGTTTAAATGTGTTACACTTGTGAAATTTCAAAACTGCACTACCAACCCATGGTCCTCTGATGCTAAACTCCTGATACTGAAAATGTTAATAGGTCATGATATAAATATAGTAACTATGGTAACTAATTATCATGTTGGCCGGATAAAATAGGGGGTCCCTATAATGTCAATGCCTTTTATAAAGCCCATTTTATGTCACAGGGTTATGGTAAGAGTCACCTGATAGAATTTGCTTGTTTATTTTATAAAGACCTGGGGAATATATTTCATTGAATGCTTCAGTCTGTTAGTGTTAAATTATCCTTTTATCCCTGTGTGGGTTCCAGGAGCCCCTTGTGGGGAAAGACTCACTGCCTCTTCAACAAGCATGTCATAAGAGTCGACTAACTGGGCGCTCTACCTTTGAAATCAGAGTGCACCTGATTGAGCGGCAAGGAACCAACAATCTGCTTACAAATAAGTCAGATCTTTTAAACAGATGTGTATGCAGCACTCTGGTTCTGGAACATGACTAAAGTCCAGAGATGAAAGACCAACCAGAACTTTGCAATGAAGTTTACAGCCGGTGAATGCAAAGAATAAGATTACCTCTTTATACATCTTTATACATTTTGGGGGGAAATTTACAATGTAGATAATTACAAATTTAAAATATTAATTGGTGACCTGTGTAACGTTTTTTGTTTTGTTTTTAAGGATTTGTTCCGGGAATTCCCATGCATTCATAAAACTTTTTTTTTTTTAAACCACTTGCGGGGTCAGAGGGTTGATAAAAAATAATAGCACTGTGGGACAGGAAGAAATCAACTAACAAATGGGGTGATGTGGGTTAGTGTTAACAGTCAATGGAAAATAAAAATTCAAGAAAAATATATTATGTGAGTTGAACACCAGAAACCCATAGTGGTTGTTAGGTAGAGAATGTGTTTAGAGATGAAAATAATGCACGCCTGGGTTGGGTTAATTTAGCCTGAATTTCACCAAATTAATCTATCTGATGTGTGTGATAAAAGAATTTTTGACATAAATAAAAAACAATAAACACAAGGTGAGCTGGCAGGTACTCAAAGAGTAAAAGGGGACAAAAACATCTGTCTCTGGCATGTAAGACCCTACTCCCTTCAAGATGTATTTCTAAAGCAGCATGAACAATCAGACATGTGGTTTATTTTAGTGAAACATGGTCAGAAAACACTGATATGTGGTTAAGAAATGTAGTTCTCTCTAACTTAGAGAAAAATGTATCCAGACAACACAACATGAGCCAGACATTTTTATTCGGCGATTAAGAAAAAAAACTGGTTTACTGCATTTCTGATGTACACACAATCATTCTACTAACAAGCTGTGCACTAACTGATGTTATACAGTCCTTCCACAGACAGGTTGTGGATTCACTGGTCTAACAAACTATGTTACTAAAAGGCTATAACTAAATAATTTCACGAAACAGTGTGCACCCACTACATGATGTAACAAATTGATTTCACCTACAGTGAGTGCCTTATCTGCTAACCAAATGTGAATGTAAAAGGTAAAGTAAAGGTGAAGTCACAAGATTGCACACAGTTACAAACCATAAGTGCTCTGCCACTGGTACGGACAGCTGATAAGAAACTGTCTGCTGTGTCGTCGTTCGCACGAAAATCTGTAGCTACAGCGATGTTCCTGCATTTACCCTAGAGTTTTAACTCTGGTTCCCATTTTCTAGAGGCTGGGTGAACCCCGGGAACGATCCAGTTTTGAACACCAGCCGCAGGCAGCAACAAGTCACAGCTGGATTTAAAAGCAAGTCTCCTATTGACTGCATTAATGTACACTACTTAATGTAAAAAAAAAAATCATCTCACAAACTGAATGTCACTAAGGTAACAAAACCATATAGCAGGATATGCAGCATCTAATTCAACCAAATCAAAACACAAACAATTTGTCTTAGTCTTAGATGAGATTTCAACATCACTGCAATCGGGTTTCTCCCATTTGCTCAGTTCCTTTGCCAGTGCAAATCAATTTAAATGTTCCCCACTGTGGCATTTGAAAAACTGGTGAAGAAACAACTAGTCCCGAAACAATCCAACACAAACAACATAATGTGATCAAATCACTTTGTAAACAGGATGAGCATTGCATTCACCAAACTCTTAGATTAATACTCCAACACCTGACATCATTACAAAGATACTTTTATGTTACATTGAATGCTAAAATAATTGGGACAGCGGGATATACAAGGAAAGAGAACAACCTTTACAGTATATACAGATTTATTAACAATTCAAGAGCCATGTGTAAATTCAAGATAATTCCTTCAATGTCTATGTATGTAATGTATGCATTGCCTGTTTGGGTATATACAACTATTTAAATAAGAACCATAACAGAAACTATGGTAAACATACACAGATAAAGCAAGAATTGAAAGAATCAATAACATCTGTGTATAAACAGTACAATCAAACACTGATTTTTATGAATCCCATACAATTATAGGGGGAAAAACACCCATACAAAGCTGTACAGTTTGAGTACACTGAAAAACAATGTACATGAAGAAAAGCATACGAGCATATTGTAGACAATGGGCTACTGATGACAATTCATTTAAAAAACACTGAATCAATTATCATGGTATCGCTTGCATAGAAACTGGTCAACATTTGCTCCTCACAGCATACTACCAACAAAGAATGAGAGTAAGTGAACAACAACAAAATGGGTTTTAAAAGATTTTTATATAACACATCAAACATCCTAGCTGGCATGTCAAAAATATAAATGTGGCATGGTAAAAGGTGAAAAACCAGAAGCAGGAAACAGCACAACTTGCAGTGTCAGTATAGAAACATAAACATGCATTAAAAACAAACAAAAAGCAAACATACTGTACATCAATATAAAAGAAAACAATGCAAGTCAACAACAATCAAGAGATTCTCAATGTATTTCTGTGACCACATACAAAAATAAAAGACTGCCTACGAACAGTCTGTGTTCATTACCCTAAGCCAAACCATAAATAGATAAAAGCACCAAGAGATCCACACTGTGTTTATCACCAACAATGTAATATATTGTGAAATGTTCAACCTTTTAACTCGGCTGCCAAAAGACAGTATACCACAACGAGATGGACTGTATACTACAATGAGCGATGAAGTATAAATTAAGTGGGACCTGAAATAGAGGCCGACCATTTCAAACCATGGAAACATGGACAAAACGGAGTCTCTTGAAATCCCCATAAATGCAGCACACAATTCGGCCTTTTCCCACAGTTTATACTTCACTTTGACATTGTAAGGGACAAGAGGATCAAGATGAGATGAGCTGAACATGTGTTTACAAAAATATTCAGAAGTAACTTTAACCCCACTTATGCAGGGACAATATGATCTAGGAATACATTTTGTCATCTCCTTCTCTTTAGTTTGTAATCGTCAACTATTACTGAGCAACAGTTTATACATGGTGTGTCAACAGTCCCGGCTGTCTTAACAAAGTAATATCCACCAGAATGTGTCAAACAGCAATTAGAAATAAATTCTAAACCTGGTTTTAACAGAGTGATCGAAACCTATGTTACACATAGTCCTTTAATTATATATTGAAACTCACAACTTATGTTCAGTGTATCAATTAGTCACAAGTTACATTTTATGCCTGGAATACATTTTTCACACAAGCCATATTTCATGCTTTAATTACAGATACTCACAATTCATGTTCTGCGCTTCAATTACACAGTCACAAATTGCATTTTACACCTGAAATACATTTTTCCCACAAGCCTTATTCAGTGCATTAGCTACAGTTCCTCACAATTCATGTTGTGTGTTTCAATTACAGTCACAAGTTACATTTTATGCATCAAATTCAAACTTCCACAATTCCCAATGCATCAATTCGAAATTTCACAAGTTATATGCAATTATGAATTAAACATACTCTCAAATCACATTTGGTGCATCAAAAAACGTATTTTCTCACTCGCTGGATTGATTATGCAGTTCTCAAATCACATTTACACATTACTTACACCTGTCCACAAGATACATTCAGCACATCAGTGAAACATGTGAACAAATCACATTCTATGCATTAATTATAAATTTACAGGCCACATTTAGTGGTTTAGTTATACCTACAACCTAGTTCTAAGTGTAAACCAATAATTCTCTCTTTTAGCAGAAGATGTGGGGAAAAAAAATATAAATCAGCTTCATTAAAAATCTAAGGGAAAACTATCTTTATTGCATGTATATGTGAAAACCAGCTTAATTCAATGAAATTTTTTAAAAATGTGAATACACACACCACTTCAAAATCAAACAATCTTCCATGCATAATTTCACATACAATTCATATATAGGTTTTTATTTTTTTAGTTTTGAGAATATTTTGGACAGAGGAAAGAATAAAGCTACAGGTGTTAGAAGCTCCCTAATGAATACTATAACAAAAGGATCAAAGAAATGTATGGGATGTGTTAACAGTATCAATAACCTGGAATACAACTAAGAGACAGTCAAACTACTGAGAACAGTCTTAGGACAAATACTTGAGCCCATAAGAGATACAAACAGTGGAGAATGGAGAGAGAGAGAAGTAACATAATGACATTTATAACCTATTGAAATCACCACTGATTACTGGCATCAAAATTAATTTTTTTTAAATTTTAATTATAAATTTCATAGAGCAGTTGGAAGACCTGGCAAAATATGGAACACCAGAATCAAAACCAGCCTCAAATAAATGAAGACCAACTTATGCAATGCAATAGAAAGAGCACAGAGAAGATGTCTACATCTCCCCCCAACACTTTGATAAGGTAAGTGGAAGAACAGAAGTTATTTCATTATGGCCTCACTGAATCTTACAAGTACAGCCGACTAGAGCTGGGCGGCTATTTTGTTGTCATGTAGGGAGCTAGTGATTAAAGTCCTGATTCCTTTCTTCAGTGAGAATGAGCTAAGAAAGTCTCAAACAATAACTTCAAACTTTGTGGATTTTGGTTTCAGCAGACAATATTTTTTCAATTTGAATGCTGGTAGTAAGTAATTTGTACCCCACAAGGACATCACACAAGTGACAAACACCTGGTGACACAAAGTGCTACCATGCGGATGAGGATCACCCCTGAAGAGGTCCCAGAAACCCTGTTTAGCCGTTAGGCCACATTTATGGCCTGGCTATATTTAGGGCCTGCCGGCAAAAGCCAGGGTGGAGCTTCAAAATAACAAAAAAATTACATCCCACAGGGGGACAGTATATAGCGTTGTTGATTTGAATGCTGACAAAGGTAGAGTATGAGAAATGGACTAAAGGTAAACAAATTAGCAGTTTCAAAATTTCATGTCCTAAGATAGCAGGCCTTAAAATGTTGCATATATATGGGTGTGCTGCCACTGCACCTTCACAGCTGCCAGAAATTTGTTTATCACTTTTAAGTAATAATTTGTTTAGTGCTATTAAATTATATCTGTTTAGTGGTATTCAATTATATTTGTTTAGTTCTATTAAATTACATATATTTATTAACAGTTAAATTATAAATATTTATTAACAGTATACTCTCACAGAAAGATGGATTAAGATGATTTGTTAAGATCTGCTAATTTAGAGTCATTGAAAAATATAGACAAGCTCTGGTTAATCTGGAGGGATAACCAAATCTGTCTGTGTGAACCAGCTAAAAAAAAAAAAACCATGAGTAGATATGTCAGCATGTGAAATCTCCAAAGTCAGAGGCATATAAGGAAACTGAAAACCAGAGGCTAAGATGAATAACACTGTAAACAAAGAGAAAGCTGCAGGAGATATCAAAGCTAGAGATGTTAAAGGCTTGAATCCTTTCGCCACTAGAAGTACCAAAATCGGCATTTGTGGGTGTTTTCTTGTGTAAACTGGTTTTATTTAATAAATAATGATGACATGATTTCACTTTAGTAATAGTGATCTCCAGTGGCTAGATCAGAGATTGCTCCATTTCATCAGATGTAATTTGTGTACGGTTTTTATGTCTGAAAATGGAACTGCTAAAAAAAAAAATATCTTTTTTTTGGTGTTTTTTTTTGTTAAGTGCCTAAAATGGCTGTATTTTTTAAGCAATAGTTTGTTGGTAAGACCCAAAAATTCCAAAAATTATGGGTCTTTGGAGTTACTTTTTTAGGCCACCGTGTGAAAGGGTTAGGAATCTTATGGAAGAAGATGAATATTTACAAAATAGAAAGCTACAACAGATATCAAAGCTGAAGATGCTGAAGGCTCTAAGACTTTATTCAAGATTAATATTGTGTTTACAAACAAAGAAAATGGGACAGGAGATGTTAAAGGCTCTAAGAATCCATGGAAGGTCAATAATTTGAAAGAGAAACAAAGAGAAAGCTACAGGAGATTACATAGAGATGTTAAGGACTCTAAGACTCTGTGGAAGGTTAATAATTTGTTTACAAAGAGAAAGCTACAGGAGATTACATAGCTAGAGATGTTAAGGACTCTTAAGACTCTGTGAAAGGTTAATAATTTGTTTACAAAGAGAAAGCTACAGGAGATTACATAGAGATGTAAGGACTCTAAGACTCTGTGGAAGGCAAATAATTTGTTTACAAAGAGAAAGCTATAGGAGATATCATGGTTAGAGATGTTAAAGGCTCTAAGATTCCATGGAAGGGTAACAATTTGTTTACAAGCAAAGATAAAGAGGAGATATCAAAGGTGGAGATGTTGAAGGAAGAAGATTAATCATTTGTTTACAAACAAACATCATGGATTCACACCATCAAATAACAGAATTTATCAACTACACTACTTAAAGTGAACTATACCTTCACAACCATGTAATAAATTAAAATGAATAAATTATAATAAAAATAATCTGGAACTATTACAACCATTTCATTATTAAATCTTCCCAATCAGATTTGGCCTATGGTATATTTTTACACAGTATTTTACTATGTAACTTTACTGAGTACTGAGATAAGTACTTCTGTGAACAGCATACTGAGTACTTTAGTGAGTGAGTATTATACTGAGTACTGTACTCAATATTGTACTGAGTACTGTACTCAATACTATAATTAGTACTTTATTCAATATTGTATTGAGTACCGTACTTAATACTGTAGTGAGAACTATACTGAGTACTATATTACTACACTGAGTACTTTTGTGAGTACAATACTGAGCACTTTAGCGAGTACTATACTGAGTACCACAAACTACCGCCAATTTTAAACATAGGTTGTTACTTCACAAAAGGTCTCTCCACTGCATACTAACAACTTGCAATCACTAAATGTATCACTGTACAAATTTACAACATGGGAATCAGGTATTCTTACTTAAATACTGGACTGTATGGTTTTCTAATTCTGTTTTAACTACAATATGCCAAAAATGTATAAGTCTCTAATATTTGCCAGATTCAGGTTTAAAGCTTAAGCTGATGATGATTATTATAACAACAATAATACTTTGCTTCAACTCTAAATAATACACATCCAAGAAAATGTACACAAAATACTTTCTTGAAACAATACAACATAAATGAATAATATATTTACAATGTGAATTACATTCAGGGCTAAAATAAAAGAAACTGCAGATGTGTGTCAGTGTCTGAGAGAGACATATGGGAGTGTGCAGAATAGAAAATGTCAGTGAGAGAGGGGAGGGAAAGAGAGTACTTGTGTAAGAATAAGGACGATAAAGAAAGTCTGCAAAAGTTGTCCTTTAACAGATTAATACTAGTGCTAATTCCACAAACACATGAAGATAAAGACCCCTTGTCACATAATCAAACACCCTCCTGTGGGTTTCACTGCCTCCCCAAGAAGCATGTCGTAAGAGTAGACTAACTGGGAGCTTCCTTTGAAGTTGGAGTGCATCTGCATGAGAGGTAAGGAACCAGCAATCTGCATACAAATAAGATAGATCTGTAAAACTGATGTACACGCAAAACTCAAGCCCTGGAACAAAGCCAAAGTCCAGAAATGGATGAACAACCAGGTCTTTCCACTGAAGTTTATAGCCTGTAAACGCAAACAACAGTATAATCAAACAGTGTTTGCTTTGTTTTAAAACATATGGCACGGAGTGAAGATTAACCCTACTGTCCCAAGAAGGCTAAATCTAGTTACTTCCCGCTGTCACACAAACACATGGGTGCATATATATCTCCGTTTCTGCAGTGACCTGTTAATGAAAAGTGTAGTTACATGCCACCTGTTCTATGTATGTCTGTGTAGTCTTTAGGAGGCCTGAATGTGAATACTATGACTCAATAAAGCATTTAGAAGGGTTTTCTTGTAAATCTAATAGCTTTTTTAAAGCCTGGTTTACTTAAAATCTACCTGTATCAGTAATAGAGGTCAGGGGGTCACTGCATGACTCAACAATAAATATAGATGTCACGGGGTCACTGCATGACTCAACAATATATATATAGATGTCACAGGGTCACTGCATGACTCAACGATATAGATGTCACAGGGTCACTGCATAACTCAACGATATATATAGATGTCACAGGGTCACTGCACGACTCAACAATATATATAGATGTCACAGGGTCACTGCATGACTCAACGATATATATAGACGTCACAGGGTCACTGCATGACTCAACGATATATATAGATGTCACAGGGTCACTGCATGACTCAACGATATATATAGATGTCACAGAGTCACTGCATGACTCAACGATATATTTAGATGTCACGGGGTCACTGCACGACTCAACAATATATATATATATATATATATGTATATATATAGATGTCACGGAGTCACTGCATGACTCAACGATACATATTTGTTTCAGGCCCCAGAGCACACATTCTATTTAATGCTTCACTCTGTTCATGCTTATTCATTACTCCTTTATATATCTTTATTTATGGTTATTGAAATGATGAATATACTTTCATTCATGTATATATTCCTTGAATTAATAAAATACATACGAGAGAGAGAGAGGAGGGAGGGAGAGAGAGAGAGAGAGAGAGAGAGAGAGAGAGAGAGAGAGAGAGAGAGAGTGAGGAGAGAGAGAGAGAGAGAGAGAGAGAGAGAGAGAGAGGGAGGGAGGGAGAGAGGGAGGGAGAGGGAGAGAGAGAGAGAGAGGGAGAGAGAGAGAGCAGAGAGAGAGAGAGAGAGAGAGAGAGAGAGAGAGAGAGGGAGGGAGGGAGAGAGAGAGAGAGAGAGAGAGAGAGGGGGGTGGGGGTGGGGGGGGGTAAGGTTTTGAATACCTTAAACAAAAACTCTGGCCGACCCGCAGAATAGTATCACAGCTGTAGTCAACTCAGTTACGCACAAGAAGCTTCTTGGCTTGTAGGATGAGTTTGGCTACTGCTTAGATGTTTGCTAAGCAGCAGACAGTGGTCATGCTGAACATCTATAGCCTCTGTTGTAAGTTTGTAAACTTTAGACCTTCCTTTCTCTCTCACTCTCTCTCTCTTATATGTACAATATTAATATGTAATGTATTTTTAAGGAGATATATATTAATGAAAGTGTTTCCATGATTATAAATAGCCCTTATAGTTCAAAATAAAAAAAAATTGTTAACGTAGTTAAATTAATTTTTCAACACTTTATTAGTTACCTGTGTCAAATAGTTGTGGTTTTTTTTTTATTTGTTTTTTTTTACAATTTTTTTTTATTCCAAAGGTTCACAATCCAATTTTTTTATATTTTTTTTTTGGGTAGCATTGGCAAGGCAAAAGGGTTCAAATTAATCACATTCAGTGAAGATTAAGTTAACATTGCGCCCACTGCCTTTACTATGAGAACATTTAGTAGTACTTATTTTGAGCTAGATCAACCTGTTAGCTAAAGTCAATTGTTTCAAAATGCCTACCTTAAAGGGGATTTGAACACCTGACTGACAGATCAGCGAGCAAGTGTACTTGCCACACTGCTACCAGAGATCTCAACAAACATGTAAATAACTGTCACAGCTATTTTCATCCTCCACCCACATAAATTAACTGTGAACAGGTTACTCTTTCTCCTCTGCACCTGCCCTTAAAAGTGCAGTTGGTGTGTTGTGTTGTGGTTTACAGATAGGCTATGATATCTATACCTTTCTGCTCAATACCTCTGTGACAAGCTTTTGAGAAGCAGCTGGTTTTTTAAAATTCCGTAACCACTTATAAACAAATATTTTTCACATTGTTTTTGGTGATATTAATACTACTAAAATAACAAACAGAATGTAATTACTGGAAAAAACTTAGTCATAAATACAACTATACAATCATTCATCCATTTTGTAACAAGGAACCTATTGTATACCAACAATTTATCAAATTGCTGCGTATTAATTTGCTGATACAAGGAAAATACCATAAAGTAAAGGACTTTTTCCATGCCTCCAGGCATTTCGGGCAAATAAGGCTAGACCTATATTTTATAGACCAATCAGCACTCCATTTTCCCAGGACTTTATTTGCACCCCTTTAAGGCTGGGTCGTCCTGGGAGCCACGGCCAAGCTCTTAATTTTTTTTAATCCAGCTCCGTCAGGACTTGAACCCGCGACCTTTTGATCCTCTACAGCAGCTTGCTAGAAATACCACAGCTTTTTAGGAAGCGATACCTCAGTAGCAAGCGCAGCATTTCAATTCTAATAGCACCAGTATCACTCTGACTGTATATTCATCTCCCCTTTCCCCTTAGTGCTGAGGGTCGCCTAGCTCCCTGGGACACTCCTCCCAGCACTGGGACACTCTTCCCAGCACCTGGGACACTCCTCCCAGCACCCGGGACACTCCTCCCAGCACCTGGACACTCCTCCCAGCACCCGGGGCACTCCTCCCAGCACCTGGGACACTCCTCCCAGCACCTGGACACTCCTCCCAACACCTGGGACACTCCTCCCAGCACCTGGGACACTCCTCCCAGCACCGGGACACTCCTCCCAGCACCTGGGACACTCCTCCCAGCACCTGGGACACTCCTCCCAGCACCGGGACACTCCTCCTAGCACCTGGGACACTCCTCCCAGCACCCGGGACACTCCTCCCAGCACCATTCTCCTCAGATTGAGTTTATCTATCTTTTGAGCCTCCACATTATTTACTCGCTCTCCGAGGACCCTTACAACATCTAGTCTGACATGCGTCAATTCACCATCAAGTGCTGCAAAACCAGTCCGTATATCTGACTGTTCATTTCCCAAACCATTAGCATGACCTGGAGAATACATTCAAAGGAAGCTAAATACCCAGGACCTCTCAAGTGATGCTTCCCTAGGATGCTAACTATCCAGGACATATGAAGCGATGTTTGCCAAAAAATTATAACAGGTGATTTATGGCTGACAACTATAATTGTACTGACAACATTGATTTATACATTTTTTAGTCTTTTCCCAGTACTTTTTACAATCCAAATAACCTTCAATAAATCTTATTTCATCAGTTTCAAACAACTCATCCATGATAACATTCTTACAAAGCCGTCATACAGCACATTACTTTTTTTTTTCAGAGCAAAATCCACTTCTTCCAATATTACAGCATTCACCCTAATCATTACTACCACAATATTCAAACATGCAGTCACTTCTCGAATTAAATAAACAAAATATGTTCAACAAGCTGTATTTCGTTATCCACCATTTAAGTTACATTGTCATGGCAATAGCAGGCATGAGTTAACTCAATAAGCAAGATTTACTAAATAACAATCAAGTGTGTTCATACATACATCAATTCTACAAGTTGTATAGAAGCAACATTTCATAGCTGCACTGCCAAACAGTAATAAATGCTCTGACTTTTCAGCATGCTCAAACATTAGTTTTAGCCTATTAATCAGCTAGTGACAATTAATACACCCCATGTATGGTGATCTAAGTGGACAAAGCACAGCTCTCTTGTCTTATTTGGCAGCATGCTCTGTTCCAAACGTTTTAGTGTTAGTTTTTCTCAGGAGTTAACAAAGCAGCACAATAAATGGTCTCTACAATACTGACTATGGAGAGAAGGAACTTCATTCCACTGCCCATCTTCATGGGCTGTAACTCCTATGCCTCCCTACTGTAGCACAATATAACACTATCACAAACTGCTAATAGAGACGTCTAGCGATCTCTGGCAAACCTACACACCAAGGTAGAGGGGGAGTAACCCAGAAAGACGTAAAGGTGCCCACAGGCAGTGGTCTGTTGATGTATTACCACTGTGTCATACCAACAAGCACCACCATCTCACACAGTCGCCAGTCTTGGATCAGGTCTCTGTTCTTGCCCAGAGTATACCATGTGGCCCAGACATCCAGGTTTGTATCTAAGTACCACTTATGTCCTGTAAAGTAAAGGTATCCCAGGCCAGCGTACTGTTGACCACATCACTTACCGAGTGCTGATAACTCAATATGAGTCTAGCACCATATGCCCAATCCACTACTGATGTAAACAGGGACTTTGTAAACATCTTATGGTTATGTAAACAATTCCAGCATATTTGTAATACTTTTTCCCACCTGCATGTGACATAACACTATAAGCAACTTATGTTATGTAACAAGTAATAAGTTACAGCATATTTGTAATACTTGTTCTATCTGCATAATATACGGCACCATATTCTACTCATGTTATGTAATGAGTTACAGCATACTTGTAATGCCTTTTTCCCAGCTGTTGGATAATGAAAAATTAACCTCACGCTATACAATGAGTTGCAGTAATTTCTGTTCAACATTAAATGGTAATGTCTGATTGTATATAGCAAGGAAGTACAAATGCCATTTCAGCAATCTGTAACATTGCATGCTTATAATTCACTTTTTGCATATGGGTAATGCTTCTCTCAGCTGTGTCAGCTATGTTAAATATGGTACTATAAACAACTTATAGTATGTAATGAGTACAGTATATTTAATACTTTTTCCATCTGCATAATGTACAGCTATATAAACTATGTATGGTAGATGATTGGTTGCAGCATCTTTGTAATGCTTTTCTCAGCTGCATGTTACATGGCACTATAAACTGCTTATGTTATGTAATGAGTTACAGTAATTTCTGTACAACACTAAATGCTAAACTCTGATTGTACAAAGCAGGGAAAGTACAAATGCCGTTTCAGGAGTGTGTGTCATTGCATGTTTAAAAGTTCTGATGACTTTAGATACCAGGTAAGACATCCACTTCATTTAGTAACCTTTTTTCTGATCCTCTTTCCTTCATCTAACAGGTAAGTTAAATCAATCTTCTGCTTTCCTGGCAGATTGTTCAGCAGCTTGGTCAGGATCTTATCCAGTCTGTACTTTTTCTCTTTCCTCTGAAATCCAGCAAACATATTTTCATTAGTGAGGCTCTCTCTCTCTCTCTCTCTCTCTCTCTCTCTCTCTCTCTATCTCTGTGTGTGTGTGTGTGTGTGTGTGTGTGTGTGGCATCTCCCCTGTCTATTCCCCCACCCTTCCTTTTGCTAATGCTATATGGATATGCTGCCTCTTATCACTTTTTGAAAGCAGAGTTTATTTGTTTGTTGTCCCCCCCCCCCCCCCCTCTGTCTCTCTCTCTCTGTTTCTCTCTCTCTCTCTCTCTCTCTCTCTCTCTCTCTGGCATTCTCCCTCTGTCAACAGCTCCTCCTCCCCCCCCCCCCCCCTTCCCATGCTGGAGCTGCCACCCAATTTCACACATTTTAAAAATAAGAGTTTAATCCCAGTTGTCCCCCCCCCCACACACACACACACACACACACACTTGTGTGTGTGCAGTAGGGCAGCAATAATATTTATAAATGTTATCTTCCAGGAAACAGTGATGACAAAGAGGAGGATCACAGAGAAAATTCTGGAATGATAAGATGCAATACTTCCACATTTGAGCAATCTGCTGAAGATATAATAAGGATGAGGGAACTGATTACGTCTGCTTACTCCCCACAACACCCCCAACAATGTAAGTCTAGGTTGAAGGAATGAGATCAGACATAAACAGCATTAGAAGAAAGCATAACACAAGTTCTGCATCTTGACAAATTATCATAACTGACCTACAACTCATGGTTATGACCACATCACCTGAGGACTGGTCTGGGGGAAGGGGTTCTAGCACAATAGGTCAAATGTGCCAATGGTGCGAGACAGGCCCTTTACTTACTTATAAAAACAGCTGTCATATGCACAAGATCACTGTTCTTTTAAAGAATACTGAAAGTTGAACTGAGAAATGAAATCACAGCTCTTGAGACATCCCCTTGAAGCACTCCGTCTCCATCTTCAGAAGCAAGCACAGAGTTTTAACTCCAATGGTATCAGTAACAGTCTGATTTTTATATCCACCATGTTTTTTCTTGAGTTTTAAGCACTGGTCACATTCCCTGGTCCTTCTTCAACATACCATTCTCCTCAGTCTGTGATGATCTATTTGAGTCTCTGCACTGTTCACTTGCTCCCAATGGACCCTTACAACATCTAGCTTGACACGCATCAAATCACTATGTGATGCAGAACCAGCCAATATATCTGCCTGTTCATTTCCCAACACACCAAAGTACACAAACTACCCGGGACCTCTGATTCTCTCTGCTTGGTACATACCTGACTCCACTCCGCCTGTATGTATGTATGTATGTATGTATGTATGTATGTATGTATGTATGTATGTATGTATGTATGTATGTATGTATGTATGTATGTATGTATGTATGTATGTATGTATGTATGTATGTATGTATGTATGTATGTATGTATGTATGTATGTATGTATGTATGTATGTATGTATGTATGTATGTATGTATGTATGTATGTATGTATGTATGTATGTATGTTTGTATCTATGTATGTATGTTTGTGTGTATGTATGCCTGTATGTATGTGTAAGTATGTATGCCTGTATGTATGTGTGTATTCCTGTATGTATGTTTTTTGTGTATGTATGTATGCCTGTATGTATGTAATGTATGCATGCATGTATGTATGTGTGTGTAAGTGAGTGGGTGAGCATGTGTATGTGGGTGTATGTATGTATATGGGTGTGTGTATGCACGCGCTGGTTTTTGCATGCATTTTACAACTCATGCTTTTGTGTTCTTTTATAATATTCATAATATGCATATCATCATAACATGCTTTATTAGTAAAATACAACTGCTGAGCGAAAGATGGTTGACTGGAAGGGCTGAATGTAAGACGGGCCTGCATGCCCAATTTGTGACCCTTTGAAAATAAAGTTTGTTCGTCCGTTTCTCAACACGCTCTGTGAGACAGGTACAGTATTATTATTTCTTTTACAGTAGATGCCTTATGGCATTTATAGTTATGTCATTTCTAACACACATGATTCTCCATGCAATAATGCCAAACTATCCAGCATCTTCTCTCTTGGGCTAGGGTGGTCTCAAGGCATAGCGTCCTCCTCGAGTGCTGGAAGTCCTGTGTTCAAGCCTAGGTGAAGGCTGGGATTTTTTCATGTGGACTCCTAGTAATTTTCCCTGGTCTCTGGGTAGTGAGATTAGACACCTGTATGTATTGTTACGCAACAACAACAAAAATCCCTTGGCAGTTGGAAATCCAAAAGAGTAGCAGAGTGGGCAAAAATTTGGAGTTAAAAATCCACCCAAAGTATTTTAGGATCCTCGTCGGTGCTACAGAGTTCGTGCACTGCGCTGAGATTCTTTGAACTCATGCTTTAAGTCAGAAGTAGAACAGCGCACTTATGAGTTACTACCCTTGTGCCATGATGGTGATCCGTCATTTAAATCTAAACCTAAACCTCTCTTGGTCTCTTTCTACCTCTCTTCACTCCAGCTTTACTGCTGTCACAGTGTTCTCCAGTTTTTCCCTTACTCGTGATATGACAAGAAATGTAGACTGACTACTTCTGATGCAAGTAAGACATAACTAAGAAACTAAAAGAGTCTGACCAACAATAAAGATACAGAGGTCTTACCTTTATCTCTCTCATCAGTTGTAGCTCACTCTGATCATCATCATCATCTTCATCAAGAGAACTATTAACACACTGCATGTGCACACCTCCTTTCTTAACATTGACTTTCACTTCAGCCTTCAGCTTCAGATCATTTCTGATGTTATCATCAACCTTCACCTTTCCGTGCATCAAGCCAGGGCTTTTGGAGATATTCTTTAACTGGGATTTTTCTGGCCTATTTTTCTCCGATTTGGACGAAGGTACGGCTGCCATATTTCGCTCAGCTTTTCGTTTATACTCTTCAGGGACCTTGTGAGGCTGAAACAGATATATAATGAAACCATCTCAGAGAATATATTCAATTAAAAGACATCCTAAAAGATCTGAACATCAAGTACGATTGGCTTGTAAACAGTATCTTGTCTCAGAAAATCGAATACTTTGGTGGCTATATCAAACAACATGGTGGAATGGTAACAAAAAAACAGAAGCGGAGGTGATGGTACCGGGTGAGAGGGGCAGGGGCTGCCAGACAAAGAAGGGCACAGGACATAAGTGACACCTTCAGCAACAAAGTGTATGAGGTAGGACAACTGTTGAGAGACTGGGTTTCTTTCAAGCAGACTTTGATTGCAGTTATGCAGCTAACTTTGTATGCTGATCTGTTGTAGTTGTTGCTTCCATCAACAAATGAACTGCATTTCTAGTGTTGGACTCTTTGAGTTGGCACTTTTAATGGCTGCCTTATGCATTTAATGTGACTGTATGCTATTGGATTTGCTGAGAATGCAGTCAGTGTCAATTTTTTTTTTTTTTTTTTTCACAAGGGACAGTTGGCATTCTGTGTGGTTTAAACTGACATAAGAATAGACAAACTATGGGGTGACTTATTTGCTATGAAGTCAGAACTGCAATTACTAGGTTATTAAACACTCAATAATATATATATATATATATATATATATATATATATATATATATATATATATATATATATATATATATATATATATATATATATATATATATATATATATATATATATATAGAACAATGAATGAAAAAAGACAGTGCATAAACAGAAGAACTACATAATTTGAGTATGAAATTCGTATTACTTTGATCCAACAAACTCTTTTCCGCAGGCCAGAAAATTTTTAAATGTCTGTGAGGTCAAAAACCACCAGATTTAGATTGGATTTTGTGGCATGTTAAAACATTAAATCTGTAAGTTACCTTATTATAATATATTGATCAATATATGTCAGTCTGTCTCTTATCTATTTTTCACTCTCTCATCACATACGTTTCTCCCCCCCCCCCCCTCCCTCCCCCTCCTTAATAATATGGGGGCTACGTGTCTCATGGCATGGTGTTCGCGTCGAGAGCTGGAAGGTCCCGGGTTCAGGCCCCGGTGAAGGCTGGGATCTTTTCACGTGGATTGCTAGTAATTTCCCCTGGTCTCTGGGTAGTAAGATCAGACACCTGTGTGTATTGTTACGCCCCAAAAAATTCCTCAGCAGCTGGAAATCAAAAAGAGTAGCCTAAGAGGTTAAAATTTTAGTTAAAAATCCACCCTAAGTATTTCAGGATCCTCACCCGTGCTACGGAGTTCATGCACTAAGCTCAGATTCTTCAGACTCAGATCTGAGTTAGAAGTAAAACGGAGCACTTATGGGTTACTACCCTTGTGCCATGATGTTAATCCATTGTTTAAACCTTTAAAACTTTGCTTCAATAATATGATTTTCGCAAAACAAAAAGACAGCTTGAATAGACACATTTAGGAATATATAGAAAAGCTTCAGTGGGTGAGTGTGTCTGGCTAGAATGGTAGTCAGGGATTACATTATCCCATAAAATATTATGTAGTGAGGAAATCTGTTAAATTTATAATGAATTGTTTTTCTAAATGGCCTGCGACTAGGTTAGTATTTCTAAATTTTGGCCTGCTGACCAAAAAATAAAGTTTGCCTGCCCCTGACCTAGATTACTGAAGTGCGTTACCTTAATTAGTTTCAAAACAGGCTGAAATTGCTATGCCTTTCTATAGAACAATGTTATCTCATCTGGTAAGACAGCAAAGAACCAGCAAGCTCAACAGAAAATATCACAACAAACTTACCAGATATGTTCTCTTGATAGAAATTTTGTTGTCAAACCAGTCAAAACAGAATTTGCTGGTGTTAATTGGGTACCTGGGAGGCAAATATCGAAGAATTACTGCTTACTCAAATGACATACTATTTTACATGATAATTACATACAACATCGGCTGACTGAATTTTAGTTATGTTTAAGAGAACCACACTGCCTTCATGCACCAGGTTTTATCCATGCAGCTATGCCTGAATGGTTAGTCATCTGCAAAGTGTCTCACAACCAGATGTCAGAAAGCAAGTGCACTTATATACCAACTGTCACCACTATTAAGACATCCAAGCATAACTATGAGTGCAAAGAGACAGATTATAAACAGCATATTCATTCCAACATTAAGCTACCAGTGCCAAACATGGACACTACCTAAAGCCCATTTACGCAAAATCACCACCTGCGAGACGAGATGCCTGAGAAAAGGAACCAAACTAACCATCCGAGATCGAGTGAAAAATGACACTATCAGACAAATTGTGGGAACGACACCTTGTACTGGATTCATTGAGAAACAGCAGATCAAGTTGTTTGGCCATCTAGTTAGAATGCAGCAAGATCAAATACCATCACATGCACTACAGCTGAGAAGATTACTACAAGATGACGAGTACGGCCGCGGAAAATATGGATCGAAAACATTAGCTAGTGGCAGCCAGCGTGCATGAATCGCAAAGTATTCCTTTCCCCAACACTTAACGGCAGAAGTGGTTTATTATGATGATGAAAGAGTCTCACACAAAGCATACACTTTGCAACTCTAATGATAATTCCCATGTATCTCCATAACAACTGCACTCCTGACCTGAACAATGTAGTCCATGAAATGAAATGAAATGAAGATTATCAGAGCGTGAGACTTGTGGCTTAACTCCAGCCACAGAGACAATGCCCCATTTCCCCTTAATTAACTTGAATCAATGTCTTAGCACTCAAGGCATACCCATTTATATTCTGTTTCTCATAAGGTAATTGTGAATATGATACCAGAAAAAACCCTATAAAAACTGAAAATCTGTGAGGATAACTTTTTCAAAAAAAACAGAAAAGACATAAAATTATTAAAAAAGACATCATTTGTCCTGGTCACTGATGACCCATTATTATAAGAGATGAGAGGAACTCCTACCCTTGGGAACCAGAAAGATTTAAGAGTTTAAAAACGGTTGGGCACCAAATGATAGCCTTTAATTAGCAAATAAAATAATACATGTGTTCTCTGTACATTAGGAGATAATCAGATCATGATTCTGAACAACACATATGGCCTGCTAGGGTTAGAACTAAGCTGGTCAAATATTCTCCCTTAGCAGGTGCTGGGTATTTCAACAAATATTCTCCCCCAGCAGGTGGTGGGTATTACAACAAATATTCTCCCCCAGCAGGTGGTGGGTATTTCAACAAATATTCTCCCTTAGCAGGTGCTGGGTATTTCAACAAATATTCTCCCTCAGCAGGTGCTGGGTGTTTCAACAAATATTCTCCCTCAGCAGGTGTTGGGTATTTTAACAAATACTCTCCCTCAGCAGGTGCTGGGTGTTTAAACAAATATTTTCCCTCAGCAGGTGTTGGGTATTTCAATAAATATTCTCCCTCAGCAGGTGCTGGATGTTTCAACAAATATTCTCCCTCAGCAGGTGCTGGGTATTTCAACAAATATTCTCCCTCAGCAGGTGTTGGGCATTTCAACAAATATTCTCCCTCAGCAGGTGCTGTGTATTTTAACAAATATTCTCCCTCAGCAGGTGCTGGGTATTTCAACAAACATTCTCCCTCAGCAGGTGCTGGGTATTTCAACAAATATTCTCTCTCAGCAGGTGCTGTGTATTTTAACAAATATTCTCCCTCAGCAGGTGCTGGGTATTTCAACAAATATTCTCCCTCAGCAGGTACCGGGTATTTCAACAAATATTCTCCCTCAGCAGGTGCTGGGTATTTCAACAAATATTCTCCCTCAGCAGGTACTGGGTATTTCAACAAATATTCTCCCTTAGCAGGTACTGGGTATTTCAACAAATATTCTCCCGCAACTGGTGATGGGTATTTCAACATCAAGATACTCCAATCCAATGTGCAGAGATATGAAAATCAGTGAAGGATAATATCCTTTGTCCTTAACACAAAGCCAAACTATATACAGTAAAACTGCCATTAACCGTCACTTGTTTAACCGTCAGTTTGTGTTATCCGTCATCTTCAAACAAGCAGACATCATTTAAACTGTCAGTGCATTACATGTGCACCCTACTGGTGCCAATACTGTATGATGACGGAAGTGACTAATCGCTGGTGGGCAGAGGAGTTGAGCAAAACAGTATAAACATTATGCCAGAAGCAGTCACAGACTGGTTGGAATGTGACAAAAGGGATGGAGGCATTGAAATTTTGAATGATTTGAAATGCAGGAGCAGGCAAATGCAACAGTTCCTACTTCTGCATAAGATACAGAACATTGCCAGGCAGCTCCAGCCTCAAAGACACAGAAACAGATTATAGATTACTTTAAAGTAATGGAGGTTTACCTTATTACATTTCTATGCATTACTACTCTTTTGCTGAAGTTTATATTGATCGTTATGTAAAATTGATCATAACATGTATGTATTATTTACTTTTAAAAGATTTTATTATCATTTTCGTCTTAAGCCCATGGCGAAATCAGGTTACTGTACATATGTATTAAGATATTTCTGTTATCCGTCTATTCGGTTATCTGTCAAAGCCCTGGTCCAGATAGTGAAGTTAATCAAAGTTTTGCTGTAATATTTTGTTCTTTTCGACTTCCCTACTTAAAATATAATATAATAATAAATCCAACTCTAGACCACATCACAAGTAAACAAACCATATTTTCTGAATCTTGTGAAAGAGATGTGCAGTCTTGTCCACCCTGTATTCACAGATGTAAACATCCTGTTCCTTGACTCCCTTGGGCCGGCCCTTGGTGAATGTGGCAGGATCCATGACTATACACTTTCCCATGATAAGCTCCATTGGGATGATCTCCAGATTTGGTGTGCGAAAAAGCTGAAATTCACAAGACAGATCACTATATTATCACAAGCACTGCTGACACTAGTAGTATAAAATCTGCACTTTTTTAAGACTGTTCTCGGAGTGTGTGAAAAATTGTCAATCCAAATAAGCAGTAGAATAAGACATTTTTACAAGAACACAATCATGACACAATGTGCTTTTGGCTAGAACAAGGGATCATAAAGTTTGTACACAAGGTAAATAATTATCTTTATGATTTCTTTTTCTTTATTAATTAGGTAACTGAAAATCAAATTTTTTTTATATTTACTTATTACCCTCCATTACCTTCAAAGTACCATCTTCATTCTGAATATTGGTTTAATCGTTCACAAACAACAACATGAGCCTTCAAATGTAAACCTTAAAATTGTGTACACCCAAAAAAAATTACAATAACTATGCCACTGTTCTGTAACATGTCAATATGGTTGTTAAGGATGTCAAGAGTGTTAAGCACATGACAGCCGTGTTGACAAACCTAATGACAGTTTAAAGATGGTTGCCCACCTGTTGGCATGCACCAAAGAGGAGCAGCGTTGTTCAATCAGGAAAGGGGTGAAACCTACAGAAATAAATTGACAAATCTAGGTCCAGTATGGTGATGCCTGCTTGTCAGTGCAGCAAGTCTATGGGTGGAGTAGGAAGTTTAAACATAGCATGGCTTCTGTGACAGACTGTTCACGACCGGGTCAGGTATGCTGAGTAGTGATCCCACAGTCAAAGTCACACCATTTTTTAAACTTCCTATTCTACTCAAACAATCTATGACTCAGGTCTTAATTCACTTTTTCCAAACCTGTTTATACCTCTGATTATTAAAACAATTACACAAGGAGGATTAACCATGACAGAAAATATAAACATTATAATTAAAATGAATGCAATCTGAAAGCAAAGAAAATGCACAACAGAACTAGGAAATCTTACAATTGTGAAAATAACACACTATAATCCAGCAATCACATTTGATGCACATACCTCATTGTGATAAAATTTTCTTGTGGGCTCATGGAAAGTTTCCTGGGGTCGAAGGTAAGGGGTTCCGCTTGCAAATTTTTCACCTCTGAAATATTATTTTCTCTATAATAAGTAAATTTACAATAAAATGGTATGTGACATAATTTTTTTCAAAACATCCACATAAAAAAAAGTAATGTTAACAGAATTGGGAGCTGTAGGAATGTAGTGGTTAGCATGCTCACTAGCTGATCCGGTAGTCATGTGTTCGAGTGCCCACTGATTGTATTTTTTAAAGGAACCCTTACTTACCACGGACCTAATAAGGATCAAAGAATTGAAAATGATCCTAAACTTCCTTTAGTTTACATAGTTAATTCAGTGGCTGCTTTATGCACTGCATTAATGTTACCTTGCTACTGGAAAACAATTAGTCTTAGAACCTGAATACAGCCCCCCCCCCCCCCCCTCTCTCTTCTTTCTCTCTCTCTCTATCTCTCTCTCTAGATAAAGAACAGAATAGGATAGACCAAAACTGTATTTAATAAAATACATCCATGTCACTGAAGGTTGGAAAAAGAATTCTCATATGATGTATAGAGATAGTTGTTACACATGAAAATCCTGGACAATTAACAAATAAGACAGACAATATCTCGTGCCGGGTTCGATCCCAGCTGCGGGCCATGCGCCTTGCGTTGGTTTCGACAGTGGTATCAAGAAAGCCGACCGTACAGAAAGCAATGGCAAACTACTGGACATAAATTTGCCTAGAAAAATAACACAACAGCCAGGGGCTGTTGGGGTTGGTTCTGCAACGTCCTGTAAAGGATACGCAACAACCTTATACTGAAAACTAGTTCTTCAACATTTTCTTCTATCTTCCATCTCCCAAACAGCACAGGCCCTCAACCAACTCATGTCAATCTCTTGCAGCTAAAGGTTCTCCACAGAAAAGGACAGAGAGTCTCAGTGCAATGCCCTCTAGTCAACTCCCATGACATGTACAGCAGGTTATTGAATTACTATCTGTGGTGAAGTAGTTAAGCCATTTGGCTCATGTTCTAAACATTGTGGGTTAGTTTCCTGGATGCACTGCTCGGTTAACAAGTGCAGTTTCCTCTGAGATCACTGACAACTGTCACTGGAGCTACGATGTTTGTGCGGCACTCTTCTCGGCAGTCAACTAGCCATTCTACTGAGACAGAACCATATGGGAAAAAGCCCGGTGCAAAAAGTTTATTCCCTCGACTTTATCTAGCTTTCACTTTATTCTTTGCAAGCCACGGATGATGCATACAAAAAAAATCTTACTTTGGATCCTTCCACAGCTGGTCTAATCTGAAGATGTCCAGCCTGTCTGGGTTGACCGTGGTCATCAGGCGGTGAGAAGCACGCAGAGGAGTTCCTGCTGATGTTCTTTTGCAGTCTCTCATGACATAGACACAATCACCGACTGCATACTGCACATCATCTTTGAGCAGGGTCATGTAGTGAGTGCAGTCAGGAAGAGCATCCAAGGGTGGAGGAACTAACAAGATTTCCTGGAGAAACAAAGCTCAACATTAGTGATTCTATCACACCATTTAATTCCCTCTATTCTCCGCAGGCCCCAGTTAATGTTTTTAGTTTATTATTAACAGTTTTAGTTGTTCTCCAACTTTTTGGTCCAGACAGAAGCATAGTATTAATGATTTTAAGTAAGTATTATGACCTCCACCATCTGCCTAGTGCTGTGAAAACTCTTCTTGCCTTTTGTAATGATATTTTAATATCTCTACCAATTAACCCATCTTTATCTACATGACTACCCAAATAGCTGTATGATTCCACATATTGGAGTGCGATACCATTAACAGATACCACAATACTATTTGCTTGATTTATTTTCATAATCTTAGTCTTTCCCTCATGGATTTTTAGACCTAGCTGTGATCTTGAATTAAGTATATTAAATTTATCCTGCATCTGACTTCGTGAATGCAAAAGAGAAACATCTGTGAAGTACAGATCTTCAAGCTGTTCTGTTGGGGTTTACTTAATTCCATTCCTGGTATTAGAGGTTGCTGTCTTCATAATCCAGTCTATTGCTGTTGGCTATAGATCTGTAAATCTTTAACACACAAAATTCCCTAATACAAAAGGTAGCATAAATAATACGGAATGTCTGCAATCAATTGTACCTTCATGAGAAGTATAATCTTTAGACTCATTACTCTCTGTCCCTACTAACACAATCCAGAGTCTCAATGTAAAACTATAAACTTTGAGTGAGCTGTATGAAAACTCAGCCCTGTTGTATGGTGCAGAGATCTGGACTATGAACAAGCAATTAGAAAATCATATTGATTCTCTAGAGATGCGGAAATACAGAAGAAAATGTATTTTGTGGAAACAACAATAATCACAGAGGTACTGAAGAAATAAAGAGACAAGTGCAATATTATTGTCACATTAAAAGATATAAGAAAAATAAAAACCATACTGGAGAGAAAAGTTGAAGCCAAGTGAGCAAGAGGCGGACAGTGATACATGGGGAGGATGACATCAAAAGATGGACGAACAGAATCTCAGGGTGTGTACACCCAGGGTGAAAGATAGATCATGATGGAGATCCACTGCAGCCAACCTTCATTGTGGAGAAGACATCTAATTTATATATTGGGTTCAAGTTAATCACGAGAAACTTTTTGCACAGCCTGGCTTCCATAAGATTCAGTCTTTACAAGGTCCACCAATATACAACCACATCCTAATCCTCACTGACACTTGACCAGAGAGCACACCATGGCTCAGAAACCAAACACACTACCATTGGTGGAATGGTCACCAACTAAGGATATCCAAGTGCTTTATAAGAGGGTGGAAAATATCCTTGTTTGGTTTTCAGGGCCCCATCGGGGGGGGAGGGAGGGGGGGGTTAGACCCACTGCCCCCTCCCAAGCATTTTGTAAAATGAACATCAGAGGAGTTTCTTTCGAAATAGGAGTGCATCTGCCTGAGCATCCTAAGGCCTGCATAAAATTAAGCCAGATCAGTATAATATATGTACATGCAAGACTCAAGTTCTGGAATCAAAGTTCAGAAGTTGATGAAAAGTCAGAACTTTCTGCTGGAGTTCACAGCTAGTGACCACTAAGAAGAATATGAGATGGACAATTGTGTATTGTGGCATCCTTGTATGTATGTGTGTGTGTGTCATCTCTACATACATGCTTCCCTCCCAAACACAGAAATTAACGCAACGGCATTGTGTTCTGTCTGTTTCACTTCGCCAAGCTATAACATGTTTGTTAAAAAAACTCAACTTTACAACCTAGTGTTACAAGAATGCAGCCTTCTGTGTCTTTTCTGACACCTATAACCTCAAGCATTTCACTCACCGGATCATAATATCTGGGTTCACAGCGATCACACAGATAATGTTCCTCATCCCCACTGGCTTGAACACAATCACAGTGCTGCCACCTCTGAGAAAACGACAACATGTGCAAATTTATTTTACTTAGAAAAAAATGTACTTATGATTGTTGGCACCTTTTCGCTGTCCAGACAACAGAGTTCAACTGTGGCACAGGGAAACATGCAATCACAGCCTACAGTGATACAAATTAAGACAAGGGATGACATTCCTTCTGTCCATAGCACAAAGCCTGGGCAGCAGAGACTATACATTGTCCATGCAACATGCTTTGTTAACTTCAATAGAAAAATAAAATGTTTGGGAAAACAGCATGACATCTCACAGACATAATTTTTTTTTTTTTTTTTGATAATGAAATCTGGCAGAAAGAAACAATCTATAGACAAATTGTGGGGCAGTATGGTCACATTGTCAAATATGGGATCCAACTATGCTGCAGAGATGCATTATCAAGCGACAGCAAAAGATGACACATTTCTTGTTAAATTTAAGGTATATGAAATGGTAGATAAAGCCACTAAGGTGTGAAACTAGATCGTGGTATTATGAAGTGATCGCCTTCTGTCTAAGATCTCTCTCTCATACTCTCTCTCTCACACTCATTTTACAAAGCTGGGATTACATTTTTTAGCTATATGGATTCGAAAATGATTGAGTTCAGGCATTTATTTTCATAACACAAGATTCAATATTTGGTTTTTACAAAAATACTAACGCAATAATTTGAAAACAGTAGTGTAAGTAGATTAAGAGACAAAGGTTCAGGAAAGTGAAATAAAAGAAAGACAAAAAGGGATGTGAAGGAGTAAGAAAATGGATCAGAAACAAATATAAAGAGAGGTGAAGAAAGTTGTTAATTTTTTTAGAGTAAATGAAGTACAGGGAGACAGTGTTTAATCTCTTTGGAGATAACAAAAAATGACATACCAAACACTTCTCACACTGAAGCATCAGTCCTTCATCTCTGGTAACCCCACAGATACATCGGACTATATCTTCTTCTGGCTCCCGACGATCTATGAAACAAATAGTAACGACTGATAATTCATATAAGACTTAAAGCCTCTAAGCAGCAGCAGATGTCACATAAGCTAACAATTGTAATTTTATAACATCGGATTTTTAAAAAAAAACTGCAATTACATTTGATTTTAGTTTCTGTGTTTGGTTACATGTCAGAAAGACCATAAAAATGTCTCTAGTTTTGGTAGGCTGCAGATGTAAGAAGGTCGAGGAACTCTGATTTAACCCTTCTGCCATGAAAAGATTAAAAACTAACACTTTCAACTGGGTCTAGTTCCCCGTTAATGTCATTTTTCTGACTTGCCTATTATGACCTATCTACAAGATGTACAGTTAAAGCAATTGGCTGAGTTTGGATATGTTTAAATTAACTAACAATAGAGGAGGTTTTCTTGTTGAAAAGCATTTTTTTAAAGCCAAGATGACATCAGATTTTCTCATAAGCCTCAATGGTAAAGGTCAGGGGGACACTGCATGTGTCACCCCATACGTGTGTTTTTAGGCCCCAGGGGGTGTATTCAATTTAACGCTTCACCCTGTTCATGCTGATAGTTCATGTTTATAAATCTTTATATATTTCAAAAAAATAATTTTATAAAGTTAATAAATAAATTTTAAACAAATTTAGTAGTAACCTGTAAAAACTTGTTTTTCAGGAAACCTAATATGGTCATGACCTATTTTTTTTACAGTCTTTGGGGCAAAAGGGTTAAACAACTTTCCCTGTCTACACAATTCCAACATCTTCTTTTCCATTCCTGCTTGGGTTAATTAAATGCCTAAAATGCCAGAATAAGAAGAATTTAACATTTAAAAAATAAGCAAGCAGTAAAATAAGAATTTACTTCGAGGGGGTACACGCTCCAGCTTTTCCAATTCTGCATCCATGAACGCTCTAGTGGTATTTGGACCAAGTAATTCATCTATCTGATTGGCCACATCCAATTTCACACAGTTCAAAAGCCGCCTCAGTTTGAGAATAACTTGTCCCATTTTCGATTTTGGCCCACAATACAGCTGAAAAAATACAAACAAGTTTACTTAAGCTCTAAAATACAAACAAGACAGCTGTCACATTTTCTTTAATCTCTAAAATACAATCACAGCTGTCACATGTTATTTAGGCTCTGAAATAAAAACAATGCTTTAAATCTTTAAATCTTTAAATCCCAGGAAGTTTGCAAAATACAACTAAGCTCTCAGTGACCTAAAACTAGTTATCAACCATTTATTTGCACTTTTAACTGTGGCTGTGAAACGTGGACCTCGCTGAAGGAAAATATATGCACTGAAAATAAATTTTCTGATATATCAGAGATCACATCAAGAATGATGATATTCACCAAACCATTATTTTATACAAAACAACTATAAATGCCTTTTAATAACAGTGAAAAGATGCAACAGTGTGAAGACCTAACAAGATCTATCGACATCTCTGAAATCCAGACCCAGAAATGCCTGTATCTAAAATCTTGGCTCATAGAGTGAATGCGAATGAAGCTAAAGACTGAGTGTATCCAAGCAGCCTGCAGAGGCCTTGAATATCTGGCCTTTGTGTCAAAAGGGATGGCCGCTTGATGACTGCTAACAATTTCGTCTGAGATGTCTATGGTAAGTTCAGCGAGCCAGTGACTGTCTACGAGTATTAGTGGACTATACATGGAGAAAGAACTTGATGTTAGTTAGTTAGTTAGTTAATAGACAGATTATCCTCACTGCACATCGGACAAGTATATAAGCTCTCTGATCCCATCTTCAGTATATCCCTCAGCGTTAGGCGACTGACAACACCAGTTCTATGTTGGTTTACTATTCTTCTTTAGCTACCATTATAGCATTCATGATTGGCGACGTTTTTTGACCTGAAGTTCTTGTAGTCTTTTTTAATGTTGCCGAATCAACCTTGTCCTCTGAATCATCTTCTGGTTCTGCCTCCTTGAGGAAGAACTTGACATCTTTAAAACATGTGAACTAAATGCTTGCCAGGCATAACCATAGATAATCAAACAGTGATAGAAGACAGAATACACAGTCCAGAACAGAAGATATTAATACTATTGGTGCAGTTCACATGTGTTCAGGCCAGTCTATTGTGGATGTCTACACGTAGCGGTCACTGTTGCTGTATACTGAGACACCAACTGTCCCAGGCACTCTTTAATATTAGTGAGGCAATATGAAGATTAACACTGCACAGAGCTGTACTGGATGGAAAAAAATACTCCCTGGTATCTGTGCTGGAATGATGTGTGCTCAAGTCTCTGGTATTTAAACCTTAAAGGATATTTTATGACAGACCTCAACGTATGGATAAGTGATTTTGTATATTCTTGTCTGTACTTAAATCACTACTCGTTTGTGACATCCTGATGAAGGATTTTTAGCTGCAATGTTTACTTTTTTCTTACTTTTTCCTAACTGTGGTACTGTGAATGTGGCTAGTTCTACTTCTTAATATTATTGTTATTATTATTACTATTAACTATGAAATGAGGTACAAATGAAAAATTGTATGAAAGGAGCGGAGAGGAGGGGCAGAATGTTAGACGGGCCTGCGTGCCCAATTCTTAACCTTTGAAAATAAAGTTTGTTCGTTTGTTCGTCCGTTCGTTCTAATTCAGATTTTACACTTTTGTCTACCATTTCAGGGGACTGAATCAAGACCACAGTCTTGGCAGACAAATGCACAAACCATAGGTCACCATTACTTTATTACCAATAATCAGGTCTTTAAGTTAAATGAACATAATTAACTACAATCAATGAGATTCCAAAACACATTAAACTCAGGCCGAACCTCAACATTACTAAACAGCAGCATGACATCAGAATTGAAAGCACTCAAATGGTCATAGTGTCCTGTCTTCACCCTCTGTTTGATCATGGACAGATCAATGGGCTCCTTCACCACCTGGTAATACTGGGGCTGCTTCTTACGAGATGGCACAGACATAAGCGGCAGCACAATATTGTCACCATCTTCATCTGAGGAAAGAATGAAAATAAACTCTTACAAATAAACAACATTTTTTTTTAATGTTAAGTTAGTTGTGTATCTTTTACAGGACATTACAGAACCAACCCCAGCATTTTTGTTGCTGATGTGGTTTTTCTAAGCATATTTTTACGTTCAACAGTTTGCAACTGCTTTCCGAACTGCAGCTCTCGATGCCACTGTCAAAACAAATGCTAGAGGATCTGCTGGCTTATCGACTGCAGCTGGGATCAAACCAGGGTCCC
Source organism: Candidula unifasciata (assembly GCA_905116865.2). Taxonomy (NCBI): domain Eukaryota; kingdom Metazoa; phylum Mollusca; class Gastropoda; order Stylommatophora; family Geomitridae; genus Candidula; species Candidula unifasciata. The sequence goes on along the minus strand of CAJHNH020000234.1, from coordinate 114,069 downwards.
CGGCATTACGAAGTGCGTTTACAATGACTAAGCCACAGAGGCTGACTACATTATATAAACAACACAGTAAAGTATATATATATATAAAGGATCTTGATCTATGTACAGTAACAAAATGGAGCTGTGATGCTTGACAAGGTTCTTTTTACAGTCGTTTGGACAATGTCAAACCAACTCTGTATTACTTCCAATTACGTTTCATATAAATTTCATGAACACAGGATAACCCCTGAGCCATGAGAACAAGAAAAACATCAATAATTAAAGTGTAATCCATGCCATTAGGTCAGCGGGCAAAGGAACTAGTTCCTAGCTATAATAAAAATTAAATTAACTTTGCAATTCTAATAGTTATTTTACATTTAAATTATTTAATTTTTACAACTGATTAGGTGAGGGCTGTCGTGTAGCAGATACTACCTTACGGGAAGTGTGTGTGCGTGCGCGTGTGTGTGTGTACACAACAAATGTGGTAAGTAAAGGCAGATTTTTTTCTCGCAAATGAAACTATTTTTTATTTTATGCACGTTTGTTTTCTAAAATTAGTACACACATGCTGACTGACAATGCAACAACTTTCATATCATATCAAATCAAACTGCAATGAAATAATAAAATAATAAAGAGGAGGAAACAGATTACACTTTTTTCACATGGGAGATCCTACAACAGTATGTGAAGTTATGCAATTTTCTCAACACGTACTATTATGAAATGAGAATAATAACTACCTTCAAGGCCACCTTTTTTTTTTTTTCAGAAACAGCTTTAGTACTCATTTTTCAATGTAGATCACCAGCAGAACTAAACGCTGCCTTAAGACAGGTCTTCAGTGCCGCCCTCCATTTCAGGTCAGAACTTCATAATCTTCAAATTCTACTACTCCCTGTGTAGGTTACGGCCCCAATAAAAAGTCAACTAATTTGGGATGTCTCCTTTGAAGTTTGAATGCACCTGCCTGAGAGGCAAAAATCAACAGTCTGCATACAATTTAAAAAAGGCTAGATCTGCAAAACAAATGTGCATGCAAAACTCAGTTCTGGGGTAAAACACAAAAGTCCAGAAGTGAACAAACAACCAGAACTCTGCACAAGAGTTAACAGCTGGTGAATGCTAAAAACAAGAATAAGATATTCTACTACAGCTTCTTGACATAAAAACTGTACTCACCTTTTAAAGACAAAAGTTCCGTCAGCATCTTGTCAAATATTTGTGCAAGCTGGTGACGTTTAGCCATTTCTGGATTGTCTTTTGCATAAGCAGCCAACCTGAAATAAAACAAACAGCATATATTTCAAAACTCTTAACAATGCATCATTATCTTTTATTAACATTGACATCCTCGTCTGATTTCAATTTTTGTTAAACTAAATAACTATTTTAAACAATTTGTAATGTACCAATGTACCAACATAAATGCAAAAATAGGAAGCAGAAACAGGTAATGAAGATGTCTTGAAAGAAACCAAATCATGATGATAACTGGTCTCCAACATCAGAACGAGATAATTTTCATTCTTTGGCCATGTCATGTCATAAGAAAGAGAAAACTGTAGTACGGTTGGAAAGCTGGAGAGGAAAAGAGGCAGAGGGAGGGCAAGAGGCTGGACAGTTTGATATCATGGCACGGTAGATCATCTATGTCAGAACTGACTGAAAGTACACAAGACAGAAGGTTGTGGTTAGACATGACTCCAACACCAAATGGCATGGACTTTATGAAAGAAAAGTGTTTATTTCAGTCTCTACTACTTTCTTTTGCATCTATGAGTGCCAATTAGTAAACAGTTTGTTGTCATACTGTTTCAGTGACCTCATGGGTTCCAATGTGAATTATACAATAATTATCAATGTGAGCACCAACAAGAAAAATCATTTTACTAGGAACTGTTACTATTGCCTGCAAATATGAGCCATGGACCATTTTCACAAACTCTAGAAAAGAAACTCATGAGATTTGAAATGGAATCTTACAGAATATTTAGAATGCCATGCACCAAGAAGAGAGATACTAACATTCTACATCTGAACATCTATGTAAAATGATCCTTATACTGTACTGTATATAATATGACTGCGACTGACATACTTTCACTGTATTTAAATTTGCAATCATTTAAAAAGAGCAGCAGTGGAAAGCTGGATTTCTGGAAGAAGAGACAGCCAATCAAAATGAAGATAAACACAGGACATTAAAATCACTCTGAGTGAGAAAGTACCTGCATCAGGGGAACTGACCAAGGAATAAGATTATATTTTGATAGGCTGTGATGAGAGTGATGATGTTGTACAAAAAACCTGCTATACTGTGATGATTTGTCAAAAAAGCACAATTTAAGTAAACCCATTTACTTTACATGTCTTTGAAGAATACTAAATCTCCACAGGACAGATTTCAGATCCAATGTGCAAATAAGACAAGAGACAAGCAAGACAATGTATCCAATTTTATAAGAAAGCGCCACTGGAACTATATCGACCATGCACTCAGAATGTAATGTATAAGATATCCCCCCCCCCCCCCCCCCCCCCCCCTCATATGGACATCGAAAAGGAAACAAAAACGGGTAAGACAAAGAGAGACCTTGCATAGAACCATTATCAGAGAAGGCTCACCCATGGGCCTAATGAACATCCAAGACCTAAAACAGGTGGCAACGAGCCGCTAGACATAGAGAGCTATGACCTCTGCCCCTACGTGCCGCCCTAAGCTCAAGAGAAAAGACTAACTATTAGCTTTAATCCTGCTGCCCGGAGAAGCCACAAAACCAACAGTTTCGGTTAGATACATTTCCCTGAGAAAGCCACACAATGCACTTTTCTGTAGTGACGTGCTTACAAGATGCATAGTTAATGCTATCAGCTACGTTCGCACCTGCCAAAACATGTAGGGGGTCAGAATATGATTATATTAACTAAAAATAGCATTCATGGGCTGGGGAGAGAGGGGGGGGGGAAGCTTTTTTTTTCCTTTTGGAAATTCCCACAGGGTGATAACATATTTTTTCATGTTCTTGAGGTGACAGCGTTAATGAGTAAGTGAAGAGGCTTAACAGTATGGCATCCATCTTTATCTCAAGAAGAGCACGCAGGAAAATTGATTTTTCTCTGAAACAGCATCAACTCACCTGGTCTTCACAGATCTTTCATTCAAATGAGCCAACACAAGATCTGAAAATGAAAATTTTGTACTAATAATATGAAAGAAAATCCATTAAATCATCAAGATGTAAAAAATTAAACAAAGTGTAAAATATAAAATATAAAATACTAGGTAACATTTAGTATTTAAACTATTTCTAAGAATAATTATTCGGCACATTTGAATAAAAGTGACTATTAGAACCTGCACTTGTGTTTAAAGACAAGAAAATTGTCTTCACCGCACAAGGTTTTAATCGCTACATCTCTCTCTCTCTCTCTCTCTCTCTCTCTCTCTCTCTCTCTCTCTCTCTCTCTCTCTCTCTCTCTCTCTCTCTCTCTCTCTCTCTCCCTCCCTCTCTCTCTCTCTCTCTCTCTTTCTCTCTCTCTCTCTCTCTCTCTCTCTCTCTCTCTCTCTCTCTCTCTCTCTCTCTCTCTCTCTCTCTCTCTCTCTCTCTCTCTCTCTCTCTCTCTCTCTCTCTCTCCCCTCGCCCACCTTTCCACACCAGTTGTTTTGTGCCTGCCAATATTATCACAAAAGCATCATATTCTGAACTTCAGTTAAGGCCCCTAAGGATCTTTGAAATACTGAAATATCACTATTTGCAAACCGAATGACAACAGTACAAAAAATCCTCTGACACTCATCAGTTCAACCCTAATGCATCGGTAATAACGCAATAGAAAACACATTTGGAAACATGAGTGAGGTCCACTGGCTAAACGACAAATTTTGTTTTAACAACTGTTGACTGAGAGTCCAAACATATGACAAACCATTGTCCATCAACCGAGAGCCCTACTAAATGACAAACTTTCACTTAAACGACTGCTAACCAGGAAGGCCAATCTGGAGAACAAATACCTGGAGAAGTCAGATGTGTCAACCAAAAGGCTCAAATATTGCAGGCACTGCATGTTCACGCCACTCAAGACAAACCATGAATAAGAAGGTGTCAGTCATTTGGGGTACTCCTGACTGTTTAATTATGCTAAGAAAAATCTGGACTGTCATCCAGGACAAATTACTTTCGTAAGGATTGTTTAATTATGTTAAATATCAATCTGAACTTATTCACCAAAGACAATAATATATTTGAGGATTATTTAATGATGCTAACATCAAATGAAATTCAGCTTAAAACTGTCCCTTAGTTTTGATTTGAACAATTAACCAACACTTTAAACAAACATCGCAATGGGAAGACTTTATTTACTCACCAGAATTCAAGACATTGATTTTGTTACAGTCAAGGGTATTCATTTCCTCCTTCGCTATGGCTGCAAAATCCTGATGTGGGTTGCGCTGGTTACGAACTCTATCCACGTTGCGCACCAAGAAAGTTCTATGCTTACGAGCATAACAGCGCTCTTTAAATGTAAGCGGTTTCGCTAAGGGCAGTACAGTTACTGATTCTGATTGCTGTTTATTGTAAGCCTGAGAAAAAAAAAACTTTAAAAGTTGTAATCGCAATTTTCTATAGAATCAACAACCAAACAACTGTAAGTTGTATTTGGTCTGTGCACAAATGCATACAAACACTCACTCCTACCCAAAATATTATTACAAGTTTCAAAATTCATTGCTACTAACACTGATTCTGTACAAGGTCAAGATAAAACTGTAATGCATTTGAGACATTAATCATTTTACCCTATGAATGCTTGTATAATGGTTCTGAACCTGTGGAAATTTCCTAAATATCTTCAGAAAAGTTTTTCATAGGTCATAAAAAATTTGTGAAGTTTATTCACCTTAATTTGTTAAGTTTTTTTTAAAAAGCATCATAAAACATATAGAGTGGGTAAACAAATAAACATGAACACCGCGAAGCATTAACTCTTTAAGTCCCAAGGAACGCATCATATGTTCATAGGTTCCTACCTAGAAGCCCAATGAACGCATTATGCGCCGATTTTATTGCTTTCTTTACTACCCTCTGGGCCTGTGATGCTAAACCCCCTGGGACTCAAAGAGTTAAATAGGAAAAAAAAAATCACTGGGGACTATACATTTATGTATCTGGTGACTCACGTCATGACCCTGTGACCTGTATCCCTGACAATTATGGAAAAATTTACAGTCGACTTTACAAATGCCACTGGGGTCATAAAGGGGACACTTCTCGCCTCCTCTTCCCCCATGCTATTTTGTTTCAACAGCCTACTAAATACTGTGCAGGTGAGTATCAAAGCGATGGAATGTAAATATGCTTTTTGAGAACAGATCACTACAGATGTGCAGAAATGTCAGCATTTACGAAAAGGTGTCACATCTAGAAATAACTAGATTTAGTCTTTTTGAAGCAAATCAGCACCTCACTTCACTGTGAAAAAAAAAACTGTGATGGAAAGAACAGGTTACAAGTTCTGTACAATTTAAACACTTAATATATGTTCATCATATAGTACTTATAGTCATCACATAAATTAATAGAGGTGAGTGATATCTACAGCAATGCACCTCAAGGGCTTGGAACAAAGAAGAATATGTCCACTCCTTGCTAGTTCATATCTATAAAAATAAAAATGTAAACTAGTACATGAATTCAATGGTAATGGAAGTGAAAGATTCCATATTTTTACAAACCAATCGAAACCAAACAGGTGATGTGCTTGAAAAGTGCCAGTCAACTTTACTTCCCAGGGTATTTACTCTTACCCATAATAAGATAAGACAATTTTTTTTTAACCAAACTAGATAGGGATTCAAATACCTGACTTCTAGAGTAGCAGATAAGCATGCAGGACACATAACCAATGTAACTCTCTATTAATCATAAGAATATGACTACACTAATCATCAAAGAGCATAGACTTGTAACTAGTGCATTAAGTTCCTTACCTTGTCCCTCAACTTCTTGTTCATAAGTTTGGATTTGCGCTTGTCCTTGCAGTCATCAGCTTTGTCTGGGAACTTCCAAGCATTGTTGTTGCGCTGGGTCTTCACACCAATCACTCCCCGGCAATCCGAGCTACCACAACGACATTCTTGCTGTAGTTCAGATTGAGAACACTTATTACGTATATGCTCTATTTGCTACAAATGGATCTGTAAACTATTGACCCTCTATTACTTAAAACATGCACAGTCAACTTATTAGTCAGAAATTATGTGGAAGCTTACCCATTTACGAAAAACAAAAAAGATCTATCAGTCTCTCCAAACCGATACTACGCGCTTTGCGGAGTGAAAGAGAAAGACCAAGAGAGACCTGGATACAGAATTGAGCTGAATGGACAGACCTCAAACATGTAGACTGCATCTGACCAACAGAGGTGGAAGGAACTGCTTAGAGTCAACAGCATGTGGTGACCCCAATGTCGAGCAGTGTTATGAGGCTGTGATAATGAAGACAATGTGGAAGCTGTATACATAAAAATGACCGTAAACATGATGCGGATACATTATCCTACCAAATACAGTTAAAATGTTCTTCTTAGTTTCCATAAAGATTTTGTGGCTGATCAGTTCTTCTTCTTCTCTGTTCACCCTTAAGAGGAAGGCTGACACACTGTGCTGTAGTTCACAGCTAGGCTGTGACATTTGCATCTTTCAGCCCAACCTCGAATTTCAGCAAAACCTTAACTATTTGCCTGTAAGGCTTGAAATGGGCAGTAGGTTCCCCAGAACCCACACTGAGAGCTGACAGGTTCATCTTCTTCTTCTTCTTCATTCACCGGCTGTGAATTCCTGCGGAAGGTCCCGGTTAATCGTCCGCTAGGACTTTTGGCTCTTACCTGGACCTGAGTTTTGCATGTCAGATACCCATCTCTCATGTATGCAATTACGGCTTTCTTTAAAAAAAAAAAAAAGCAAAGATTTTAACAAACTACATCTAATATACTTTTCACAAATCAGTGCATGCCACATTTAATCCTTAACTATGTACGTTTTGTGTATGTGTGTGCACGCGTGCTTGTGTGCTTATGTGTGTGTGTGGGTGGGTGTTTGTGCGTGTGTGGGGGAGGGGGGGGCTAATGAAAACAATGAGAGGCACTGTGGTATAGCAGGCTAGACACTTGCCTGCGGATCCAAAGGTCATGAGTTCGGGTCCCAACAAAGCCTCTTTTTTTTTTTTTTAAAGACCTTGGCTCCCAGGTCGACCCAGCCTTACATGCACACCAGGTATTAAGTCCTGGGAAGTAAGGTGGTCAGCATGATGTAGACCCCATTCCCACCAAGTGCTGATCAGTCTATAAAATATAGGTCTAGCCCAATACACCTGAAGTAGTGGAAGAGTGTCCTTTTACTTATTATTTTAATTAAAGCAATTTGTCTGCTTTTGTTGTGTTTTTAAAGATCTAAACTACTGCTTGTGTGTGCTGTGTGAGTTTATTTTAGGTTGAGGCTTACATGCCCTTTGCCTAAGCAGTCGACACATAGCCTACAATTTTCAATTTCTTAAAACTTTAAGCCTTACCAAGGATTCAACACACAACCCACAGTGACCTGAAATGGACACTCTTACTCCTCAACAGTGTGATTCCATGTTCTGTAATCTCTGACTACCTGTTGAATGGTTACCTCAAACAACTGCATACATTGTAAAGAAAGCAAAACTCCAGCACCAACCCACACCAACCACGTCTCACCTGTGTCTCTTGGTTGAAAGAATCAAAGTTGTAGTCATAGCTAAGCTCTTCCCCAGGCTCAATATCCCGCAAGGCAAACAAAACCATCCTGTACAGGCCGTTGACATTCCTGTTAGACATACAGCCAGAATTACTGCTGGCCTACTTACCTAACTGTATCTCTTAACATCACATAAATACAGAAGATGAAACAAGGACAATGTCTACTACAACTATTATTAAATACAAACATTTATTAACTTATACCTGCTCAGAACAGAAGGTATGATGGAAGCACTAATGTGGAACTCTGGAAAAGAACTTAAAAAGTTACAGGAAATCAAGAGGAACAAAATGTGGTACTGTATAGAGAAAATTCACTGATGTGACAGAATCCTTAATGTGGTAGTCTGGGAGAGAAATAAAGTCTGGTGAATGTAGAAGTTAAATTTAAAGTTAAAGTGAGAGACAGAGAGAGGTTTGACTTCACTGCACTGAGTCTTATCTCATATGGCACAGTCTCTCTCCACAGAATAACCAGCCGCCTGCCATGAGCTTGGCACAAGATGTAAAAAACTCTGTAGCTCTAGAAAGATCTCTAGGGATCTCTATAAATAATGCATTAGTGAACTGAATGACTGATTTTCATAGCAGCAAATGGCTTGACCACTTGGTCGTGGAGATACCTGGAGGTGCCGAAAATCATTAACAGTTGAAACAGAATGTCATGTACTGGTACCCACAGGGTCAAATAAATAAAGGGAGACCCCTCTTCTTCCTTTACACACATACTAAAAAAAAAAAAAATTCAGCTAAGGTGAAAAAAGACTGGAAGGGCATGGGGTGAGCTGCATATCTGCATATGTTGGAAAAGAACCTGATTATAGTATGAGCTCATAGAAAGCCTATGCTCGATTTTGGGATATGAGCAGAAACAGAATAAGACACAAAGAAAGCCTATAATAGTATAATTATTAAGTCCCCGCACCAGAACACACAGTGATCTAAAACATATTTAGAAGTGGACCAGAGACAGAGATAAATGTTATGGAAAGGACAAAAGGTAGGCAACAAAGGATGGCAAAAGATAAGATAATAGCATGAGTTAGTTTAGGACCATGCTCCAATGGAGGATAAAGGGCGGGGGAAAAGAAGAAGAAATCTCCTAAAATGCCTTTGGTATACATAAGCATAAAGCACAAGAGGATGCAACATTGGTCTCTAACTTGAACAGGCCATTTTTCAATTCAAGGCTTGAAATGTGTGGATTTTAGGGCAATAAAAAAAGTACAACTTGATATACTCCCTACTGTTTAAGAGGTAGTGAATCAGATGTCTATCTTGGACAAAGGCAATAAATTCCTTCTACTTCTACCTCAGCATTCCGAACCCTTCAGGTACATTCCTGAATGTATCACCCACCTAAATTCATCTATGTGACTGGCCTTCTCTTTCCAGTTAGTGACTCTAAGTGTAGGTCTGTAACATTTTTTGTTCACCCTCTTGTTTGTCCTTGTTGTATACTCAGATAAGTGTTTTACAGTTCAGCACAGCCTGAATCCAAGAATCCACATCACAACACTCAAGGTATTCCCTATTCTTGTTCTGTCCCCTTATTCAGTGACCAGGAAAGAATTACCAGGCTGGAAGTACCAATGGCACTGAGTACTGTTCAGACCCTCCACTTACTTCCAAAATCAGCTTCTGCAAGTGTGGGTACTCTGTTCTGCTATGCTACCCACTCAATCCCATACTGTTTATAATAAAGTTTCTAATACATATTTCTAATGTTTATCAGTTTGCAATCCACTGCTTGATAGGAAGCAATGGCTACTGCCATTCCATTTTGATGAAGAAGCTCTTTAATGTCATCAATCTATTTTCTCTTAGGGCCGCCTCTTGATTTCACTTTAGACCTTTTCATGTGTAGAGCCTGCCTTGATAGTCATTCTGGCTCCATTATTACTAAATGACCAAACATGTGATATTCAGTTTCTCAACTAATTTGCTCCATGCTGTTGTTCCTACAGTCTATCTGATATCATTTCTAAAAGAAATGAAAGAGGATTATAAGTTGCCAAACACATCCAGACAGAAGTGAAAGGAGTATTTGACAAGGAAGAACAAAACAGTGTGCAACGTAAAACAACCACCCTCGCTCTACTCGATAACGAATACCCAGGGATTGGTCAGTACAAAACGCAAGCAGAAATGGAAGAGCAAGAGTGTATATTGAGCATCTAAATAATACCAGATACACAGCCAAAATACCTACAGGAAAGCACTGTCACAACTATGATGCAGAAGTTCAAGCCGTCAAAATAGCAACAGAGAAACTGTTAAATATACATCATATTTCACAACCCGTGGTTTTTCTGTCGGATGGAAAAGAGGTGCTTCAGGCACTCCAATCCGGAAAACTATCTGGTATACGAACACTACTATCCAAATTAGGCAGCCAGTGTAAGGTAAATATGCAATGGATACCATCCCACTGTGGAGTTCCTGGAAATGAAAGAGCTAATAAACTAACTAAGGAAGGTGCAAATGAAGAACCACCTAATTTAATCGTCTCTTATCAATAAAAGACAAGAATAATCAAATCAATCAGAAAGCCACCAAAACCGGCACAAGACGATTAGCAATTTATAGACAGACCACAGCAAGTTATTCTACACCTTAGAACAGGACACAATCAATTTTGCAACATGTACATACAATTTAAAATAGGTGAATCAGCCATGTGCACATGTGCACTGATTCAACAGATCATGTCCTTAAAGACTGTCCCAAATACAACATATCAAGGCAAAACTTTTGGGAGTCGCTGTGGCCGAGCGGCTAGACGCTCGCTGCGGATCGGAAGGTCATATGTTTAAAAAAAACTTGGCTTCCAGGTCGACATAGCCTTGAGTGGGTACCGGGTGCAGTCCCGGGAAAGTAAAGGCGGCCGGCGTGATGCTGACCACAGCACCCATCTTGTGCCGATTGGTCTATAAAAATATAGGTCTAGCCTTATATGACCTATACGCCTAAAGGGGTGGAAAAGGATCCTTTACTTTACTAAGGCAAAACTTTTAGCCAAGAGAAACATCTGTGCAAGTCAAACTTTACGGGTCACTGAGTGAATTACAAAAGACAGTAAAGTTCATACTAGAGACAATAGTGCAGATAAAGGTAATCTATTTCAAGCAAACGAAAGAAAAACTTTTGTCTTGGATGATTGAGTGGGCGTCTTTTCTCAGGCAAATCATTTCACAGGTGTTAATTTCATGTAGGTTAGCCTTTGATAATGTCCAAGTCTCACACTGGTAGCACAGTACACACAGCTACATATCACCTCTATTCGTTCCTGTATTTAACAATTTCAACTATAAAAAAAATATAAATCTTATTCAAGTTATTTTTAGTTATCTGTAAGCCAGTTCAAATGATGTCTAGTTTACTAAAGTCAAAGATCTTTCCATCCTTCTAGACATATTATATTGTGCTATAGGGAAGCTTGTGAATCATAGCATAGCATGTGCTAGCAAGATCTGCTCACATTAGGAAAAGTCTTCATAGTTCGAGCATGAGATTTCAGGACCATTGTTGGGATTGCATGTTTTTAAAGTATGTTTGTCTCAAACATCAGCTATTAACATCTGCAACCATTTTCTCCTTTTCCTTATTCCCTTCCTGATCTCCCCCCCCCCCCCCTCCCCATGCGACATGGTCTATGACATCCTGCTCCCAAGAACCTATGGGGTTTACATACTTACCATTTCTGCATCTCACAATTAGGCTGACATGAATGATTCACATAGCGTCCCACATTGCCCATCCGGTAGCCATCAATTAAACTGCCAGAGTCAAGGTGGAGGGCATAATGGTGGCATTCCTCTGAGTATTCTTCCATCATCCGACGTCGAAATTCTGTCTCACTAACAACTTCTCCTAAGTATTCTAAGATGAACTGACCTGGAATAAAATAAATAGATGAGTTTATCTCGATAACCTGTAACTGACCTTTCTCATGCCCTTGGCAAATAGTACTATACCAAAATGTTTACTGAGGTTTCAGCACTTGTAGGGGCGGGAGGGGGGGGGGGGTCGTGAGTGCTGTTACGTCAATTCAGCATTCAACATTCAGCACCTGATCGGCGATGTTGTCAACATATGTCAAACATTAACTTCCCAGGCCATTTTCCCCATATCCATTTTAAGCTAATCCATACGCTGGGCAATATTCATGGCCTCTACTTTGTCATAACATTCTTATTTCAGAACAAATATTCAACACTAGACTCAGAAATAACTAAATATGTGTATATTTTTTTTTTAAAGGGAAAAGTGAAACTCAACACTTTATTGGGCTTGTGCCAACACAAAGGATGTTAAATTAAAAATAAATGCAACTTCAAAAAAAAAATAGGGCAATGATTCTAAGATCTCTAACACCCTACCTGACTGCTTATCTTACACCCCCCCCCCCCCCCCCCCTTTTCCCCAATGAGCCTTGCCCAGCCATAACAGGCTTTAAATTCACATCATGTCTGATAATTGATGTGCTTCCAACTGTAACCTTTCCACCAACACAGAAAATCCATCTGCCTGTATTTTCTTGACACATTACAGTAGATTGATTTCTTGTACCAAATATTTTGCCTTCTTGCCATGAAAAAACTGAAATGTTTTTTCAAGAGCATCTTTTATTCCAATCAATCTTTGCACATTTTTTTTTAAAATCCACATCAAACTTCTTCCCAGCTGCTGGGTTTCCATTTTCTTGCATATAATGCATGCCTTGCAACTTATATTTACAACTGTAACTTGCTCTTACATGGCCCATCTTTCACTGCTTACAGGTGCTAATTTTTTTGTCAGTTTTGTTCTCTTGACGAAATTCTAAGACAATTGTTTTCTCCTAAAATTAGCATCTCAGAAACTAGGTGCTGCCTAAACAAGTGTGTGGCCTATACACATGTGAATTCGGTATTCACAGTGATACTATGACTCCATTAACCTACCCAAATCCCAACAATTTACATAAACTCATAGACTGTGCACCAACCACTTTCCTGCTGTGACTCCAATTATCGACTCAAGATTCTCCCAATTAAAAAGCATCATCTGTGAACTATCTATTTTATACCAGGGCTTCATCTAATAGTCAATCTCCATAATTGTTATGAACTCACAAGCTGTGTATCATCCACTTTACTACTGACTCAACTTATCCATTCAATATCCCACAATTTACATAAACTCTCCAGTTGTAAAATATATACTTCACTACTATGACTCTACCTATCTATTCAACAATACCATAATTTACATAAACTCTCCAGGTGTACAATATCTATTTCACTACTATGACTCTACTTATCTATTTAATTTCCCCACAATTTGCATAGACTCTCCAGCTGTACATCCACTTCATACTATAACTACTTATGTATTCAACATCCCCACAATTTACAAAAACTCACCAGTTCTGATGAAACCCCTGGTCCTGACACCAAAACCTCTATCTTTAGTCAGGAATTTTTCTAGACCCGGTGCCCACTCATGTTTCTGTATTTTCTGGTTGCCACAGTTTTCTCCAGCTGGGCAAGTTGATGGCGAGCACTCTGTGTAAATCATCCTTATGAAGAAAACACCAAAAATATCAATAAAGGAAGTTGAACAGAAAGTTAAAAATACATGTAGAAACTTCATGATACAGGCAGTATTTCAGCCCTGGCAGAGCCCCATCCCCTCAAGGAGGTCATTCCCTGTTAGCCACAAGTCTGCACTCAGTGGTAACTATGAAACTCTTTAAACAATCGTGTTATTTATTTATTTATTCTTTAAACAGAAAATGTAATGGTACAGACTTGTAACAAGATCTACTGGCCTCTGCACAATGACAGGCCAAGTGCCTGGTTTTTGTCTGTGCACTAAGACAGCACTGATGCAAGCATCAATATCATTGACAGAGGTGGAGGGAACTGATCAGACAGCAGCCGGTGACCCAGTGACATGTAATGTTAAGGGGGTATGACTATGATGATGCTCATGCTAAACAAATGTAATAAATAAAAGTACAGCTACTGGGATAGATGAAGCCTTATAGGCTTGACTGAAAGAGTTTTTCTTATAGGTTTGAAATAGTTAATCATCAGATTGCGTATCGGACAAGTCCATAAGCGCACAGATCCCGACTTCTGCAGGCATTTGTTGACCTGGTTTACCTTCCCAGTTTATTTCTTTTCTAAGGCTGGCATTTGTTGACCTGGTTTACCTTCCCAGTTTATTTCTTTTCTAAGTCTGGCATTTGTTGACCTGGTTTACCTTCCCAGTTTTTATTCTTTTCTAAGTCTGGCATTTGTTGACCTGGTTTACCTTCCCAGTTTATTTCTTTTCTAAGGCTGGCATTTGTTGACCTGGTTTACCTTCCCAGTTTATTTCTTTTCTAAGGCTGGCATTTGTTGACCTGGTTTACCTTCCTAGTTTAATTCTTTTCCAAGTCTGGCATTTGTTGACCTGGTTTACCTTCCCAGTTTTTATTCTTTTCTAAGTCTGGCATTTGTTGACCTGGTTTACCTTCCCAGTTTAATTCTTTTCTTAGTCTGGCATTTGTTGACCAGGTTTACCCTCCCAGTTTAATTCTTTTCAAAGTGTATGCTTTGTGTGACACTTTTGACACGTGGTTAACAATTCTGTGAAGTGCTATATTGTATAACCCGGGGCAGTGAAGGCGGTCATTTTAACTTTACTTTAACCTTTGTTCCTATAACTTTTTTCCTGCAGTTTCCAGTAAAAGAACATTCAAATTATACTATTATTAGATTCTGTCAGTGTCATATCTAGCAGTAATAACTGTTACTTACCTCCTGATTTTCTGAAATTTGTTTCATTCTCTCCCTGACATAAAATGATTTTTTCAATACCAAATCATATTTCTATTCTCTATTTTTCTAATATGTGAACAGCAGTTAAACCAATTAATTCGCCCGTGTGTCACCGGGGCCCTCACGGGAAGCAAAGAATAGTGACACTGCACCCTACCAGGCATGTCGTAAGAGGCGACTAAGGGTAGGGTTGGGCTTGAGGATGGCTACCTCATCCTGTAAAAACCATAGCCACAAAAACCAACCAACCATGGATAAGTCAAAAAGAGAAGCAAATAAAATCCAGCCAACCAAGATGAGGGGAGGCTCTTCAAATAGAAGAAGTATGACACGGTGTGGAGAAAGCCATAAGGAGTCCGGATCGTTGACGTACCTCCTCTCAGCTAGGAAAACCTCCAGAATTGGCACCTGGAATGTTAGAACTCTCTATGATATAGGGAGAACAATGGAAGTAGCAAAGGAAATAAAACATTATAGAATTAGTATTTTATGTGAAACTAGATGGACTGGGGCAGGGAAAAGTATTCTAAATTCAGGAGAAACTATTTTGTTCTCAGGACACACAGAGGAAAATTTGCCGCACAGTGAAGGAGTGGCCCTGATGCTATCAAAAGAAGCAGACAGGGCACTAATAGAATGGGAAGCTGTGAGTCCCAGAATAATAAGAGCATCTTTTAGTACAGTAAAACAGAAGGTGAACATGTCGGTAATACAGTGTTATGCACCAACAAATGATAAAGATAAAAAATAAAGGTAAAATTTTACATGCAGCTTCAAAATATTATAAACAATGAAAGAAAGAGCAACATAAAAATTTTGATGGGTGACTTGAATGCTAAGATAGGATCAGACAACACAGGTTATGAAGAAATTATGGGGAGACATGGTCTAGGAGTAATGAATGAAAATGGAGAATTGTTCACAAATTTTTGTGGAGGTAACCAGTATGTTATTGGTGGAAGTATTTTTCCACATAAAAGAATACGCAAGGCAACATGGGAATCACCAGACCATAAGACAACTAATCAAATTGACCACATTTGTATTAACAAAAAGTTTAGATCATCCCTTTACGATGTTAGGGCTTTCACAGGTGCCGATGTATTTACTGACCATTTCTTGGTAGTAAGTAAAATCAAGTTGAAACTAAAAAGATATATAACATCTTATAATCATAGAAACCAATATAATGTAGGCTTTCTCAGAGATAAAGAAATTAAGGAACAGTTCTCAGTTACGGTCTCTAATAAGTACCAAGTGTTGCAGCAGTTAGCTGAAGATGTCAACACAAGTCTGCTGGGATCAGATCAAAGGAATCTGGAATGAATCTTGCGTAGAAGTTCTTGGCAAGAAAGAAAGGAAACATAAAGCATGGATAACACCAGAAACCATTAAACTGATTGAAGATAGGAAAAGTAAAAAGGCAGAATTAAACAATAGCAAAACTAGAGCTGCTAAAGCTAGAGCTCAGGAGAAATACACAGAAGCCAACAAGGAAGTTAGGAGGCATATAAGGGCAGATAAAGTGAAATATCTTAATGATCTAGCACAAGAAGCGGAGACAGCAGCAGCAAAAGGAAACCTCAGAGAACTTTACAGTAACACAAGAAAATTAGTTGGTAAATATAGTCAGCCAACTGGATCAATCAAAAATAGTCAAGGAAAAGTACTTACTAACACTAAAGATCAAATGGACAGATGAGTTGAATTTTTTGAAATGCTTCTAAATAGACCAGGCCCAGAGGTTCCCCCAGATATCCAGCCTTTAGAAATGGAACTGGATATCAACTGTGAGATTCCATCCAAAGAGGAAATTAAAAAAGCTATCAATCTTCTCAAGGAAGGAAAGGCGTCAGGCCCAGATGGTATCCCAGCTGAAGCCATCAGGACCAACATAAACACATCAACAGAATCGCTACATAGATTATTCAGTAAAGTCTGGGAGACCGAAGAAATACCAGCAGACTGGAGAGAAGGATATCTTGTGAAACTGACCAAAAAAGGTGATTTACAGGAGTGTGAAAACTATAGAGGAATTATGTTGCTGTCAGTTCCTGGAAAAATATTAAGTAGAATTATTTTGGAAAGATTAAAAGATGCTATTGATAAAATGCTAAGAGATGAGCAGGCAGGTTTTCGGTCAAACAGATCCTGTACTGATCAGATAGCCACATTACGTATTATAATAGAGCAAAGCATTGAACCGAACTCACCACTTTACATTGGATTTATAGACTATGAAAAAGCATTTGACAGCACTGATAGGGAATCGCTCTGGAAATTGATGGGGCACTATGGAATCCCACAGAAAATTATCAACTTAGTAAAGGCAACATATAAAGACATGAAATGTCGAGTTCTTCATGAGGGAAAGCTAACAGATGCATTTGAAATAAAAACAGGTGTGCGACAGGGATGTCTTTTGTTGCTTCTCTTATTTTTACTGGCTATAGACTGGACTATGAAAACAGTAACTGCTAACACTAAGAATGGAATTCAGTGGACCCCTACAAAACAGCTTGATGATCTGGACTTCGCTGATGATATTGCTCTTCTGTCCCATTCACGGAATCAGATGCAAGATAAATTAAATATACTTAATGCGAGATCACAGCAGCTTGGTCTGAAAATCCATAAAGGAAAGACAAAGATAATGAGAATAAATCAGGCAAATAGTAATGTGGTTTCTCTTAATTGCACCCCACTCCAAGACGTGGAGTCGTACACCTATTTAGGCAGTAATGTAGATAATGATGGAGGAACTGATAGAGATATTAAAATAAGAATACAAAAGGCAAGAGGGGCTTTCATAGCACTAGGGAATTAGTGGTCAAGCGAAATTAAAAGAAATACTAAACTAAAAAATTTTAATTTTAATGTCAAATCAGTACTATTGTATGGGGCGGAAACATTTAGAACAACCAAGGCAATTACTAATAAATTACAGACATTCATTAATTGGTGCCTGCGCAGAATAGAGGGAATAAAATGGTATGATAGAATAACTAATGTAGAACCTTGGGAGAGAACTAAACAAGCTCCAGTGGATCAGGAGGTGAGGAAAAGACGCTGGCGTTGGATAGGGCACACACTGAGAAAACAGGAGAACAGCATAACTAGAATGTCTTTGCATTGGAACCCACAGGGGCAAAGGAATAAAGGAAGGCCAAAAAACACATGGAGAAGACAGCTGGAGAATGAGGTTAGAAAGATTGGGAGGACATGGGGAGAGCTCCATGCAATGGCGAAGGATAAAACGACTTGGCGTGAGTTGGTTGAGGGCCTATGCTCCATTGGGGGATAGAAAGGCAGAAGAAGAAGAAGTTAAACCAATTAGTTTTCAACTTCTTGCTGAAAATTTGAAATATCTGGCTAATTGTTTTTAATTTTTTTTTTTTTTAATTGGACAGCTTTCTTCTACTGCATGTCAGAGTAAACAATTTTACAAACAGTGAAAAAAACATTAAAACTATCAGACTGACTCAAAACACATATATTCAGCCCTACATGGTACATTCTTTTCTTGGCACTGAAGATATGTTTACATACAGGTATAAAATAAAATACTTTTTTTAACATTTGATAGATTTAACTGTGTTAAAAAAAAAAAGTAAAGATCTATTTTCACACCTTTAGGTGCATCGGGCATGAGGGAAGTGCACCCATATTTTTATAGACCAATTGGCACCAGGTGGGTAATGTGGTCAGCATTACACCGGCCGTCTTTACTTCACCAGGACATACATCCTGGTACCCATTTTAGGCTGGGTCCACCTGCGACGCCCCATACCATGATGAAAAATCTACGCTGCCAGCAGTGGGTTTCGATCGCAGTATGTTGGAATTATGAGTCGGACACGCAACGCCTGAGCCACGATTTCACTGTGGTTTAAAATTATATCCTCTTAGGTTGAATTAAAACCAAATTTCTACAAACTATTCAGCCTGGTTTGTTAGCTATATTTCCCTGATATCAAAACCAGAAGATAAAGCTAGGATGATAATAAAAACATTCCTTCTGTTAACAATTGTTAGAATTATTTAATGCCTTAATTTTTTTCTTTTTAAACACTACCTTAACAGATTACAATTAAAACCAAGTTTCTTCAAAATATTTAAATTAGCATTCCCCGAGCAAGTTCCAGAGACCCATGTTGAGAGACAAAAGAACAGCTGTCCCCCTAAAGGCGACCAAATGGGTGTGTCTGAAATCAGATGTGTTGTGCTAAAAAGTGCTGTAATAGCTACTATAAATCAAACACAATATAATATGCCAACCATACTTTTAAAAGCAAAAGAAGACTGGCCATGATGTCACATTCTCCTGACACAACAACATACGAATTAATACTGAGAGATCCATCATGAAATGACATTCTTCAATTAGCTCTTGCTCAGTTTAATTGTGGTTTTAAATGGCAAGGTTTTATGTAGGCTTCTTCTCAATTTACCATTGTGGTAGACTAGTAATTGCTTGGTTTCTGTCTGCAGCGGAAATGTAATACTGATAAAATTAGATGATACAGCCAGCTACCCTAACATTTGTCTGGGTCAATCTAGATAGTTTTATAGAACAATTTGACTGTCTGAAAGCTGTTAAGAGGAGAAACTGGCTGAATGGTTAAGAATGCTGGGATGTCATTGCGGAGACCAAGATCTGAATCTGAGTATCCATTTGTGTGTTCCAGGACCACACAGTAGGGAAAACAAGAACAGACACACACTGTAGGAGTCATCTAATTGGGGGCATCACTTAAAGTCGGAGAACATTTGCCTGAAGGGCAAAAAACCAAAAGTCTGCATACAAATAAGCCAGATCTGTGAAACGAATGTGCATGCAACACTCAGGATCTGGAACAAGACTTAAGTCTGGAGGCAGACAATTACCTACAACTTTTCACCTGAGTTTACAGCCAGTGAACACGAAGAAGAAGAAGAAGAAAAAGAAGAAGAAGAAGAAGAATCAGTAGTAAGACTGAAAGTGGTTTGTTTTTTGTTTGTTTTTTTGGTGAGAAGCACATACAAAAATGCTAACCTGCACAAGTCATGCTATGCACAACAGTCACTAACTCTAAATCCTCAGGCTCAAAGACAGCCCTGCCTAAACAATTTGTTTTGTTTTTCAGAATATAGTGTGTCTGGAGCACTTTTATCCACATCCTAGCCCACCAAAATCACCAAAAAAGTCATTTATGTGGCAGTCTGCCATCAAGGAAAAGCAGGGACATACACACAACCACCAAGAAGGCTTCATGCAGAAATGATACACGATGCTCTGATTCTGACCCACTGAAGGAATTAATGGTTTTGAACCTGGCAGCCTCACTTCCATACACTGACTTCCCAACAAAACAAGCTATACCTCTAGTGACTAGTCACACAAAGTCTATAGATAAGCTAGGATTTGTATAACTGGGTAAATTAAAATTAATAAACACATTATTTTTTCCCAAATCATGTAGATCTATAATGGTTGCATCTGACCCTAGCATCATAAACACTAAAACTTGGTTTTATTTAAATGAACACAGTAAAATGTTAGTATGTTAGTTGTAACTAGTTTTAAAAAAGTAGTAATTATAATCAACAACAAGTTGTTCTTTTTTATCTTTTTAAACAAATGCCTGTCTTCTTCTTTTACTGCATCAAGTGTGAATGAGAAACAATATTATGTGTTCCTGCACTTCTGGCCATCTAGACCATAGACATGTTGTACTACTGTAGTCTTTACCTGTACTGCAAAAGTGGTAAATAAGGGCTGCAATGGCAAGTAATTTTTTTTTCTTTTCTTTTTTTTTTTCAGTGTTTGCCTATGGTGTTATATTCAGACAGTATCTTGTCAATTTTTGCTTAGCAACCATGGAGGAAAAATCTGCATGAGATTATTCATTTTCCTTAGCATCACAAACACTTGGTATTATTATTTTTTTTAATCACATCAAAAAGTAAACATATGTTAGTTGAAATTAGTTTTTAAAAGTGTGAATTATGATTATTAAACCTCTGAATTAAAACAAAAAGAACTGCTTGCTGATAAATTTTACGTTAGGACCTGCTTATTGTAATTCTTCGTCTAGCAAATATGGACAAGAATGAAAAAAGCTGGATGAGATTATTTTTAATGACAGACTACTGCATTATTCATGCTCTATACTAAAACACAATCAAACTGAAACATATGTAGCCATCCTTGCCAACTAGTATGGGTGATCACTTGGTATTATCATTTTTTTTAAACACATCAAAAAGTAAACATATGTTAGTTGAAAGTAGTTTTTAAAAGTGTGAATTATGGTTATTAAACTTCTGAATTAAAACAAAAAGAACTGTTTGCCGATAAATTTTAAATTTTACGTTCAGACCTGCTTTTTGTAATTCTTTGCCTAGCAAACATGGACAAGAATGAAAAAAAGCTGGATGAGATTATTTTTAATGACAGACTACTGCATTATTCATGCTCTATACTAAAACACAATAAAACTGTAACATATGTAGCCATCCTTGCCAACTAGTTATGGGTGATCATGCTTCTCCAAGGTTTATGTTTGACAGCAGTATGTAATAAACATTCATTTTTGTTTCCAGTGTATCATTTGCTGCAGGATGCCAAGACATAAAAGAAGAAAACTCACTACATTCAGAAGTAAACAGTCAGACACTCGCATGATGCAAGAAAACTATTGTGTCAACTTTCAACAACAAAAATGCTACTATTGTAAGTCTATAAAATTAATGTCAAAAGAGAAGACAATATATATATATATATATATATATATATCATGTGCCTTGCCAACTGCCATAGGTGCTCATGCGTCTCCACAGATCATGATCCTTGGTTGCCTGGAATAGCTCTCTTGATGATATCCCTCGATACCAGCCCATCCAGCATCATCTCTCTTGGGCTGCCTCTACCCCTTTTTCCACTAATCTTTCCACTTGTCACGATGTTCTCCAATGTCTCTCTTCTCATTGTGTAGCCAAAGAGCAGTGTTTTCTCTGTCTTATTGTTGAATATAGAGATCTACTTTCATTATCAAGCAATCGTTGTTAGTTACTCTGGCCGTCCATAAATATATATGTGTGTGTGTGTGTGTGTGTGTGTGTGTGTGTGTGTGTGTGTGTGTGTGTGTGTGTGTGTGTGTGTGTGTGTGCATGTGTGTGTTTGTTTGTTTGTTTATGCTGTCATTCCCCAGCCTGTGGTCTTCATTCTGCCTTGTCTACTCCACCCTAAAGGAATGTTTTTGTTTCTAAGTAGCTCTGTGGTGGATAAGGTTATGGAAGATTGCTCAAAGCTCTTGCCAGCTGATCTGCTCTCTTATTTATTGGAATATCACAGTAAGCTGTTATCAAATGTGAGACCAGTTCTGCTTCCTTGGAAACTAAGCCAAAGCTGGTCCTCAATCTGCAATCAGGTTGTCTTTTTTTTTTTAATGGCACAAAATTGTTCCCTCTGTATTCTAAATTGATGAGATGCTGAACTGCAGAGAGGAGTGCAGTTACCTCAGTTCTGTAGTTTGTACAAATAGTACCTACTGGTAGAGAGCGTTTGATGCACATTTTGCAACCTCCACGGATTATGATTTGCATTTTAGTTATGTTTTTCCTAGTGTTCAACAGTTATAAACTCTTGCGGATGGTTCTGGTTTGTCGATTTCTCGACTTTGGTCCTGTTCCAATACTTGAGTTTTGCATCAACATCCTATTACAATTTTCAATGTAGACTGTAGGTTTCTCATTTCTCAGGCAGATGCACTCCAATTGCAAGGGAAGCATCCCTAATTAGTCACCTTTAACAACATGCTTGTTTGAAGAAAAAAATATGGGGGGGGGGGGGGGGGGGGGGAGTATATTTTGTTTTCCCCCAATGGGAGGTATATACTTCAGTAAGGATTCACTTTTTAGCTTCAGTATATTTTGATGTAAATTCTATAGTAGGCCCGGACAAGATGCACAACAAAAACAAAACATAACTGTGTTGCAAAAAAGGGGCAATATATTGTTTGTGCCCTCATTATTTAAATCTGTAATTGTGTGGAACTGAAGGACAACTAGGAAACAGCATGTCGAGCAACAAATACCTTTCTATTTATCGACAGTGCAATAAAACACACCGTGTTATTAGGACACTAAGCTACTGTTTGATCATGTGTGTTCATTTCTAGCAATCGGTTCTACAAGAAACAAATGCCTGAAGCTGAGAGAGTTAAACAGCACTGTAGACTGGACTGTCAGCTCTGTGGCTAAGTGGATGCAAACGCATCGTAATACCGTGATGCCGGGTTCGATCCCAGCTGCAGGCCACGTGCCTTAGCGTTGGTTTCGACAGTGGTATCAAGAAAGCCGACCGTCCGGAAAGCAGTGGCAAACTACTGGACGTAAATTTGCCTAGAGAAACCACACAACAGCCAGGGGCTGTTAAGGTTGGTTCTGCAACGTCCTGTAAAGGATACGCAACTAACCTTTAAAGACTGGACTGTTATGACAAAGGAGTTGACAGTCATCTATAATAATCAGGGAAAGGAGAGGCTCACATAAGTAGTATCTCATTACCTGTTTAGGCAATCATCTCCACAGCCTTTTCCACCACAATGGAGTGGGATGCAGCTACAGAGAGGCACCTCCAGCTTGCGGCTGCTGACTCTGCTATCTGAGTACACATCTAAGACAGGGGGAAGCAGGAAGGTGAACACATAAATGATCTTAACAGCCATCATATTAAATATCTGTTGCACATCTTCTACAGCAGGTATGTCTAATATGTCAACTGTGGTCTACTTGTCAACTATCAAACCATGAGAGGTATCTTGCAGTGGTCTGTGTCATAACATCCTTTTTTTTTTCAAGAAATCACTGTGTCAAACTGTCTTTTATTTCAGAAATAACTACCAGTCTACTTTACAGATTTTTTAACAGTGGAACCACTTTATATATAAACAATTTATTTTTAAAAAAAAACCAAAGCTTTTAATTTACATTTACATTTTTTCTCCAAGTTCTTGTTAATAGCTCTTGTGATTTTTTTTTTTTTTGGTCATCCTCTCTTTAATCAAATTTTTTTAATTATTATTATAATTGGTGGGAGGAGCAAATTTTTTTTTGGGTGGGGGGGGGGGGGTGAGAAGGAGTGTATTTGCCATATGTTTTTATATAGGTGGGAGACGCCACCTGAAAAAGGTTTCAAATCACAGCTCTGCCAAGTAAACCATCAGTGATTTCTAAAATTAAAAATAGCCAGACCTACAAAACACTTATGCTTGTTCTGTAGTTCAATACTGATGCCAAACTGATGTTAGATATATCTTCTTTTCCCAAAATACCCTTTTAGCTACTATGATAGAAAATCTATTTCAGCTTTAACAAATAACATCTCTTGTAATGATTTAACCGAGATAGGAAAATCTAGTTTCTTCAGTGATCTTTCCCTTGAGGCCAAGATTTTTGTTTTGGATTTGTCTGGAAATTATCTTTACTTAAGTTATTCTAGCATTTATCTTTATGAGAATTTAGCTGTCACAGCAAAATGGCAGCAAAATAGGGTTATTTTGTGTTTACTGAATTCTACCTGTCACAACTTGATGATAAACTTACTGCAAGAGACAGAATAAACAAACATAAACAATGCATCTGTAAGGCCTAAGAATAACTGTTGTTATACATAAGTAATTACAGTATGTATTTTTACTAGAACAGAAAACACAGACGGGATAAACTAAAAATAACTAACAATACTTCCCTATGTAGGCAATGCATTATAAAATGCTGACAATATTGTTTTTTTAAAGGGACATCTTTAAATGGTTTCTGGAGATTCATTCTTTTAAATGTCTTCTACTTTAATTAAGGAGGAAAACAAGAAATAATGTATTCTAGAACAAATACTGCAGGTAACAGACAAGAATTATATAGATACAGCTATCCCAAAGTGGTTACCACACAAAACAAAGAAAGAATGGCAAGTGCAATAGTAAAAAGACTTTCCTGCCTAAGGTGCAAATGCAAACGATGATTTTAAAGGCCTATCAACTTTCCATGAATGATGTGATCAGCATTATGTCACCTTAACTTTCCATGATATTTTTAGATACTAGGTTTTGATTACCTGGCAGTGCTGGCCAGTTGTAAAAATGAGTCTAGTGACGAATGAGCCCATGCCATTAGCCGGTGCGCTACCATGATTCCCAAAAGGGCATTGGGAAAGTTAAAATATAATCAAGAATCAGATACACAATACCAGGAAAAGTAAACTGGCAGAAAACCGGAAAAAGTTTATATCAACATATAGTGAAGCATAAAAGATGAATCTTTTTAACTGAAAAACCAGAATCACTCTATCTTTTGTTTTATGTAACTGTTTTTTTTTTTTTATGGGGCTTAAAACATTTCACCTCTACACTGGACTTTAGGTTACGTTGTAACTGTAGGGGTGTTGTAGGGGTGCCCTAATGTAACTGTAGGGGTGCTCTAATGTAACTGTAGGGGTGCCCTAATATACCTGTAGGGGTGCCCTAATGTAACTGTCTGGGTGCCCTAATGTAACTGTGTTATAAGGCACGTTTTTTAAGTGTCCCGTTTTGACTGCGGCGACAAACACCGATGGAAAACGTAAATGTGCATATGCACTATGATTATGTGGTTCATTACCTAGCTGTATGCTATTGTTTCACTGTCAAAATCTTGTTTGATGCTTCATGTGAGTGATTTATAATGAGTGCAAAATAAATACTCCTGCCAGCTGCAAGGTTCATGCTGTGATCCGTAAATGTAAATGTGCAGTTCACTTTTGGCTGCAATAAATCGTTTTTACATATGATGGGTTTTGTTTTTTTAATTTTATACCAGGACTTGCTTGAAAATCATCCCTTGTAAATAGCTGAACTGGGTTTTAGGGATTTCCTTTGTTTGATTCACATCCATTTGATGTTAATCCTATGCACAGCAAATCTGGAGGGGAAGAATTACCTATCTCTGTGTCAATCTGAACTTGTGATATTTGTGCATGTCTGTGTGAGGCAACAACTGTATTTTAGTTATATCTCAACAACTGGGGGGAAAAAACAATGAGATGCTAGCAAACATAAAAGCAGCAAAATGTTAAGAATATCTCAGCTAACAGATGGTGACCTAAAGAATTGTATAACAGCTGCAGTAACAAGAAGGAATCAAAAGGTTGCGAACAACAGAAAGAAAATTTATATTCATCATGTGCATAAGCATAATACTGCAATTTTCTCTGTCCTCAGAGATCATTTACATTACAGAATTTTATCATGGCAACACAACAGTTACTTAGAATATTCATTTCAGATTTCCAATGCATCTTACTTACTTGTTCTGATGGTTCTAAACTTGATTTTTGGCTCTGCCTTCTTTGGTAGCTGAAAATGTTAATGAATTTTAAATTTAACAGTGTAACAGTGGAACAGTGATACAACAGAAAACATACAGCAGGCACATATCTGCACAATAAATAAGAAGAGTGAATAATACACACTGTTAAGACCTTACATAAATATTAATTTGTTGTTTTTGTTTTTTAACTGCCTCCACCATGCTGGCTTGATGTTGACCCCAATACCAATGATTGGTCTATAAATATGTATGTTAGTCTGGCATCATATGCTAAATGCACCAATGGCTTGAAAGGGTCCTTAAAGTTAAGTAAGTCTTCACAGTAGGTTGGCTGCAGTGGATGTGTGCATTTACTGCACTCTTTATAAATAGTCCACGGTGAGACCCTAATGTCTTCCACAGCACTTTTCTTTCACTGACAGAAAGCTGTGGGGATTGTTTTTTTAAACCGCCAACCGCAGAACCGAACTGTGGTGTAAACATCAGAAGTAAATAAACAACAAAATTTACAATAAAGTTTGGAAATCTTGTGAAACAAGGTAAATAAAAAAGGTTTTCTCTGAACATACATCAATTCATACCAGTACAATAAATATCTTCTTCGTGTAGTCCATGCCATGTGGTAATCAATTTGCAGTCATATGTGCAGTGACGTGTAGCATCAATTATTCCTGGTACAGATGCTTTTCCATGTCATGATGTTCAACTTTTTTCTCTCTTGGTCTCCCTCCTGCTCTCTTCCCTTTTAACTTTCCTACTGTCATGACACATGCCAGTTTAATTAATTATAACATTCCATAATGTTTAACAAAACTAGTCTGTAGACATCTGGCGTCATGCTGCTGCTGGCATAACAATATCCACCACTACAGCTAGAGGGTTAAGAGTTACAACTCTTGTCTTCCAGTGGTGAAGTGGTTTGGCCAACTAGTAAGAATACAACAAAACCCAAGTGTATATGAATTCTTCTACAGAGGAACATCTGAGCGGAAGGTGAGAGGAAGACTAAGGAGAATGAGAAGGACAGATGGTATAGTCAAATCCTGCAAACACATGAACAAATCCCTCATTCAAGCCACATGAAATGCACAAGACAAATACAGACAATGGCTACAATCTGGTAACAGAGTAACAACAAAATAAGAAGTTATCAAACCTGCTGATGGATGTGCTGCCACCAAATGTCATAAGGCAGCTGAAAGTCCTGATTCTGTCTCATATAATACTGGCCAATATGCAGCGGCTGAGGGATCAGACCAAACTCATGCTCCTCTTTCACATACACAAGTTTGTCCCGACACTTGACCATGTTCTCACAACGTTTCCTAGGTCTGAAAATTACAAATATGTAACAAATTAAAACCATGTCAAGATGTGTGGAATTCCACACCAAGCTGATTTTGGAACAATAAACTGACCTTCTAACCCAAACTAAAATGGGTACTTGGAAATACCTAAGGAGGTAAAAGAGCTCAGTGTAATGTTGGCCAAAGTACTCATCAAGTGCCGACTGGTCCATACAAATATAAGTCTATGATCACATGCCCGATGGACACTTATGTAAAAAGGGTCCTTTAATTTTATTGAAGAATCCAGTGAGAAACCAGTTGTGAAAAAGACGACCAAATGAACAGCCAGAAAATAAAAATATAGGAGGTCTGACTATAAGGTTCCAGAACTAACTTTTTTACGTTGGTAGTCTTATTGGTTAGTGGGTTTCATCTCGTTAGCAGTAGTGTCCATCTAATAAATTACACTTTATCGATCCTTCTTGTAAATGACAGAAGCACCTCTGGTAAATGCTTTCTGCAACAGCCCTCAAATTGTCTCGTCGCGACGGCTTGAATCTCTTCGGGGTCATCTAAGGGGAATATTTCATTACTTTCTTGAACTGAAGGAACAAACGCTTGTGGAAAAGTCTAAATATTACATGTGATGCACTCAAGAGGTGTGGAGAAATAAGAGAAATGTCTTAGCAACCACTAGTAACAACAATTATAAGACAAAGGAGATAAGCTATACAGGACATTTCCTGAGAATGAACGATCAGAGAATCACCAAACAGGCACTAAACTGGGAAATTATTGGACTGAAGAAGCAAGGACGTCATTTAGAAAGCACACAACGAACACACTGGTGAGAGAGGACCAAAATGCTGGACTGGATTCAATTTATGATATCGAAGGGACTGTACAGTATAGAAGGGAACTGAGCAACAGACGACGATCCCTACGTGACACAGAATGACACAACAGGACAATGATAATGAGGATGAAAGATCAGCGATCGAGTCGCCCACTGGCTGGCCGGTAGACGACTTTGTCGCCGGACGCGACAGTATTTGGGTCAGTCTCCTGTGATCGCATCAACACTGCAATAGTCCTTGTCACGATTATAACCTAAAGCTCCCACTGCGGGGATGCTGGTTGAACGTGACGATTTTTTGTTTATTTAAAAAAACTGATGATGATGATGATTACAGATGCATTGTGGAAACAAAAAATCACAAGATAGCAGCAGTGTGTGTACCAAACAGAATGTTGTGTTTCGCCAAAACCTCATTTATAATGACGATTGTCAGACACAGTCCAGCCAAGACCGGTACAGCAACCTCACCGCGACTCTGTGCAGTGCTAGAAACAGACTTATTCAAGGAAATGAGAGAGCAGATGAGTTTGCAAAAGCTGGGAGTAATATTCCACAACCTCATCCACCACACAGCTACAAGGAAACCAAAACAGCGCTAAAGCAGTCTTTCAAGCGGGAGTGGCGAAGGCAGAATGGAGATTACAGACCAGAGAGTGACAGCATAAACAAACTCAACAGGAAACAACAAACAACAATTTTTAGACTTCGGACCGGACACTGTGGTCTTCGAGCACACCTGTACAGGAAAGGCATAAAAGAATCTGCTGCCTATGATTGTGGAGCAGAAAGACAGACCCCTGAGCACATACCTGCAGTACTGCCCTAACCTCTCCGAGCAAAGACTGTGGATCTGGCTCAAGGGAGCCACATTGAAAGAGAAGCCATGGGGGACCGATGGCGACCTTAAACGCACAATCCTTTTTGTGACCCAGACGGGACTCAATGTTTAGCATGGCTGATGTCGAACGCAGAAGAAGAAGACTAACAGCATCTGGATTCTGCATTATGACAGTGCACCTGTTCTTCTAGAGAAGCACGTGCTCTTGTCACGACAACGACACATCGGACATGGGGTACTGGACCCACATCTAGGCCAATCAGCAATCGATGGATGATAAGGTCAACAACACGTCGGTCGCTTTTACTTCCCAGAACACACAGGGACCCAATTTAGCCTTGGTTTACCTGGCAACCCAGGTCAATTATAATAAACATCCGGCTCGATGCAGATACGAACCCAACACCTTGAGGCCAGCGTGTAACCACAGCTCTACCGCGGCTTCCAAACCTATGCCAGGGCATACGTTACTATATTTAAAGATGTTGAATCAATGTTCAGTTTGCCAAACTAAAAGTTATTTTGGATCTCTCTCCTCCCTGCCCCTCCTCGCGCGCGCTGCGCATAAGCACAGGCACACACCATCAATACAAATCGGTGCCCACACACACATACACACATATCTTTGTTAAACCAGAGCGTACCCAAAAGGGGAGGGGGGAGCAACAACAACAACAACAACTCTGCAGTCGATATTTTTATCCTCCTTTGTTTAGCTTCAATAAGAAACACATTTCCCCCGTCCCTACCGATTATTACTGATGCAATGGCAAGAGCGGGCAAATGGCAAATCAATGGCCACACGGCGAAGTGTACAATAGCAAATAATTGTTTCTCTCCGTAGCACAAAAGCAAGAAATTACCAGATCAATAACAACAAACTCCGTCCCTCTTCTCACTCCAACCGACAGCTGAGACCTGAAATGCAACCCTGTGTCGACGCTTGAATATTAATTTCGTGCAGCAAGTGGGCGGCATGTGGTGAAATATGGACGACGGGTTCAATCAGCGCCATCTTTCAACACAGATGCAGACGTTTGCTGTTAGGAACTACACGGTCAAAACGTGTCGGTGATTACTCAATGACACTTCTAGTTTTTTTGTTTGTTTTTTTAAAGTCGGATTTTTTTTAAATCAAAATTATATAAAATAAAACCTTTTGTTAAAAACTGCACTTTGTTTTTAATCAATAACATTTAAATATATTTTCTGAATTCCCCGTATGGGTTCCGGGACCCTTTTATTTGGAAAACAAGAAAAGACCCGCTGCTTACCCAAAAGCATGTCGTTAGAGTTGAATAATCGGGAGCTTTCTTCGAAGTCGGAGTGCATTTACCTGAGAGGCAAGAAACCAACAGTCTGCATACAAATGAGTCCGATCTGTAAAACGGATGCACACGCAACACTCAGGCTCTGGAACAGGACTGCAGTCCAGAAGTGGACGAACAACCAGAACTTTCCGCCAGAGCTTACAGTTGGTGAACGCGAGGAAGAATTTTCTGAATAAAGTGCTTTACATAACTCCTTTGCGTCCTCTGCCATCTTCAACGTGTAAGCTGGCGACTTTCCCGTTTAGATGAGTAACATAACTTCTACTCGTTGACAGGCAGCTGATCAAACGAATGACGAGAAACCCTGCACAGACAGAAAGAGTCATGAAGACATCTGGAAAGAAACTGACACACGAGAGAGCCCACATAAGAAGGGGACAATTTACATTACTTTGGTCATGACATAAAAAAAGAAAACAAGTACATCGTAACAATGGGGAAACTGCAGAAAGAGGCAGAACGAGACCGAAAAAAGTACAGTTTGACATCGCATGGAAGACCATCAGTACCAGAATTAGCTGAAAGTACACGAGAAAGGATACTGTGGGTAGATATAGTTGCCAAAGCTCCAAAAAAACGCAGGCTGCATACGGGTGATACATTGTTGGAATGGATTCATGGGAATCGAATGGGCTGGATTGTGTTGTCGACGGGAAAATCATGGAAAAGAATCACGAGACAAGTTACTGCCAGATAGGTTAGTGCTGAGGTTTAGAAGAAACCTGTAAACACGAAATGACAACAGTGGTGCTGAAAATCCATGCACTTGTGGTGGCAGTATTTTCTAAATGTCAGGAAGTCTTGCTAGTCACACGCGTCATCTCTGTGGTCTGTGATTCTAATGTCTTCGTGCGGCTTTAAATAACACTAACCTCTGGAAAGAGTAAAAGGTCTAACAAACACCCTGGCGTGACCTGCCTCAATCCATGTATAGGAATAAGTAGCATGCATCGCGGGATGTCTCCGTGGCCAGGTGGTCAAACAATTTGCCTCGTCTTCTGATAGTCCTGGGATCATTTCTCGGCTGAGTCATTCGATTCACGAGCGCAACTTTTACGGAGACCCCTCGAGATTGTCGCCGGAACTACGATGTTCGTGCTTTGTGCCACGCTTTCGACAGGTGGCTAACCATTCTGCGGAGAGAGACATAGGATCAAGCACGGTGCAATAATGGAGTCGCCGTGGCCGAGCGGCTAGACGCTCGCCGCGAATCGGAAGGTCGTGGTTCGCTCCCTGGCGCGGCCGGATTTTTTTCAAAAAATTACCTTGGTCGACCCAGCCTTGAGTGGGTACCGGGTGCAGTTCCGGGAAAGTAAAGGCGACCGGCGTGATGCTGACCACATCACCCATTTTGCGCAGATTAGTCTATAAAAAATATAGGTCTAGCCGTATATGCCCTATACGCCTAAAGGCTTGTAAAAGGGTCCTTTACTTTTTTCACGGTGCAATAAAGTCAATCCTCTCGAGTGAAACCTTTAATTTTAAAGTCAACCATATCTGTCCTACATTTCGACGCGTAATGTATATCTCACGCCGCCCTTTCACTATCCCCAACTCAACAGTAATCAATGGCGCCATTCTTTCTCATATCGCCTGTCGTTTTCACATCTGATTTACTAGTGATGCAGTAATGACTTTGTCGAGAACAGGCTAAACAGCAGGGAGGTAGAGACAGATAATTGCATGTTTCGTGATACTATGATGACACATATCCGTTAGAGGAGCGTCTCGGTCTTAATTTCTGTTAAGTCACTGCGATCCGATGACAGTATGTACTGTCTGCGGAATCCTATGATTGATCCTGGGTTCCAAAAACCACCATTTAGTATTTCTGAGAAGTGCAGTCCAGTACATGGCTTAGCTCCGTTCTGTAACAGTAAAGAACTCCTATCACTTCGCCGAAGCAATGGGGCAGACGGTGCTAGACATGTTATAAGCTGGGTGGTGTGGTTAATATCACGCCGGTCAACTTTCCGTCAAGTGCTGGCCTCGTAAAGGAGAGAGGCCTGAATTCGGGATCTTCAGCACTCAAGGCGGACGCCCTGCCTGGATACTATGCAGCCAAGACTGCCTCCATCTGACAGGTTTGCTGCTGACGTCACCAAGTTAGCCCGGTTTGGTGACGTCAGCAGTATGGCCCGTCATATGGAGACAATCTTGACAGCCCTTGCTGATGGAGTTTACCTTTCCTGATAACATCACTAAGATATTCTGTTGTTCCAAAATGACGACGATGACTGTGTCTTCCTAATCCGGCGGTTTACAACCCAGTTTTCCCATGTAATGGGGTCGTATGATTGACAATCGACACCTCCATCGCTTCACAGGAAGGCAGGGGAGAGGCAACAGATGGGCAACCCCCGCCATCGAAGGAGATTGGTCAAAGGTTTGCCGTTTCCTGTCCGCTCTACCGTGTTTGTGTCTGTGTGTATATACGCGCGCGTTTTTGTGTGCGTGCCTACGTGCGTTCGTGTGTGTGTACGTGCGTTCGTGTGTGTGTGTGTGCGCGCGCGCGCTCTCTGTCTAACTCTGTCAAGGAAAAAAATCATGGATAATCATCCGATAGGTGAAAACAATTATGCAGAAGCTGCCGAGATGGAGCTGTACATAAACAAGTCTGAGAACACCGCGGACGGAAAGAAAGCGTGTGCAGATGTCATTAAAGAAATTAACTCACGAACGGAAATTACCCGCATCAGAAGGAGATAATACACATCCACTGGGCACGTTATGAGAAGAGGAAAATTGGTGTACGTCACGACACAAAGAAAGTTGAACAGGAATAAGGCAGAGGCTCCGACACAAAGAAAACGGGGGAGGGGGGACGCTTAGGCTCCCATCCTAATAAACCGTCTAGGGAAGAGGGGGTGGGAGCAACGGACCTAAATTAGCCCCCTTACACATTTTTTATGGGGGTTAAGAGGATTGGTCGGCGTCTGTGGTTTAGGCGTTGCAAACGAGCTTCGTAACGTCAAGGTGCCTGGTTCGATCCCAGCTGCGGACGGTTTGTCTTGCGCTGGTTTCGACAGTGGTACTGAGAACTGACCATTCAGTAAGCAATGGCAAACTACTGAACGTAAAAAAGTCCTATAAAAACCACAACAAATCACACGCAAAAATGCTGGGGCTGGCTCTGCGACGTCCTGTAAAGGATACGCAACAAACTGTTTAAGAGGACTGAGCTCCTGTCCGGTTCCGGAGCCTCCGATACGTCGTCACAACCAGAAAGTTGGAGGGCAGAGGGAGGCGAAGAGAGAATATGCTGGACAGTTTGGCACTGTGGCAATGAAGAACATATGTATCAGAAACAGCTGACAGTTTAAAAAAGAACCCTTTTCCACGCCTTAAGGCGTAAAGGGCATATAGGGCTAGACTTATATTTGTATAGACCAATCGCCACAAGATGTGTGATGTGGTCAGCATCACGCTGGCCGCCTTTACTTAACGGGACTGCACCCGGTACCCACTCAATGCTGGGTCGACCTGGGAGCCAAAGTCATTTTCGAAAAAAGACCGGTTCCGCCAGGGAGCGAACCCATGACCTTCCGATCCGCGGCGAGCGTCTAGCCGCTCCGCCATGGCGACTCCCTAGCTGACGGTATGAGAGACAAAAGACTGAGGACATACAATAGTACCAACATCACACAAAATAGACAATTTAAAAAAAAATAACATAGCTGTCAATTCATCGGTATCATCTTCGTCATCACAATCATTTTCACATCATTCCCACCATAAAATTATCACTTGTTGGTGCTTTTTCTCTGCACCATTTTCTGCCTTAATGAGTCGTTTTAACGAGAAACATACGGTGGGGGCCTTGGTGAGTTCTATCTAGATGCTGATATTCTTCTTCTTTGCATTCACCGCCTGTAAACTCCGGCAAAAAGTTCTGGTTTTCGTCCACTTCTGCATTTGAGTCTGGTTCCATAACTATGTGCGTGTACATCCGTTTTACAAAACTGGCTTATGTGTATTGGTTCCTAGACTCCCAACCATGCATAGATGGTCTCGTTTTAACTATATAAACATGACAACCCTCTCTGTGTATACACTGTCTTGAAGTAGTCTTGATAGTCTTGTCATGATATTCAATATTTTTGTGGATGGTACAAATGTCACCATCATCCTATTGTCATCAATATCATCATCATCCACGTCATCAGCACCATGAAACCATATTACGAATCCCCCTCCCCCCGGCCTTTATTTTCAGAAGACAGTATAGCAGCTGACCCTTTCATGAAGTTAGTGCCACTAAGACAGCTAAATATTCATCATGATGACATGTGGCTAAAAAAAAAAAACTGCTCCCACGACGTATATATGGCGAGAAACCCCTCTTCTCTCCCCCCCCCCCCCACGAAGTATTTGACAAGACCCCCCCCCCTTTCCCAATAAGCCCCCTCCCCTTTTTTTAGTATATGACAGGATCCCGACGAACTATATAGACATAAGTAAGACACCAACACCCACCCACCCCCACAACATAACAAAAATTTGATTGAAAAGAGGTGAATAAAAGATTCCCGAACAAGGTAAACATACAATAGGGAGATACTTTTTAGTCAGAATGTTTTCTCAATCTATAATTAAAAGCCTGTGTTATCATATTCATCCGATTTTTAACTGTTGATACATAAACTGCCGTGAAAACAAATAAAAATATGTGCTTGGCTTTCTGTTGCATAAACAGTTTTTTTTTAATATTTCATTTCAAATTAAACTAAAACACACACACACACACACACACACACACACACACACACACACACACACACACACACACACCAGATTATTTACCGCAAATACAAAAGAACGCAATTTCAAAACAGAGGGTCCCGCCGGCTCACTACACTCAGAGGAAACGCAAGAGGGACACATAATCAGATTGTGAACGGTACCATCAGTACTGTAACTCTGCGCTGGCTGCTGAAGATGAGGACAGAGCACACACGCGAAAGCCCCGAGTGCTGTGGTGTCAATTCTTAACTCAATTCCAAAACTGCTTAACGATCTCTTGAACCAACCAACCCCCGCCCCTTCCCCCCCCCCCCGCCCCCAACACACACACACAAATAGCCCACGTTGGAGTCCATTGGTCTAACCCCACCGCCGAAATAACCTCCAAGTTATCGCTTGTCCAAATAATAAAAGAGAAACCGAGACCAGAGATAACAAGACAGTCGTGCTCTAATTCGTCAGTACTCAAACATCGTTACGCTGGTATTTTATCTCCACTGCTCTTGTTTGCGTCTGCCCTACATTGCACTTAAACTTCTCCAAGCAGGCACTGTTAAAAAGAAAAGCTCCAACCCAAAAAAAAAAAAAACGCATTTGCACAAACAAAAAGTATATAATCAGCAGAAAATGTTCACTAGACAAAAAAAAAATCTTGCGCGCACTGACACATACATACATACATACATAAGGAACACACGCCCTGGAAGGGAAGGTATCGACTTCTCGCGACTCTTAGCTCTATTTACTGTTGTAATGGTTGCCTTGACCATCTTGTAAATCTAGACCATTGTGAGCATCTCGCGTCGTGTATCTGCAACTTCATTTCACGAATAGTCAAGTCGTCCATCGACAGTGGAAGAAAACTAGTACAAAGTTCGCACTACATCAATTATAGGTAAAACAAAGATACAGGTAACTGAGAGGCTGAAGGAAGGAAAGAAAGAAAGAAAGAAAGAAAGAAAGAAAGAAAGAAAGAAAGAAAGAAAGAAAGAAAGAAAGAAAGAAAGAAAGAAAGAAAGAAAGAAAGAAAGAAAGAAAGAAAGAAAGAAAGAAAGAAAGAAAGAAAGAAAGAAAGAAAGAAAGAAAGACAATGACCCACAGCCCCAAGGTCCAAACGAAGCTAGTTCGAAGTACATAGCTCACTGGTGACTTGGTTTATCCTAAATTACCCCTCTAAAGATTCCAAGTACCAGTCCCAGTCTTGCACATCTCCCTGGCTTCTAAGCCTGCAGCTACGAAGAAAAACTCTGCAGCACATTTCCCGGGGAGATCAGACTCCTCTATTTTGATACTGTAATCAAAGTTAGTGGAGGCAGAGGCAGTTTAAAAAGGTGGCATAAAGGAATCTTTCTTTTTTTTATTTTTATGTTGATGCGTTCGCCTTAAAGGGGTCTGTTAACACTGTGTTGTGGTTTACAGCTAAGCTATGTGAGCCTGTCTACCCAACACACCCAACTTCCGCTAATCCATAATTAGTCGACTTTTACGACATGCTTGTTAGAGAGCAGTGAGTCTATTCTTGTTTTCTCCATATCATGGGGCTCCGGGGCCAACATGGTGAAATATATAATTTCTCTAATCAATTAACAGTTTGCATCTCTCTACAGGATGTTTTTTTTTTTTTCTATTACTGCTGATTAAGTAAATAAAGCAGGGCTACTGAACTTGTCTCCCCGCGGAGGTCTAGCAACTAGCCCGCGGATCAGTGCCTGTTGTTCAATATTAATGATCTTTCTATGCTGCGGCTCGGCCTTCTTGACGCGAGATGATCCCCCATTTTCTAAATGTTGGGCCACGTGTAAACTTAGCTGAATAGCCCCGACAAAAAAAAGAACCCTGCGATCGCCGAATAAGTAAATAAAAGTATAACCAAGAAGCACCAACACAAATGCGGAGCGAGACAAGCGTGTAGCAGAGATTGCCACACGAAGGTGAAACGTTGGCAGCTTCACATAAATAAACTAAGCTGCAACTTAACGGCGACGAGTGATGACCCGCTTATTTCAAAAGCGGCCAAGCCAGGTATACTTTTTATTTGGTAACACCTCAGCAGACAGTAGCGGGCGTGACCTTGTTTAGACCCCCAGGCCGGGTACCTTCCCAAAGCTGAGGCTAAGTAACAGTAATGGGCCCTTTTTCACGCCTTCTGTCGTATTATGCACATAGGGCTAGACCTATATTTTACAAGCCAATCGGCACTCCTATGCGTTGCGAACGCGCTTCGTAATGCCGGTGTGCCGTGTTCGATCCCAGCTTCGAACGGTTTGTACCAAGAGCTGACCGCTTAGTGACCACTGGCAAACTACTGAGCGTAAAATTTGCCTAGAAAAACCACAACGGCCAAAAAAAATGCTGGGGTTGGTTCTGCAACGTCCTGTAAAGAATACGCAACTTACTTTTAATGTCAAATAGTTTATTTACTTTATATTAGTTTATACTGTTTATTTATTCAGATAATATGGTTATGGGTAAGCTGAGTCACAATTCCCCATTTCTTGCTGCCCACTCTGCCTACAGCTAGGAAAAGGAACTTGGCCTCAAGAGCAAAGTGTGCAGAGCAAGCTGCGGGGAACCATGAAGGACCTGCAGCTGAGATGTGAGTTCACAGAGGCAGTCTAACCTGAGCATATGAAAACCGAACGCAAAGAGGAAGAAGATCTGACAACTGCTCGTGCTGGTTTCGAATTCCATTTGGAGAATAAAGAATAGAACCAATGCACCCTAATAAGCATGTCGTAGGAGATTACTAATTAAAGGGGTTTTCTTCAAAGTCGAAGTGCATCTCATTTAGGGCCAAGAAACAAACAGTCTGCATACAAACAAGCATAATATACAAAACACATGTGAACACAAAACTTCAGTTCTGGAAGACGATAAAAGTCCATAGGTGGACGAATAATCATAACTTTCTGTCTGAGTTTACAATCATGTTATGTTGTTGTTTTAAGGTTAAAGGCCAGTTTTATACCATATTGTTAGTTCTCTCCGCAGAACGGCTACCCGTCTGCTGAGAGCATCAACAAGATCACGAACTCCGTAAATCCGGCTACGATCCGTAGGGATCACCGAGTACAAATAACGATATTCACCACATCTCATCGGCCGCGAGATTTCTTATGGGATTTCATAGCAATCTCCTACAGTCTAGAGGTGTCAAGTGTTCCTCATTTTAAACGCTTTAAGCACATCCAAAACCGATGACAGCCACAACCAGCAAATGTAAAAATACAAAAACATCAATGACTCAGCACTCACGAACCGTCGCCCCTTCGAGGCTTCCCCTGCAGTACTTCTTCATTGCAAACAGAAGGCGCCTGAGACTTATTTACAACAGCAACGCATTTCAGAAACAATTCTGCGCAGTTTGGTCTGGGAGACAAGTGAGCCGATGACATCGAACGATCCCAAACCACTTTTCGGCACGATGTGTACAGACAGCGAAGAAAGATATCTCATAACACCCCTAGAACATAGGACAGCCTATGGGAACCGCTATTAAATCTCGCGGCCGACGAGATGGGGTGACTTACGTGAGTAGCACCGATCACCGTAAAAACTGCACTCGTTATCTGAGTGAGGCGGCCGTGAAACGAACCAGCGACCCACGAGTGCGAGACAAACGGGTTCACCAAAAGTCGAATTTGTTTACTTCTAATTTATTATAATAACTCTCTTTTCATATGAACAAAGAAGACACTAACAAAAGATTGCACAGTTTGTTGTCTTGCATATTACGCTGTGTGTCGTCAGTAACAACTGCATTTGTTCATTCACTGCCGTCTTCACAGTGAAGGTTGGCTATAGTGCACCCACAGCCGTCCTTTGAACAGCTGAATACAAAGGAGCGAAAATTGTATCCCTCGTAGTAATCAACAAAATCAACTCGGTGATAAACAAAATCAACTACAATCAAAAGTAGTGCCTGTTAAAAAGGCAAACGCAAATTCGTGGCCATGTCTTGCACAATTTATTATTTCTGTATGTTTTTTGTTCAAATCTGTAGTAGGAAAACATTGATTTTATTATCTTTTCATTCAATGTCTCTTCTAAACTTCTGTAATTAAATGTTTTATGCTTCAATTATATACCATCTAAGTTTCTATACACACACATCTCCAGAGATATAACTCTTATTTTCCAATTTCGCGAATGGCCGTTATATAGGAAGCAGCAGAAACAATGGGTGGCAAACCATGGGGAGTACTGGAATAGCAGGACATTTATATAATGCTCACTGACATTCAGAAATGATAACAGAACAAGAGGGAGTCCACGAAAATTAAGTTAAGGGTATTTAACATCATTATCAATTTCCACATCTGCCGTTAAGCGATGTGGACATGAACAGTTTGTGATTCATTGCTTGAAGCAATGGCTATTGTCATTCCGTGTCGATGTATAAGCTGTTAAACGTCATCAATCCATTTCTCCTAGGGCGGCCTCTTTGCTTTCATTTTAGACTTCTCATGTGTAGCGCCTTTGTTTGTAGTTGTTCTGGCTGCATTCTTACTAGATGTCCAAACCTTTTAATCTTTTGCTTCTCTGTAAATTTGCTCTTTGGTGTTGCTCTTACAGTCTGTCTAATAATACCATTTATAACTTTGTCTCGGATGGTTAAAGTTGGCGGTTGTTCTCGGGCATCTCATTTCCCCATTGTTAATTTCCTCAAGAATTTCCAAAGACTGAATTGAAAAACACGAGAGCATTGGAGAACTTCCTGGCGACTAGAAAAATCAATGGTAACAAAGTCAGAGGTGGATATAATGATGGAACGAATAAGACTGTACAATGGAGGGGATACAAACAGAACGAATTATATTCTGGAATTATATTCAAAAATAGAATTGGCCAATAACTCTAATAACTGAAATCAATAGACAAATATGTAAGCCTACACTGCCTTGTCCAGCAAATGATATTCATAACGATCATTAGAAACTAAAGGACAGAGTAGACAGCAAAAGGACGAAGGGCTTTGAATAAGTCGGTTATTATGCTTCATTAAGGAATAGAGGGGAAATAACGGCAATTCTAAATTGCTAGTTACTACCAAGCGTGTTCTCGCGCTGTGGCGTTTGAGCCTCACTGTAAGGGGGGGGGGGGGGGGGGTTAAAAAAACGCACCCTCCCCTCCCCCTTGGGGGGGGGGGGGGGGGTCCTCTCATATTAACTTCATATGGTTAAAGACAACTAATTCAGAATATGTTTTAATCGGATGTGGGTCTGGCTAAGAACCCAGGACTTTCAGATCCCTTCGTTTGGCCACTACATCACGACGGCTCCCATTATCACCAAGCCTGCACTGATAATACACTCAACAAATTTATATATTTGATGAGGACGACGACCATGATGGCGAAAAAGAGCGGATGGGAGCTGCAGGATACAGCATAAAGAAGGAAGTCTTGGGGTGAGCTGATTCAGCACTTGCTCTATCGGGTGGGGAATGGGAACAGGAAGAAAATTACTAAGCCAATTTTAAACTTCTTGACTGCGCCAAACGTGTACTGAAAACACGCCTAGCAACGCGACACGCTTGTCTGTGCTCTAACACAAGAAAAATCCCCCCGCATAATAACTTGTCAACCCTATTATATCTTGATCATCCAGGTCACGGGTTCTAGCGACCCAGTCTCCCAACCTCCCAAACACAAAACCTAACGCTGGGAACACTTCCGCTTAACCGAGCCCACGCCGAGTGCCAATTTGAACCAATGTGCCGTGTCGCCGTAGTGGAAAATAAACAACTGCGCTTACAGTACCCCCGGCGTACCTCGACGCACAGTCAGGGTTGCCATATTGGCATTTTTTAAGCCAGATTTCACAAATTTGGTATAATTGAAATTGAACTGGCATAAGATAATGAACTGGCATGTTTTGGCATATTTGGGTTTTTCCTGGCAATGTAGACCTGCAGTTAACATCTTTATTTCAGTTTGACTTTGTCGTGATGTCCTGGTACTGACTAACGGAGATTCGCGCATTTTCTTATTGTATTTGTTGTCTTCCTAAACGGATCGTGACTTTGATAAACCAAGGCCTTCTGTAATTTATGTTAATCTACTAGAATAAATGCGGCATATAAAACCAAACCCCACCACTGATATCAAGTGATTCAGACTGTTCAGAAACTACTTGAAGACAGAAAATAGAAAGGATATAGACCTAGTTCTATCTGTGATAGATATTATTATTTTTACCAATGGCCATCCCCCCTCCCCAATTGTAAACTGTGTCAGTGCACTGTTGCACAAAGAATTAGTAGCACTTCAAACAATGAAAAATCCGAAAAACACAGTGTGAAAACTTCGTCAAAAGCCAGACACAGCTTATTACAACAATGACTCCTTGGCAAAGTAATGATAAAGTTAAAGGCAGCAGAGTTGCTACTTGCTGTACGCATGACCTGCCATTGTGTAATATGCACAATTGATCATCTAAGTGAAATCATAAAATCATGAATTCATGAAATCATGAGAGCACATACAGTTGCATAGAACTAAATGTTCATGCCTAATTTTAAAAAAAATTATATCGCCCTCCTTAAAGGATGACCTTATTGGCGGTTTTCGGAACAAGAAATATGCCATCATTATAGATGAGTTGCAAAGACTTAATCCCATCTGAGAAAATGCTTAAAGATTTTACATTCAAAAAGGTTTACGCTGTATCTTCCACTGGGCCCAGTGAGGATAACAGTAAAGAATTCAATCTAGAGCTTTTAATGTGAAGTGAGTACAATGTAATACTTTATTTGGCATTTTCTGGCATATTTTGGTTAATGGTTTGGCATAAATTGAAGTTTTTTTTATCTGGCAACCCTGCGCACAGTGCACACAAGTTGGGCCTACAGCAGGCGGAATCGATCGCTACGTCAAGATCGCCTGAAGACTAGAATTACCGATGATTGTTTAGATTAGTTACACTCAGTCATGTATCTGATCTAATATGGCATCACACTGTCTATTCTAAAGTGGAGCATGAGGAGGGAGAAAGATAAAATAAAGGGAAAGAGGGTAGATAATGTAACTGGTGAGGATAATTTACGTAACGCAAATGTGCATGCAGACTATTTCGCAGTCGCAAAAGAAAATCAGTGCTTCTGAATTTAAATATTTTAGGAAGATTCTTTGAGTACCATGGACCCAGAGAAGAGTGAAATACCGACATTCTCAGACAATTTGAATACTGACACAAACAGGCTACTGGGTAGTACCATTTCCCGTAAATTAAAAGTTCTGCCACATAATGGTGTATATCGGTGGTTCTCAACCTGCGGGTCACGCACGATCCTGGGGGGGGGGGGGGCACCCCCTGTGAGAATAAATCCAACGATGCCAGCAGCTAGAGCCTCTAACTATGCCAGCAGCTAGAGCCTCCAACTATGCCAGCAGCTAGAGCCTCCAACTATGCCAGCAGCTAGAGCCTCCAACGATGCTAGCAGCTAGAGCCTCCAACTATGCCAGCAGCTAGAGCCTTCAACTATGCCAGCAGCTAGAGCCTCCAACTATGCCAGCAGCTAGAGCCTTCAACTATGCCAGCAGCTAGAGCCTCCTATGCCAGCAGCTAGAGCCTCCAACGATGCCAGCAGCTAGAGCCTCCAACTATGCCAGCAGCGAGAGCCTCCAATGAAGCCAGCAGCGAGAGCCTTCAACTATGCCAGCAGCTAGAGCCTCCAAAGCGAAAATGAAAACACCAAAAGAGACATATGGAGACTTAAAAGAAGATGATTGGTTGCGTATCCTTTACAGGACGTTGCAGAACCAACCTCAACAGCCCCTGACTGTTGTGTGGTTTTTCTAGGCAAATTTATGTCCAGTAATTTGTCATTGCTTCTGGACGGTCGGCTTTCTTGGTACCACTGTCGGAATCAACGCATGGCGCATGACCTGCAGCTGGGATCGAACCCGGCATCCCGAAGCGTTTGCATCGACTTAGCCACAGAGCCGACAACAGAAGATGACCTGAAGAAAATCACTAACAGCCTTGATCGATTTTCTAAAGCTAACATAAACTGTTTGTTGTTTCTTACCAACTTTTTTTCTTCCCTATAATTTTCTACTCCTTTTAAAAACTAACAGCCTTAAAGGCGTTGTCTTGTTTCGAGGTGGAGGGGAGAACTCTCTCTCTCTCTCTCTCTCTCTCTCTCTCTCTCTCTCTCTCTCTCTCTCTCTCTCTCTCTCTCCTCTCTCTCTCTCTCTCTGGGGGTTTTTTTTCTGTCACCCAATCTCGGGAGCTCCAAGATTTCGTAGGGAATTCAGTGGAATATCCAATAGTATGGGGAAGGGGGTGTTAATTCGTGTTTATTTCACACCCTATACTACTACTGGACTTTCCCGGGAATTCCCTACGACATCTAGCAGCTCCCGAGATGGGTTGAAATAAAAGAACCTCTCCCTCTCTCAATGTCCTTATTTAATTCTTTGAACACAGTCATGGGTAAAACTCAGTCCTCATTTCTTACTAACTCGCCGATTTACTACAACCAAGAGGCGTCTGGGCATTTCTTTCAAGAGAAAATTCTCGAAACTAAATATGGCGAAATCTGACAAAACAAAGAATTTTTTTTCACCAACAATAAATTTTCACATAAAAGAGAAGACGTGAAAGGTGCATTTCTACATCAAACGACAGAAATAGAAATATGAAAGGTGGCACGTCATTCCTTTGTCGGCAACTACACATTTATGTATTATTCTCGCTCTCTTGCGCCGCACATCCACACGCACACTCTCGAGAGAACACACAGCGTACGAACAAGACAACAGAGATTCACTTTTCAAGTAGCCCCCGCTCCGCTCCCCAACCCCCCCCCCCCTTTTTTTTTCCCCTTTCTGGTACAACTGTCAAGCGACATGTGGTTTGTGACAAGCGCCGTGTAACGGAGTGGGGGCGGTTATGGGTTTCACACCTTGCTGGTTGCCAATAGAGTCAGCGGTTGAACGGTAGGGCCCGCTGGGCCCCGTATTTGAACGGCAGACCCACGCTCAACGAGGCCATCGTCGCAAGGTGACCCGGGATCGATTCTTGGGATCAAGGTAGCGTGCAAACAACCGAGACAGCTGCGCGGCGATAAGACGGTCGGGACGTCGAGGTGGGTTGGGGCTCAGGAAGAGGGTGTGGGGGAGGGATATGCGTGTGTGTGTGTGCGCGCGCGCGAGCGAGTGTGTGTGTGCGTGAGAGAGAGACTCAGCAGCCTAAACATAAAGAAAAAAAATTAAATTATATGGGCGACATTAGAAATCATAAGCAAGTATTTGCATGAGTAATTATTACATAAAGAAAAAAAAATAAGGAAAAGTACTGACATTCAACAGGATCTGAA
Organism: Candidula unifasciata; assembly: GCA_905116865.2. Classification (NCBI taxonomy): domain Eukaryota; kingdom Metazoa; phylum Mollusca; class Gastropoda; order Stylommatophora; family Geomitridae; genus Candidula; species Candidula unifasciata. The sequence goes on along the minus strand of CAJHNH020000234.1, from coordinate 69,745 downwards.
CGCTTATGAAAACGGTACAACTAGCAGCATAATTTCGTGGGGGAAATGAAACACTTGGGCCACATTTAAAACAACAGTAGCTTCAAAAAAAAAACAGTACAATAACCTGAGCCTGGCTCTGAGAAGACGAGGCAGGGGTGGACCAGCACGATGGAGGACTCCGGAAACATCTTCCACTTTAAAGACATTGTGCAGAGAGATTGCCAAGGGGACGTGAGGTTTTCCAGTGGATCGTAATGGAAAGAGGCGCTCTGCAGAGAATCTACTAAATGACGATGATCTTCTTCTTCTTCGCGTTCACCGGCTGTAAATTACGGCGGAAATTTATGATTGTTCGTCCAATGCTAAGCTCTAGTCCTGTTCCAGAAACTGAGTGTTGTGTGCACATCCATTTCATATATTTACTCATTTGCATGCAGACTGCTGGTTCCTTGCATCTCAGGGCAATTAGTCAACTCCTACGACATACTTTTGGACAGGCACTGGGTCTTTTCTTGTCCACTCTCCCCCCCCCCCCCACCACACACACACAATGGGGCCCCGTAACCCACAAGGGGGTATGACGATGATGATATAACAGCTCTGCGAAAAGTGCACATGATATTAGTTCAAAATTTCTATCCCAGAATGCAATGTCTTTCTTCTGATCGCATACACTGACTACAAGGGAAACACAGATAATACATCTGGTACCGGGTATTGGTTGGCGTCTGTGGCTTGGGCGTTGCGAACGCGCTTCGTAATGCCGGGGTGCCTGCCGGATTCGATACCAGCTGCGGACGGTTTGTCTCGCGTTAGTTTCGACAGTGGTACCGAAAAAAAAAACAACCACAACAGCCAAACAATGATGAGGTTGGTTCTGCAAGGTCCTGTAAAGGATACGCAACTTACTTGACCGGAGATTTGCCTGAATACATGACGGTGGAAACAAAATGATACCTCCCCATAACATCACTCCCTTTAGTCGTATAAGCGAGTTGGGCTAACATACTCTATAGAAGAAAATTCGGCTATCCTCCGAATAACGGTCACATATTATGGCGGCCAAAAACACACCCTGACAGACCTCAGTCACATGTAAATTGAGGACTTCCAACGACTAAAATTGCAGACCGGCGACTATACCACCACCGCCAAGAGAACCTCCCACGCCGCTATGCGCGACGCGGAGCTAAACTAGATGACTGGAACTCACGAGCAGCAGCTTCCGCATCTCCTGTAGCTTTGCTCGTGAGTCCCAGCACTCTAGTTTAGCCCCCCTCTGCGCCACGCTTAGCGGCGCGGGAGATCTTCTAGGCGGTGACGGTATAGTCGCAGGAAGTCCGAAATTTACATGTGACTGATGCCCTGTGTTTGGCCGCCCTAATATGTGGCCGTTAGTCAGAGGATAGCCGAAAATTCATAAGAAATAAAAGTGATAGATGTGATACTGAGCACATCACCTAGCCAACAGAATCTCGCCTGCGGATCTGAAGGTCGCGGGCTCAAATCCGCATGGAACCAAATTAAACTTTTTGTTTTCAAATCATGACCTCAGCTTCCAGGACGACCCAACCTCCAATGATACTAAGTAAAGTCCTGGGAAGTAAATGCGGACTGTGTTATTGACCACATCACCATCGATGGCCGTTTGGTCTATACAAATATGACCAGCCGCACACGCCAGATGCGCCACTGGCGTGCAACGTGACTTTTACCATAGCCGCCGAGCACCATATGCCCAATGCGACAGTGGCGTAGACAACCTTGCTGTTTCATATCCGCTAAAACAAGAAATTAGCCCCACAGGGACGCTACAACCGGCGACCCCCAACAGGACGCGGATTACACGATTCATGTCCATGACAGGCGACGTGGCAGCACTCTTCAACCAGGAGCAGATGTCCTGCTTCAAGTGAGTTCCTTTGTGAAGGACATAAAGAATGAGTGGGGGCCGCTGATACGACCTCAACGCCCTATTAACCTTTCACCAGCGCAAACCCACGCGCCGGTAACAGTTAGGGCTCTCCCGACTCCTGAACAGTAGGTGGGCTGGACTGTTAAAAGACAGGGCACATTGTGTGCAGTCAGGTTGGAAGGGGTCTGCTGATAGAAGACCAGACGGCAGCCAGGACTACCAATACTGGGTTTTTTCCCAAAGATCTGTTGTTTTATTTGACGCCTTGGGTTCTGTTAAATAAATCCTTATATAAAAGCGGGTAAATGTTTCGTTTTGTAACTATAACATTTGTACTTTTTATAATTCTAGGGTCTTATTTCCGTTTTTTTTAGCTTATGTATAGCTGGGTTTTTGGTCAGCTTTGCTTGGGTTTTAATAAAAATCGATTGGCAGCCCTGATGGCAGCTTTTCGGATACGCTTCAGGTGTAAATACTGTCTGTATGGGAGCCGCGGTGGCGCAGGGGAATAGCTTATTTACAGCCGGCCCTAAGGTCTTAGGTTCGAACTAGCATCGGAACGGATTTTTTTTTTTTTTTTCAATAACTGACTTGGACCCACCAGATCCTACCAACATAGAATGGGTACCAATACTGCCCCGTGATGTAAAGGAGTTCGGCAGAATAGCGACCCATATATCAAATGCTGCTCGGTCTATAACAAAGCTATTCAACCAAGTTTACTCAGGGGCCATAATTTTGCAAATGGGGATCGGCCCGGGCCACAGAGCTGGCACAGAAACATTTATCAATACAAATGGCAATGGAGCCATTTTGGTAAGCCTACGGGAGCCAGGCATGACCCGCGGGCCGCTAGATAAACAGCCCTGGTCTATAACATGCGGCTAAATCACATATCTCCTACAACAACTGGCAGAAACCCCCCCCCCCCCCCCCCCCTTTTTCCCCCCTACTTACTGCCCGTGGCTGTCTGCGGCTTAGAGGTTTCGAGCGTAGTTTCAATGTCCACCATCCTAGGTCCGATCTGATTCTGATTCAGCAGCTGGAAACTCGGCAGCAGACCGATTTGTTTTGGTTCCGATAACAGACTAAGCACTGACCATCCGAAACAGTGACAAACTACTGAACATAAAACTGTCTGATAAAAAACCACTAACAGTAAACAAAACGCTGGGGTTATGTAAAGGATAGAAACCAACCTCTTAAAAACTGCAAGAATCTATTTGATACCACCCTCCCCATGTGGGTTTCAGTGTCCCATTAAGGGGAGATCAAGAACAGACCCACTGCCTCCCCAGAAAGCACGTCGTAAGAGTCCTAAGTCAATCTTCCCTTGTTAAACATAGCATGATACATAAATATTTCATTTCTGTCATGACTATGTTTCTGTCTTTAAAAGACAATGTCCATGTTTGACACTGACAGCATACAGTTGGTAAGAATATTGTGTTAACAATTATATTCTGTGCAGTCCCTTCGATATCATGAATGTGGTCGAATCCAGTCTGGGAACTTTTATCTCTCTCATCAACATTCATTTAGCGTTTCTGTTGGACGTACTTGCTTGCTCAATCCCTTTATTTCACATTTCAGTGCCTGTCTAGTGATTCTCTGCTCATTTCTTCTCAGGATGTGTCCAATATAACGCAGTCTTCTTTCATCTTATGAGCGTTGTCAACAGTGGGTTGCTTAGACATGTTTCTCTTATCTTTCTTTATTAAAGCAATAATAACTGGCTATAAGTAAGGTGAAAGAGCCTTTTAGGCCAGCCTTTGATGGCTGATGCTCTCAACACTACACCCAGATAACTGCCCATAGGGTGGCAGTAATGTTCATAAGGGACTGGGTGAGCAGGGAACAGAGACGGGATAACAAATAAACAAATGCGGCCAAACTGGGGATACAGAAACAGCAATCACCAGGGGGTCCTTGTAGCTATTGAAAACATGAGAAATACATTGACAGGTATTGATCGGGTGCTCCCTGAAAACATGGCAAAGTAGCATCAATCCTCTATTTTTTTTCCTTTTCTGTGGATGGCAATTACCATGTGAATTTAATTATAATCTATCATCAGAATGTGTCCTTATGTGGACTCCAGGGGTCCCATTTGTGAAGAGAATGGGAAAGTAGACCCACTGCTCTTTAGCAAGCAAGTAAACTATATTCTCTTCATGCCGTGCTGACACAGAATGCATTCACACAAGATGTCCACTACTGCCGGTCTGCTGTTTTTCACTTTCCGATGTCAGCTGACACTTCTTAATTTCCCTCTACTGTCCTTCATGTTTCCTCAGGCCATCCACATGTTTACTTCTAGCTGTCATGCACCAGAGAGCTGTCTTTGCCAAAGTATCATAAGGCTTTCTGCAAACAGGTCAAAACCATCTCAATTTTCTACCTTTTATAATATTTGCCAGTAATGATTTAAAAAAAAATATTTTTTTTTAAATAGTTCATTTGTGATCTTGATTAGCAATACATTGGCAGTTGGCTAGATGATAGATTATCTTCACTGCACATCGAACGATTCAGTCCATCAGTGCTTGGATCCCCTCCACGTGTAGCGGTTGATGACACCAGTCTTGTGTTGGTTTCTTACTCTTCTTTAGCTTCCTGCATTGTGCTCTTGTCTGGCCTCTTCCCTATTAACATACTGTTCTCGCATTCTAGTCGTGGCTGCAGATTCAGTCATTTGTGAATTCATTCATTCATTATTTTGTTTGCCATTAAATGTCACAAAGGGCTTGCAGTATATTCCTCCCTTCCGTTCTATCCTGTGTGATCAGTTCAATATCATGGATGGAATCCAGTCCATCAGCTTTCACCACTCTCATCAACGTTGATCTTAGGGTTTCTTTTGGGCGTCCTCGCTTCCTTAATCCTGTTATTTCCCAATGTAATCCCTCTTTGGTGATTCTCTGCTGGTTATTCTCAGGATGTGTCCCAATGAAGCGCCATCATCTCTGTCTTATACCTGTTGATACTAGTGGCTGCCCAAACATTTTCCTTATTTCTTCACTCCTTTTGAATACACCTGCAGTATTCTCCGTTTTCACTTGAAGGCCATCTACAGTTTAAGGTTGTTACCAGGGTTTAGTGAAATTGAATGTACTGAGCAAAAAGGTGGAGATAGGTGGCCTAGATGTAAATCGCAAGGCAAAATGCCAACAGCCCTTATAAGACAGTGTCAAACTGAATAATTCCAAAGTACCCCTTCTGGTGAAAATAAAGGACAGACCTACTTCCCCAAAAAGGATGACATTAAAAGTGACTAATTAGAAATCTGTTAAAATCATATATGAATTCGATATTGCAGCCTTGATGTAAACCACAACACATAATGCCAATCACCACTTTAAGGGTGAATGCAGAAGGAGAAATACTGAACCACAACAGAATGAAGACAAGCCTATTCTGTAACATAATCATAGTTCACCTGGTTAGCGGTATAAGAATAATTCATTCAGTCCCAAACAAACCACCACGTTTTTGGCCTCAGAACCTTTACAGCTTAGGACCCTTGGACCCCCGCCCCCCCTCCAGCCCGCGCAAGGAAAATGTGAAAGGTGGCTACGGTTTCCCCGGTTTCCTCATTTAAAATGTGGGTATGCTTAGAGCACATTGTAGCTAAGATGCTGCTGATAGTGTCTATTATTAACGATATCTGCTAAAATGATGTGTGAATGGGAAAATGTTTGCAAAGAAGTGAGGCCAGAATGTAAGACAGGCCTGTGTGCCTAATATTAACCCTTCGTCTTTTGTTGTTCAACTGATACCAGGTTGTAGCCCAGTGCCGCAGTTTTCTGTATTTGTCTTGTGCTTCTCAGATGGCTTGGGTGGTGGATTTGTTCATCTTTTTTGCACCATTTATTCATCTCTTTCTTGGTCTTCCTCTCACTTTCCTCCAAGATGTTCTGTTGTAAAAAGGCTTATATGCCGTTTAGTCTGGCTGTATTCTCACTAGATGGCTGAACCAATTCATTCTTTGTTTGTCAATACAATCCAGACATGGTCTTATTCTGACTTTCTCTCTAATGCTGGTATTTGTAACCCTGTCTGTTCTTGTATTGTTAGTGACCTTGCAAAGACGGCGCATTTCACCTGTAGTTATTTTCTGTTCTAGTGTCCTATTTATCGTCCAGTTTGGCACTGATAACATAAAGAATGGATAAAGATGCTTTTAATCATTTTCTGTTTTGCTGGAAGGGAGACATTTTTTCTGTCCAAGCAGTGGGGCTAACTGGTAGGTGACAGCATTTGCCTTCTGTACTCTGGCTTCTACCTCTCTATCAAGTCTGCCATCCTCTGTAAATATGCTTCTTAAATATTTGAATTCTCGTACTTGTTTGATTGTACTACCGTTAACATGAACGTTCATGATATTATGTTTCTTCTCAATCCTCATTACCTCAGTTTTCGCAATGTGTATTCTCATGTCATACTTTGTACATGTTTGATGTAAGGAGACAATATGGTGTAAATTATGTTTTTGGTGGTGTATTAGACACTGGTCATCTGCAAAAAGAAGTTAATGTCTTCTGTGTCTGTATTTGCCTCCTTTGTAATTCTATCCAAGTAATGAATAGCAACAGAGGTCACATCCCTGTCTGGCACCTGATGAGATGGGCAACCAATCTGTCATTTTTTTTCTGGTGTTCTTATTGTGCACTGACTATCTTGATAAACAGCCATGATGTCACCCAACAGGTGATCTTGAATACCATAATCTTCTAGAACTGTTCTAGTTCGCATCTACTGACTTGATCAAATGTCTTCTCATGATCTATAAATGTAAACTATAATGCTGCCAAATGTATACTTTAAAGCAGTTAAATATATACTGTTATGTTGCTAAATGTATACTGTAATGACTGCTTAATGTAAAATATAACAGTTGGCTCTGTGGCATTTTAATCAGGGAGACATTGACAGACTGTGAAATATGCTAAGTTCTGTTGAAAACATAATTATCAAAACTCACTCTTCATCTTTGTAAAAATCCGAGAATAATCCAACTCTCTGGAAACGCTTACGAGGAGGCTGGCCCATGGAAACATCCGATGTAGAGGATGGCAGCTGAGCCTTATGGTTATGATTATCTACACGACTGTATGAGCTGTCATCATCACTGAAAGGAGGAAAAATTAACAAGCTTTGTTAAATGTTGGTGCAGTAAACTCTAGAGAAAACAAAATTCAATTGTCCCAACTAAGAACAGGCCACTGCAGGCTACAGTGTGCACAATCACCTGAGCATAATCTGCAGGCCTGCCGACTAAACTTACATCTCACAAGAGAAACCTGGCTTCAAGAGCAAAGTGTATACTATAGAGCAAGCTATGGGGACCATAAAGGGCCTCCAACAGATATACAAGTTTTTAGAGGCAGTCCATCTGACCTGAGCACATAAAACCGAATTCGAATACGCAGAAGAAGAAGAAGAAGAAGAAGAAGAACACAGGAAATGGGAGTGTTTCAAATTTTGTTTTCGGTAGTGAAGAGCATCAGGTATATGGTCTAGATCCATATATATAGACCAATTGGCACTCACCAGGATATGGGGTCAACATCACACTGGCTACCTTCACTTCCCACAATATTTCTTGGAACCCATTTTAGACTGGGTAAACCTGGGAGCCTTAGGAATATAAATATCTACCTTTATGTGGATTTAAACCCAAGACATGTATGACAACAGTGATGTGCCTAATCACAAAAAGCCAGTTTCAAAATTGCTTGACCAAAGAACAAACAGGCCTGTGATTTCGCTTTCAATAAACCCAACTTTAGAATGCACTTTTGTGTGTGTATGGGGGGGGTAGCACGCAAGTCTAATATTAGTTCAAAGTTGAAGCTGAGAGATGCACCGGGTTTTATCCCATATGGCTTGGTCTCTTGCTGCAGAATGGCTAGCGACTGCAGACTGCATCCCACAAACTCTAAAGCCATGGCGACTATCCTCAGTGATCTCCCTCAAAATTATTGGCATAGCCATGAAACAAACCTGCGACCTGAGGCTAATGGCTTAAACACTTCGGTACGGAGACCCCCTCTAATATTACTAATAAAATTTGTAGTAGAACTATTATAAAGTACAAGGTCTATGGCAGACCTCTGAATATAAGATATTTGTGTGCCTTGGTTGTTCCTTGCCGCACAGGTAGATGCACTCTGACTTCGAAGGAAGTCCCCAATTAGAAGTCTCCTACTACATGCTTGTTGGAGAGGCAGTGGATCCATTCTTGTTTTCCCCACCATAGGGCTCCGAAACCCACCCCGGAAAATTAAAAAACAGGTTACTGAGCATAAGGTAGACCATGCAGCAGATGAATCAACATCATTAACAATGCATAAAAACAGCACAAGCCCACATAACCAACACAGCACATCTGGCACCAAACCCTAAACTGTGGATTTCCTAAACAAAAACCTGAACTAGAAAAGGCATCAAAACAGTTCTTCTATTGGTTAAATAATGGATAGACAAGACTAGACAATATGACAAACAATGTTTCCTCTTCAGGGAAAATAAGAGATGGAACATATTCATTTAATCAATCAGAGATGGTTTCTGCAATTAAGGTTGGTTGCAATGGCCCTCCCACACTCTCTAAGCCTCTCATCCTTGTTTTACACTCTCTGGAAATGCTGGTTATCTCCATCTCCTGATGCTGTACTCGCCATATGTTTTCTTATCTACCTTTTTTTTTATCTTGCCATCAACTTTATAAGTTATGTTATTATGTCTTTTAATAGGGTCAAATCATTTCAGTTGGGAACATATTGCAACAATGTTAGGTCAGTGGTCTCCAACCTGGGTGAGGAAGTTCTGGGGAAGGGGTGGGGGGGGGGGGGGGCATCTAGCACATTTTGAAAACTAATTCATTTGTTCTTAATAATCCCCCTATATTAACAGTTTAAAAATAAAATTATCATAAATAATATTTTAAAACTGCATAACAAATAGCCAAGGCCAATTCTGCTCTCATGAGCAGTGTGTAAATCTAACGTTAAAAGTCTTAATTTAATACAACACCTTCATCTAATTATAGATTAGGAATACATTTCTCCTCTCTCTGATACCATTTTTATTTTATTTTTGGGCGGTGCGTCAGGGTCTTGCAATACACATAAGGGGGGTGTCTGGCTATATACTGGGGGGAGGGTCCTTGTCATATACTCAAGAGGGCACGAGGTCCTGACATATACTCAAGGAAGGTGGGTTTGCCATATACTCAAGAGGGCGCGGAGGACCTGCCATATACTCAAGGGAAGAGGGGTCTTGCCATATACTCAAGAGTGGGGTGGGATGTAGGGACTTGCCATATATTTGGGGGGTGGGGTGGGGGGGCTGTCTTGCCATATACTCAAGAGGGCACGGGGTCCTGCCATAAACTCAAGGAAAAAGGGGGTGGGGGGTCTTGCTTTATACTCAAGGGGGGGGTGAAGGACCTGCCATATACTCAAGTAAAAAAAGTGGGTGGGGGGGTCCTTGCCATATACTCAAGGGAGGGATGGGGGGGGGGGGGGTCCTTGCCATATACTCAAGGGTGCGTGGGGGTCTTGCCATTACCTTAAGGGTGCTTGGGAGTCTTGACATATACTCCAGAGGTTTTGGCCATATACTCAAGGGGGACACAACATGAAAAAGGTCAAAGACCAATGGTTTAGATGAATGTTTAAAAAAAAAAAAGCAATGAGGAAAGATTTTCTAGAAAATCATGCGAAAGATTTTTTTTTAAAAATAAAACCTTACCTCTCACAGGCTGTAGCTGCCTGAATCTCCTCCACCAACTTGCGCTTACTACAATGTTCTAGTGGCAATGGTTCAAATTCAGGGTGAGATGACTGAATCACAGATTTGCTTGAACTTTGTGGTGAGGTGCTGCGTTTATTGCACAACTTTCTGGCAGAACTCAAAGAAGCTGACTTTGTTGAAGGCTGTCTCAAACTTCTTTGAGGTGAAGTATCTGAACATATCTTTTTTGATAATGTGGTGCTGACCGGTGATTCTAGAACTATGGGGCTTTCTCTATACGAGGACTGTCTTCTGGGGGACATGCATCTTTTAAAAGGAGTAATTTCCGGTGGATCGGAGCAACTGCTGCTACTATGATATGTGTTTGGTGATAAAGATGTGTTCTTCTGTAATCTGGGAGGTGATGAATCTGAATCATGAACAGATAAACTAGGTGATTTTTTTAGTTTCTGAACACTTCTAACCTGCATCCTATCCAACTGTAATGTCTCCTTCCCTATAGGACTGGGTTCAGAACTGCTGACAGGTCGTTCCGAACAGTGGCTGGACTCCGAAGCCTGGACAGATAGTGATCTAAGGGTTGTGCGACCTGGATGAAGTATGCCCGGAGATGCTGACTGCTCCAGAAGACGACACTCAGCACACGATAATCGATCCGTTAAACAATGTGAACTGGAGTGGAGAGGACATGCCAGTGGAAAGGTGCTTTTTAAACATTGCCTGTTTCTGAAAGTTGCCGACCCTGTGGGCGAAGGTGAGGATAAGGAGGGCATGGTTGAGCTCCGGGTGGACAGCCTGCTAGGGCAAGGTGACAACGATGGGGTACACACACTAGATCCACCCACAGAAAAGCTACTTGTGTCTATGGTGAGAGCTTGATCAACAAACAGCTGTCCCAGTCGTCCTTGCATGAATTTTTCATCTAGAAAAAAAACACAAGTAATAATTCAATACTTGTAAATAAATTACCAAAAGTTATAATAAACAATATGTTAAGTCTTTATGTATGAATAAATACTTGTACATGTGCATATTATGGTTTCATAACTAAGTGAAGGGAAAATGCCAAATCCAACTCTGCGCGGTAGAGTATGGGAACACACCACAGTGTGGTAAACACAGCTCTGTGGATCGAGTATCCACCGGTGGACATAAGTGGACAACTCTGCAGCTGAGCAGAGTAGGGCACTCACTTGTCCTGACAACTGGAAATTACTGTCAAAGTTAGAAGATTTAGGGCCCCACTGCCAGTGCAGTCACCACGAACTGTGCAGAGTAGGACATTCGTTATTGTTGCTGCCCCTGACATGCGTCAAAAAATAACCTATAACCTTATTGAGGATTCGAACCAGGGTGTCCCACATGACAGCCCAGCATTATTACCCATTTGGCTAGTCCCCTTCTCACAATATTAGTCACTCTAACATATATTCTTTTTACACATACATGATAAATCTATCCAAACAATTATAGAGGTTTAAATTATTATTCTCTCCTTGTAAAAATTGCCTGACCACAAGCACACCTAAAAAATAATATCGAACTGTTTTATTCATATTCAATCATAATCCTGGTGTTGCATTTATGTTACACAGAGTTTGCAGACTAATCTTCCATTCCATCCATTCCAGCGGTTCTCAACCTGTGGGTCGCGACCCTTTTGTGGGTCAAATAACCCTTTCACCTAAGACCATCAGAAAACACATAATGTTTGAAGTTATGAAGTAGCAAAAAAAATAATTGTTTGGTTAGGGTTTGCCACTACATGAGGAACTGTATTAAAGGCGTTAATCTGGGAAATATGTGGCTTTTCTGCCTACCCCCAAGCGTAATCTCAGGCCACAAGGAGTTTGTCACCCGGTAGCCATGCAGCCGGCTTAACCAACTAAGCTAGCATAATAAGCTAACCCTTAAAACAATGTCTGGTATGCTGTGCTGTAGTTTACAGCTTGGCTGTGGTGTTTGTGCCTTTTGGCCCAAAACGCTCAATTCCAGCAGACGCCTAACTATTTAAAATGTGTAACTTCTGACATTCAGTTGCAGTAAGAAACTGTTTAATACTAAGTCTTCAAATAAGAGTAAAAATGTGTTCACTGACCTTTGTTTTCTTCAAGTCCAGACAGTTTCCTTGGTCGTCTCCCTCTTCGCTTCCATGCTAAAGACTTGAGATCTCTATTCAAGAAAGCAGTTTCCTCTGCTGAACCAAGCACTGAAGAATGCATTAACGATACTTCCATATTCACTAGCCTATGGCGTTTCTTTGGCGGAAGGCACTGGTCACTCGAATCGCTCAAAGAAGAAAACTCTCGCTGATCAATGGGCTGGTCAGAGCTGCTTTTCTTACGCCCCCCTTTAATTATTGGCTTGAAGCCTGTTGCTGGTATTTCATATGGAGAAGGGGTGTCTTTCCTAGGTTTTGGCTGTTTTGACTTGTCTAATGTGTAGGTTTCAGAAATAAAAATCCGATCTTTTACCTTTTTGTTCACATCTATTTTAATGACTCTAAATATTGAAGGCAAGGGCACTTCTCCTGGCCGAACCCGGATGAAATTATCAGCTGGATTCTCACACACGGACATAGAATTTAACCCTGTCACCAGGGTGTCTAAATCTGCAGCAAACACTGGATCTATTATATTCCTGTGCTTTGACTTCCTATATAAGAGACGATGTCGTTTCTTGCCTCGTCTATCGGAACAATCCAACTGATCCATATCAATTGGTGAGCCCGATCTGTGCGGACCATCCACACCTGTGCCAGAGCGGAACACGTTCAGACGACTTGAAGCAAGGATTTTTGATGGCTGAACAAGTGAGTTGAAAAATGATAACCGCTTATCAGAAACTGAACATGTAAATAATTCTGTTTGTCCCTGCGGTAAAACTGTAAACTTCTTCTGCAGGACCACTGTGTCGAAAACGTTGAGTGTTCTGTTTGTTAAAGCTGCATTTGTTGCCACTGGTTTGTTGTTTGGGAGCTTTTTCCTTTTCTTTCTCTTTGTTCTTCTCATCATAACATGTAATTTGGGCTTTTTGGATTTAGGTTTCACCAAACCTGGAGGACCTGGCCTCATTATTTTTGGGAACGATGTTGGATGAACAACTCTGAATGGATTTTCAAAAGAGAGTATATCACCATTTGTATCCTCATTAGCAAACTGGCTGTTAATAGAAGACTTGACACTTTTCAACAGAGCATCGAGATCATTATCTTGAAAAACAGATTTTTCAACGTGAACAGGAGATTTAACTTTGTTTGATGGCAAATCTGCTTTAATTTTCCTGGAACAAAGTGTTTTACTGAGCTGTTGTTGTTCTGAAGTAAATGATCCGCACCACAAGTTATTGTCAGAAGGAAAGTCAGTCAGCTTCAAAGATTCATGAGTATCATCTAATAATTCCTGGTTTTTGTTTCTTCTCTGGATGGACACTCTTCTCCTGATAACCTTCCTTTCTGCTGCCTTACTCCCTACAGGCTCCGTACTGGGAGATAGTCCTGGGTAGCAATCTGAACTTAAAGTTACATTGCCTTGGGCTCCTTTGTCTGGTGAACAGAGTGTCTCATTATTTGAGAAATTACCTTCTGGCAGAGGAATCTTCCGGGGCCTGCCACGAGGGCGCTTCAGTTTACTTTCCAATTTTTTGCTGTGACCAACAGCAGGCGCAGCACCATTTACAGATGCAAACCTGTTAAGTTTATGGGGATTGTTTCTAAATGTGCGTTTAAAAACAACATCAACGACCTTGTTTTTCGACAGTGAACCTTTAGGTCTTCCAGGAGTTCTTGTTTTCACAAGAGAACTATCACAGTTAACATTTGTTCTTTGATCGCCTGTCTTCCCTCTAACCGACGCTGGGGGACTTAAACATGTTTGCTCAACATGACAGAAGTCTTTGTTATCAATAATGCTGCCTTTACTATTCTCACAGTCTGTGTTTGTGACTTTTCTTTCTGAAACACTCTCGCTTCCATACACACTAGTATACAGAGTGCTCCTTTTATGTTTGAACAACAGGCTGTTCTTTTTCTTTGGGGGTCGCCCTCTTTTCTTACGGCCCATAGCTTGACTAATTTTATGAGGTGAAGAAAGGATGATGCCATTACCATTTGTGGAGAGTGGAGACTGAGATGCTACCTCCAAATGTATGTTGACACTATCATTATTGCCTGGAGCTCTTGCACATTTGCTTTTAAGGGAATGACAAATTCCAGCAGCTGCCTGCCCTAATGATACTGTTGCTTTACCAACACTCAGTGTAGAAGATGTATGATCTCCAGCTACCACTGACCGGCTTCCTTTACCTTCATCTGGTATGTCAGAAGTGCCCCTGAGCACATCCTGGCCAGCTGTGCATTTATCAAAAGCATCTAATGCCACTTCATGAGATAGATGAAAGGATGCCACAGGTTCCATTCTGGCAATCATATGGTGATCATCAATGCTGCAAGATGTTAGCAAACCATGGTGCGGGTCAATATTCACTTCACCATTTACAAGCGAACTCGGTGAATCATTGCCATAAGGTGATTCATCTAAAGAAATAATACCACTGTCTGGTGAAACATTTGGTAAATTATCTAATCTCAGCAGCGGATCATGAACATCATTTGCAGAAGAGACAATGCTGCCAACTTGTTCAGCCCTTTTCAAAGGCTTGAGGAGTTCACTAGTCTTCAACACATCCAAGAAATCTTCTTTATAAGCTGTTATATTTTCATGTGAAACTTCAATTAGCAAAGACTTCTCCCTTCCAGTGGAGGAGGAGGATGCAGTTGCTTTCATTGCACTTGAAGGACTGGCCGGAGCAGTGAAACATGACATGTCGTCACTGTCGTTACCTGCAAGAGACAAGGTGCAAGGTGATTTGCCACTATTAGGAAAACTCTCCATGTCGGATGGCAATATCTCTGAGCAGTGGGCATCATTTGGGATGGTATAACAATCAACCTGAAACATACATGCAAATTCTTAGACTTATGGGCTGAACAGCCAGTGACACACATTCACACTGGGACATTTGAAAAGCTGTTGAATGTAGTGTTCATAAAAATCATCTGGTTGTGTCTTTATATGTCAAGCAGGGATCACAGTATATATAATCAGACACTTGCCGGCTGTGGTAGGTCTACGTATCAGTAAACTACCCAAACTTTAAAACCTGAGTATGTATATGTATGAGTGTGTATGTCTGTGTGAGTAAGAGTATGTCTATTTATGTTTGAGTGTGTATGATTGTGTATTTACGATCTGTGTGTGTATGCATGAGTGTGCATATGTATGTGTATGTTTGAGAGTATATTTATTCAACGGATCAACATCATGGCAACATGGGTGTACCCCATAAGTGCTCCCTTTTACTTTTAACTCAACCCTGAGTCTGAAGAATCTCAGTGCAGTGCATGAACTCTATTGTACTAGCGAGGATCCTGAAATACTTTGGGTAGATTTTTTAAACTTTTTGTTCGGGCAGCCCCGTTAGACTACTATTTTCGATTTCCAATTACCAAGGGATTTTTTATGTGCGCAAGAATACATACGGGCATCCGATCTTACTATCCAGAGACCACGGTAAATTACCAGAAGTCCACATGAACAAATCCCAGCCTTAACCGGGGCCTGAAACCAGGACCTCCAGTACTCGAGGAGGAAAGCATACCTCGAGACCACTCAGCCCCCATATGGTAGGAATGTATAGGTATGCATGAGTATGTCTGAGTGTGTTTGTGTAAGTGTGTATGTGGAGTGAATGTATGTATGCATTTGGGTGTAGTGTGTGTGCATGATTTTACCATCCATGCTTTTTTTTTGACATTTATATTATGAACAGTTACATGAACATAACAAGCTTTATTGATAAAATTTTACAGCGGTGTGAAAGATGAGTGTTTTGAAGGCCTGAATAAAAATAAAGCTTGTTCCTTTGGTCCTCCATTGACCACTCCGCTCTACTCTGTGCAATATTTTCAATATTATCAATGGAATTTAGGACAGTACCTTTGGTTTATTTCATCAATGTCTGTCTTAGGGCTCCACTTGGATTTCCTTAATCCATTTATTTCAAATTTCAGTGCCTGTTAGGTGACACACTGTCTGCTGCTTCCCAGAATGTAAGAAATCTTCTTCTTCTTCTTCTTGTTCACCAGCTGTAAACTCTGGCGGAAGGTTCTGGTTGCTCGTCCACTACTGAACTGCAGTCCTGCTTCAGAACCTGAGTGTTGCGTGTGCATCAGTTTTACAGATCTCATTCTCTTGAATACAGACTGTTGGTTCCTTGCCTCTCCGGCAGATGCACTCCGACTTCAAAGGAAGCTCCCCAATTAGTCGACTCTTACGACATGCTTTTGGGGAGGCAGTGGGTCTATTCTTGTTTTCGACACAATGGGGCCCCGGAACCCACACGGGGGAATGTAAGAAATATATCGCCATCTTCTATGTCTGATAACTGTTGATATAAACATTGTCTGGACAATGTCTGATAATCGTTGATATAAACACTGTCCAGACATTTCTCTTTATTTCTTTGCCTTTCTCCAACTCATCCCATTTAAAAAACTTATTTTATCAATCAAATATATCTAATTTTCTTTCAGAGTTCAAATTATAACATAACCAAGTTCAGAGGTCACCTTACTCATTTATTTAACTTACTTATGTTCTTTTTATTCTTATGTCTTCAAAACAAAGATAGACAGAATTTTCTGAAAATTATCTCCTAAGTGCAAATGACAAGGAAATATTTTGGCTACACTAAAAGACACACATACAAAAATGTCTCCACAATGAAGGTTAGCTACAGTAGACCCCCTGCTGTCTCTAGGAATATTATGTGGTGAGGCCCCAATCTCTTCCACAGTGGGACTCTCGCACCACTGTCTGAAAACCACTAGAAGAGTGGGCGTCTTTTTTTCATTTTTAACAAACTGTCCACCACTGAAATTAAACCCTAGTCCTAGTAAATGAGTATCATTAAATTGTTACTCATTCATTAACCTCTGGGAGCTGTGGTGATGTAGCAGCTAGATGCTCGCCTGCGGATCCGCAAGTCGTGGGTTCAGCTCCAGACTTTTTTCCTAAAAATGACCTTGGCTCCGAGGTCGGCCCAGTCTTGAGTGTGTACCAGGTAAAGTCCTTCGAAGTAAAGGCGACTGGCTTGATGCAGAGCACATCACCTCCCAAGTACCGATCGGTCTATAAGATATAGGTCTAGCCCCTTATGCCCAATACACCTTTGAATGCTTAAAAAAAGGGTGCCTTACTTCACTATTCACCAACCTCTTGGCCACACAGCCTCACTAATGTTATTACATTCTTTAAAAAAAAAACGCACTCGAAGGAGAAGATGAAAATAGGTTAACCAGAGGTAAACAGTGACACAATTAGATTGCAGTATGTGTGCATGCATGCCATTTATCCTCTCTGGGCTGCTACCCGAAGAGTTTGACATCCTGAGAACAGAAGATCTCAATCATGATGGCAGACCAATAGGATCTGAAGGTCTGACACTGTAAGTGTAAAGAATCTCAGTGCTGACGGCAGACAAGCAAGGCAAGTCCAGATACCAGGTTCCACCTCCAAGAAGCTATAATTATGGCACCATTAACGGCCACACCAGCCCGGTGTAACCTGCCAGCGTGTGCAGGTAAGGATAAACTAGCAGTCTGAGAGACTGTGCAATAAGGGCAAGCAACTGAGGCAGATTCCATCCACAGTAATGGGCTCCGGGTGGGTTTCTTTTTTTTTCTAGCAATTCTAACAGGTCAGCAAGCCCATGGCTCTGTAATATCCCTGGGATTTTTAGTGTACAAGACATGCAGAGAGGACCTAATTGTAACCCTTATCTGAGAAAGCGAGATAACCTGGCTCTCTGCCCAAGAAATCAGGGGAACATGCAACATAATTAGGCACTGACGGTTTGTGTGTGTGTGTGTGTGTAAAATGTTATTTAACTTTTAAATCCAAAGCACTGGCATTCAAGTCAGCTAAATGAGTCCTAAAGTGGAATTGCATGTCTGTGCACTGGTGGAGAGACTTCTGAAACAGCAATGAAGTGCCACCCTCACGAGGACTGTGCTGGAGATTTGCCCTTCCCTTATCCATACTCAGAAACTAGAAGAGCATGCAAGACCAATCCTTTACATCTGCAGAGGTATTATTAGGATGCAATCAGGTCATGATTCCACTCATCTAAGAAGCAAAGAATTCCAAAGGAGGCAATCAGGTCATGATTCCACTCATCAGAGAAGCAAAGAATTATTAGAATGCAACCAGGTCATGATTCCACTCATCACAGAGGCATATAGCAACACTGTAACCAACAACGCGTATCATAACAGGTTGCGGGATTTTATAATTATCCAGGATAGAAACAAGTCCACCACCCTACAAAGAATTCAAGCCGAGATCTCTCAAATGAGATCCAGTGGTCTTATCGAAATGGCCAGCCGCTACTCTAGAAAAAAATCAAATTCAAACATTATGTGCAGTAAATTCAATTTTGCAACACTAACATGACTACTCATACCTGTCTGTCCATTCTCATGCGCTCACTGTCCGCTGCAAACAAATCTTTACTGGTAGCCTCGTTCAAGTTGGCTCGGGGTGAGTTATCCACTTCATCATCACAGCTTCTTTTTCTAAAAGAGATCATCAACTTCAAACCATCACTGTTGATGTTAGAACATTCTGCTGTAAACTCCTCCTCACTCAGACTGTTGTTTAGTGAGTTTGTCCCAGCGTCACTTGTTTCGTAATCGGATGATGGCTCGACTACGCCATAATGACTCATGTCTTTTACCACAAAACTAATAATAAACACTGTTCACTGGCAAGGGAACGTATCTAGAGATAAAACACTGTATATTTTATTGCTGATTTCAATCTAAAGGCAATTCCATGGAAGATACTGCTTCACACACAAAAACATTAAAGGTTGTTAAATGATCTGAGGGGTGTTGAGTTTGAATCTGCACTGTGGTGGATTTTTAAATAACTGACTACGTTGTCTTCCAGGTAAACCCAGCCTTATATTCTTCTTCTTCACGTTCACTGGCTGTAAAATTCTGGCAGAAAGTTCTGGTTGTTCATCCACTACTGGACTTTGTCTTGTTCCAAAAACATGGGTGTTGTGGGCACATTCATTTTACAGAGCTAGCTTATCTGTATGCATACTGTTGGTTCCTTGCCTCTCAGGGAGATGCACTGTGATTTCAACGAAACCCCTAGTTGGTAGACTCTCATGATATTCTCGATAGGAAGAGGCAGTGGGTCTATTCTTGTTTTCCACACAACAGGACCTCGGAACACACACAAGGAAGTCTTAAATGTCCTGGGAAGTAAAGGTAGTCAGTAGGATGTTGACCACATTATCAATTAAGTGTCAGTGGGTCTATAAATAATGGGTCTAGCATAATATGCCGGAGGCAATGTGGCCAATGGTGTGACAAGGGACTTAGACTTTTTTTTTCACAACAGATTTGGGAACATCTTATTCATACAAGTGTATGCTGGGTGGTACTGACAATCATGTCTATCCAGAAGCTTCTGTCTGATGTACTTTCAATCACTTCCGACACAGATAAACTTCCATGACACAATGTCAAAATGGCCAGCATCTTCTCTCTCAGTCTTCCTCTGCCTCCAATTTTCTTATTGTCACAATGTATACCTGTTTTCTTTCTCATGACATGATAAAAGAATGTCTCCTTCTAATGATGACAATCAGTTCCCTTTAAGTCAGTTTCTTTCAAGACATCTTTATTCATCTTTTTATGTGTCCAGTGTGTTTTCACCATTCATCTATAAAACCAAATCTCAGCCGCTTCCAAATAATTTTTCACTTATCGTCAAACTGTCCATGGGAACATTTCTAGGGATAAAACACAGCATATTTTATTTTATTACTGATTCCAAACTAAATTGGAAGGTATTTCCACAGCACATCCTGGCATTTAGGTATAAAGGGTTTGGCCTTCACACATTCTAGGCCTCGATACAGGTGGGAGTAGCCAGTTCCCAAAATAATTTTTCACTTATCGTCAAACTGTCCATGGGAACATATACAGGGATAAAACACATAATATTTTATTACTGATTCCAAACTATAAGGGAAGGTATTTCAATAGCCCATCCTGGCATTTAGGTAAAAAAATGTGTCAGCCTTCACACATTCTAGGCCACAATACAAGTGAGAGTAGCCAGTTCCATTTCTCATCTTCTTTCCATTGCAGCAAAATCCAAGAAAATTAGAATAATTATCTGGTACCCATTTTTTTTAAATCCTCCCCCCCCCCCCCTTTTCTGAGGAAGTCCAATGTCTAATAATTGCACCTAAATAAAGAGAAAAAAAATGTTTAATTCAGCAGGCCAAACCCACACAACCACTCACAAAAAAAGTTTTTAAATTTTGGTTTGTGCATAGATTTTTTTAATTAGTTATTAGTTTAGCTACTTTTATCCAACTGTGTTTATGTTTCACCCAATCTGACTTAAACATTTTTAGTGTTAAGCTCGACTCCTTAGGATAGTATATAATGAGTTAAAACTACAAATGCTTGGCACTGAAAAATTTAACTATGTATCGGTTATTTTGTTGTTGTTTACATCAAAAGAAATAAAAATGTGAATAATTATCTGTTACCTAATGCTGTTTTTTTTTAAATCCTGTCACTTCTGGGGAATTCTTTTTCTCAGCATTCACCAGATGTGAATTTTTGTAAAAAGTTATGGTTGTTTGTCCACTCCTGGACTTTGATCTTGATCCAGAGCTTGAGTTGTGAGTGCACATCCATTTTACAAAAACATTTGGCTTTTTTTGTATGCAGACTGTTGATTCCTTGCTTGAGGCAGATGCACTCCAACTGTGAAGGCAACACCCCTAATTAGTCACCTCCTACAACATGCTTGTCTGGGGGGGGGGGGGGGGGGGGGGTAGTCGGTTTATTCTCTGCTCTCCAAAATTGAGCACCGGAAACTACATGGGAATTCTAGAGACAGAACCCGGACCACTTTCTCAACATGCAGGCAGACTAACTACTAGGCCAGTGCAACTCACGACTATAATCTATATGTTCATATCTGTTTTCTTAGCAAAAAAAATATGTATTCCAAGCAACTATCACAGATTTAATTTCCATTATTAAATTTAAGTTATTTAGTTTAAGTTTTTAAACTTCAAACATTTAAGTAATTTAACACATCTGTAATTTTGATTTTTAACTTTAATCAAGGGATTCTTTGTCTTGTTTACTAACAGTCCAGGACGTATAGCTATGTATTAAAATCTAAAGTTATGTATTAACAATTTTCTGATAAACATAAAATGGGATGAATTCAAGAGGGGTTAAAGAAATGAGAGAAATGCCTGGGCAATCACTAGTAGCAACAAGTTTTAAGCCAGAGAAGATGGCCCTATACTGAACACATTCTGAGAAGAGATGGAACACAATCACTAAACAGGCACTGAAATGAAAACTGAAGGATTGAGGAATTGAGGACACAACAGAGAAACCCTAAAGCGAACACTGACGAGAGAAGCCAATGATGCTGGACTGAATTCCTTCCATGATGGAACAGTTTGGAGAAATAGACTGAGACATATAATGGCACAATAGGACCATAAATTAATTTAAATCTAGGTAATATGCCAGAATTCCTTTTTTCTAACTTCAACAACAGGGACTTAATAAATAAACCCATTTAAATTGCTGCTTTTGCTTGTCTTGTACGGTTTTCATTTCTGTGATATTTCTAACACATGACGTCCATGTGTCCAGATACTAAAATTGCTGCTGTCTCTCCCCATTGTTCATTTAAGTGTAAGGTGCTCCTTTGATATTACCGGTACTGGTATACCAGAATCCAAACTGAGGCCATATTTGTTTCCAGTTTTTAAACCCAATGGGACCTATCATTTTCAGTAGGTTTCTTCTGAGTTGTTGCTATCAATACAACGTCCTTATCACATAAGTTTATTTTACAACCACCAACTTGTTTAATGCTATTTTGAAATGTTTAATTGCATTTTCTAAGCTGCATTTACCGTTTTATTTTTATGTATTCTCTGTATTAATACTGGCTTTACAGCCCCTGAATAAATTAAGCAAAAAATTTAATAAAAAATGGGCAAAACAAACCCTCTTGTTTCCTTTCAAGGCAATGAAAATTTAAAAAATATACCCCATTATTTAATAACATCTGTTTACTTTCAATGGCATGAATAAATTAGAATAATCAATATGAAGATCTCATGCTATCATCATCAATTCTCTTTATGCTTAGTGGCACATGGGGCTTCAGAGAGAACTTTCCTGTCCTGTGCAATCTTCAGTGCAGTTTTCCAAGTCAGAGATGCCACACTCAGGTCACTTTCCATCCCTCGTCTCCATGTTGTTTTTGGGTGGCTCTTTTTTCTCTTTCCCTCTGGTATCCATGAGAGAGCTGTTCTGGCAGGTATATCAGGATTCATTCTCATAATCTCATGTCACATTTCCCTAAAATACTAACACTGCAACCAAGTCCAGCATATTTTTTAATTAAATCATTAATGACAGGCAGTTAATCCTTTCACTTCCTGAAATATGACAGGCGACTTATGAGAAGAAAATTTCCAAAGCGAGTAACTACTTTTCCACATTACGATTTGTAAATACAAAACTAAAGGTCATAGCTAATGCTACCATGTCAGATGCAAGCAGATCAATGTGACCCTAAATGTATATGAATAGTGCAAGATAAATTACGTGACGCATGCTTAAAGTCACAAATGAACATCAGCACCAACTGTGACACCCATTACATTATATTCCATCATCAGTAACATACAAAGTATTGTTAGTTATGGGTGGGGTGGGGGGGGGGGGGGGGGGGGGGGGGGGGGGGGGGGGGGGGGGGGGGGGGGGGGGGGGGGGGGGGGGGGGGGGGGGGGGGGTTGTGGAAATCATAATGGAAAAATAAAGACCCAAAAAATGACTGCTGATAGGTTAGAAGCTGGGCATTTCTTTTTCTTCTTCCTTCTCTTCGCATTCATTGACTGTAGCCTCCAGTGAAAAGTCCTCGTTGTTCATTCACTTCTGGACTTTTGTTAAATACATTTCCATTTTATGGATCTGGCTTATTCTTCTGCAGAGTATTGGTTCTTTATCCCTCAGGTAGATGAAATCTGACTTCAAAGGAAACTTCAATCCTATCTTTGTTGGGCAGGCTTCCAGAAGGGAACCTGTTTCCAGGAAAACCGCAGAAAGAGGTAGATAGATCTTGATCAGTAAGATCTCATGTCCTGGTGCAGCCACCACCATGTGTGATTCAGCATTTCCACATCTGGAGCTGAGCATTTGAGGAGAAACATGTCAAAATGCAATGGCATCTGTGGTCCTGAAATCCAACACATTTACTGTGGAAGACTTCTTAAAGTGAGCTGTCTTGCTAGTCACATATACATTCATCATGAAATGTGATTCCAATACATCTTTACAGCAGAAAGTGAAATAATCCCATTGTTTTTCAACAGGCTGTTTTACCTCTACTTTGCTATAACTGCTTTTTATAGTAACATATAGCAGATTAGAAAAAACAATGGCAGAAGGCATGGTACAAGGAAGGAGGGGCAGGGGCTTACCAACACAAAGATAGGCACAAGATATAAGTGATTTCTTGGATATTAAAGTGTACGAGGCGGGAGAGCTGTAATAAAGAGTGAAGTTCTGCAAAGGGCCTGCTACATGATGATGATAGAAATATAGAAAACTTTCCTCAATTTATTTGTTTCAAGTCAAGTTAGATATTCTGTTATATGGGCCCTTCTTGTATTTTGATGTTCTATGGATCTTCCTTATAGTGTTCAGATTTAATCTAATCCTTTGTATAACTAAAATATGATCACTACAGCAGGGTTATCCAGGTCTAGTTTTCACTCCTACTTTCTGCTACTGAATCTCTCAGAAATCTATGTGGGGTCAATTTCTTCTTTTTCTGTTTGTATTCTTCTTGCTCCTTCTTTCTTTTCTTTACATAAACATACCGAGACAATCTGGTTGCGATAGCTTTTGCAAGGTTTTAAATGAGGATTATGCATGAGCCAGGTGTTGCCAATTATCATATCAAGATTCTGCACACACCACTGATCAGTCAACCCACACTTTTTCATACAGGTCAAAGTCATCTGTCTTGCTTTTCAATGTTGCACTGGTCCAAGAAAATTAGTGTTATATGAAAAGTTGTGCAGAAGTCAACAAATAGTTTCAACTCACTTTCCATATGCATTTATATCTTCTTGCTATCTGCTGTTGGTACATGGTGGCAATTTAAATTTGTCAGGACAACAGTGTTTCCTTATTCTATATACAGGGAGGCATAGGAATGGCAATATTTATACAAATGATGTAAATAAGTGAATATTGTCATCCAATGGCAGAGCACTAAGATTTCTTGAAGCTGCCTAATTTGTTACCTGCCTACTGAACTTTGTAAACAGAAAGACATGGTTCTGACATAGCGCTGCCCTAGTAAAACATGCAGTCACTTTTGAGTGTGGCTGAATTTGTACTTCAGTAATAAAGCACTCACTTATTTGCTTACATTTTTTTTTATTGTTACTGTAAAATGCACCTGATGAGATACATCCTAAAATGCCAGGTTATAAAATTTAACACTTAACTGTTTGGAATTAAGCATGCTGCAGAAGAAAGGTCTCTCAACCTGTCAGAGCTTCCCTCCTTGACCCGCTGTCAACCAATGCTAACAGCCTGCTCTGCCCTACGATAACACTGAGTTGTCAGGTTGCATTAACTCCTTCCAGGATTATACTACTATCCTCTTCAATGTGCTCCTCTTGAAGCTGTCGGCACAAATTGGCTGTTAAGTTTAACATAAGCCACCTAACATTTTACATTAACAGAGAACAGTACCAATTACTGATATACAGTAGCTCAGTCATATCTGATCAATACCTGATTCTTGTTGGTATGTATGCCATTAATATATTGAATTGCAGAGGTCTGCCTCTGAGTTTCACCAAGTCTCTCTTTCTGAGATTATCCAATGCCTTTCACTTATTTCTGCACCCTGTTGGTTAAAATTATATAAACTGCTCTTTTGTATTTCTTCTTTTTTGAGTCAAATTGATTTTCTAAACATTTTTTCTTTTCACAGTGCTTATGAATGTCCTGGGAAGTAAAGGTGGTTGACAAGATGCTGACCATATCATCCATAGAGTGCGGACTGGTGCACAGAAACACAAATCTAACACTATTATATACCTGGATTGATGCACCAAAGGCGAGAAAACAGTCCTTTCATTTTGTTTTTCTTTCAGTGCCAATGTATCTCATTACCTGTTTCTATTGTATCTTTACTACTGAGATTAAATAATGAAAACCCACAAATATGAAAGTCTCTTTTGTTTTCTGCAAAAAAATTTTTTTTACTACTTATATGAGTAATTTTCCATACTACTGAGTCTCACAGTTCAAATACCAATACCTAGTATATCACTACTCACTAGACTGGTGTAATATGTACTATGTTGAGAAAATCGAAAATAATAATAAAATGTTACTCAACTGCAGCACTGAGATTCTTGATTCTTCAAATATAAACCTCCTCTTGTTAAAACAAATAATATATAGCACAAATTGATTGTAATGACAAGCCCACAGGCAGCAGAAAAGAAAGTTAATAATCGCTATCAGATTAGAGATTAGAATTCAAAGAACAGTAATAATATTAATAAACAGCCTGACTCACTTTGCAGAGGTGTGTGTTGAAAGAGGGAAGTTAAAAAAAAAAAAACTATTCTGTCTTTTGTTTTACATTAACACAACACAAGATAACAGTGTCATCTCTTCAACTCAGCCACAGTGTTCGACTATTGATTGAACATTTTCAAAACAAACCCGGCGAGAGAGGGGACGAGTCTGCAGGGCGCTAAGCTTGATTCTATCTTTATCAGTATCACTTCAATCGTACAACAATTATATCAGAAATGGCTAACAGTACTGTAACTGTCACAGACAACAAACAGCAACATACAGTCCGGTAGAAGAATATATTTATAACGGTCCTCGACCGAATCATTCACTTGCATTTCCAATAAACAGAACAGGAGAACGAAAGCACCGATGGGGTTCTTCAGAACAGACGTGTAACGTTTATTGTGCCCGACGTGTACTCAAGTCCGCCTACTTAACGGTCAATGACTGACTCTTCCAGTTGTGATTTCTGATTTTCAGGAATCAGCAAGAAATAAAAAAAAATAACACCCGGAAATCATGGCATTCTTCTTGGTCTATTGCCGCCAGAATATATTTAAGCGTAAATGGTGTGCAAAAGAGTCACATCATAAACAATTTCACATTACAATCATAATCCAAATATTTGAAAATGTGTTGGAAATATAAATGTAAACACAAGCTTCAGCACATACAGATTAATCTACGCCATAGTAATACTCTGTGCTGCAAAATGGCGTCTGCGGTTTTATCCACGCAAAATCGAAGGGATACGAAAACGTCTAACACACATACTACTGAAAAAATGTTTACCAGTTGCAACTTTATAAAGAAATTTTTATTTTATATTAGGAAAAACTATTATTTTATACTTTACTACGCGGTTGATATAAGTCGAAGACGTGATGGATTTCATGTGCTACCTGTCTTCATCGCCCCTAAGCAAGTCCATTCGATTTGTGTCTATATTTATAGTAACGGATGTCTCATTATACACTTGCCCACAGAACTGTGAAATTACTTCCATTTAAATTATACATCTTGAAATTACTAATAGCTGATGCGGAGATGAGATTCCTTGCTTGGGGCAGAATGATTATTCAACTGCATATTGCAGAAATTTGTAATGCGATCTGCGTGGGAGAATGTGTTGTCCCTTAATACTCAGAATAGTAGTATACTTAGGGGGATCATGGCGTGTGGGACACCTTGCTCTTAGCTGAGCGCAAACAATAAGATTTCTTTTTCTCTGATTTTGCAGTTGAGGCTGGAAATGAAACTGATCGCCTTTTTCTCTTTAAATTTTCAGTGCGGCCTACAGTTTGAAATGAGTCACTGCAATAACAAAAAGTGCACATTATGAGACATATTGTACCGAAATGAGGAGCCTAAGTAGGGTAGATTTTGCTAATCTATTTTAAGCTGGAGGTGTCTGGATGAAAAGGGGGTGGGGGTGGTGTTTGGAATTCACGGTAACACCGTGGGCACCCTTGCCTGTCGGCTCGGTGGTCATAGGTTCGAAACCTCGTCATTGTAGGCTTTTTTGTTTAATTGATCTGAATTTACAGGTTGTCAAGTAAAGCACCCGAATCACCTCCTTGAGGCATATTAAGTTTAAATTGCAGTCGAGAGGATCGACTTCACTACATCGGGTTATCCCATATATATATATATATATATATATATATATATATATATATATATATATATATATATATATATATATATCCTTTATATCTTGCTTGGTCTTTCTCCACAGAACGACGTACAGTTTGCCAAAAAGCGTCGCACAAGCTACGAACTACCTAGCTGCAGTGACGATCCCGGAAAGCTTCGTAAAAATTGCTCCTGTGAAATGAACGGCGTGTTCGTAAAAAGAACCCTCGGTTTTTCAGACGGCGAACCAAACGGCTTGGCTTGACCGCATCGCCAGAGAGACCCCCTGACCACCTAGCCAGTTTCCAGATAGATCCTGTCTTAAACAGATGCTTCTTCTTCTTCTTCTTCTTCTTCTTCTTCTTCTTCTTCTTCTTCTTCTTCTTCTTCTTCTTCTGCCTTTCTATCCCCCAATGGAGCATAGGCCCTCAACCAACTCACGCCAAGTCGTTATATCCTTCGCTATCGCATGCAGCTCTCTCCATGTCATCCCCATCTTTTTAATCTAACTCTCTTAGCGCCCTTCTCCACGTGTTTTTGGTCTTCCTTTATTCCTATGCCCCTGTGGGTTCCAGTGCAAAGACATTTTATTTATATTGTTCTCAGGTTTTCTTCGCGTTCACTGGCTGTAAACTCCTGCAGAAAGTCTAGCTGTTCGTCCATATCGGATCTTTAGTGCACGACAGAACCAGTGTTACGTGTACTTCCTTTCTACAGACCTGACTTATATTGAATGTTGAATGTTCAATTGAGAATCGACATCACAGCACTCGGGACACCCCCATAAGCGCTCCGTCCCCATCTTCAGCAGCAAGCGAAGAGTTAAAATTCCGATGGTACCAGTAAATGTCTGATTGTATATCTGTCTAGCATTTTCCCTGAGTGTCAGATCCTCTTGCAACGCTTTAGACCGTAATGATCTATTTGTGCCTCAGCAATGTTCAATCGCTCCCAAAAAGCCCTCACAATATCCAACTTGTTATACATCAGTTCACCACCAAGTGGTGCAGAACTGGCCAGTCTATCTGCCTGCTCATTTCCTAACATACCGACATGACCTGGAGAAAATATCCAAAGGATGCTAACTACCCGGGACCTTTGCTGTGATGCTTGCACGGAGCATGCCTGTCTCCACCTTTCTAAACATGCTTTGTGAGTCAGTTACAATCACGGCATGTGTGTACAGCTGATTCTCAAGCCAGAGATCTGACTTATTTGTTTGCAGACTGTTGATTGCTTGCTTCTCAGGCAGATGTATTCCGAAGTAAACCTTCAATTAGTCTACTCTTAGGACATGCTTGTTGAGGAGGCAGTAGTCTGTTCTTGTTTACCCCACAACGGGACCCTGGAATCCACAAGGATGAAAAGGGTGCTAAAACGAATTTTTTAAAGTAAAAGCGGCAATGCGTTAGCGTAGCCAATAGACGCTCCCCTATCGGTCTGAAGGTCTTAGTTCGAATCTGCATTGAACCTGGTTATGTTGTTTCTTTTTCGAAATTTACCTTAAATCCCAGGTCGCCCTAACATTAAATGGATGCCAGATAACGGTTGTGACAGTACAGGTGCGTCTGACATTGACCACATCGTCCCCCGAGTGCCTATGGTCTTTAAAAAGGTTCGGCATCATATGCCAGATTGGCCAGTGACGTAAAAAGGGACCTTCACTTTTTTCAGTTAAAGGGGGTCGGCGTGATATTGGTTTTAAAAACAGAAGGAAAAAAGCATAGGACTAGCACCATTTACAACAGCACTTTTCGAAGTCACTTGTCAATGCAGTGATAAAGCGAAACGGATTTTGAACCAGCAAACCTAAGAGCAGAAGAAAATATAAGAATTGTCTGGACAGCAACTGGTATCAACCGTTATAAGTACAATGACTATAATGTATTGAGCTGAAAACGGGACATCCCACTAACTCGACAGTGGTATTAAAACCATTGTCACCAAGAGATAAAAGAAGAAATACGCCTTTAAACTGTACTGACAAAAAAATACCTCAATGAAAACTCTAAGCAGCACATTAAAGACCTTAGAAGTATCTAAGAATATGAAATCTAATAAAGTCCACAGATATACTTCAAAGTGTTGTTATAGTACCGGGTTTTTCCCACATTATATACGCTATATAATAAGACAGCTACTGGTACCCTCGGAATGGAAACTCTTCGCTTGCTGCTGAAAATGGAGACGGGGCACTTATGGGAGTGTCCCCATGCATTTGGGGGGGGGGGGGGATTGAAGCCCCACCCTGGCTTTTGCCAGGGGCTCTAAATATGTCCTAATCGTTTAACGGGGTTTCCGGGACCTCTCCATGGGTGATCCCCATCAGCATGGTGGCACTTTGTGTCACTGTGTGGTTATCGCTTGTGTGATTTCCTGGTGGGGTATTACTTACCTACCTACCTGCTATAAACCGGAGTTTAAGCAACTAATCTTTAGCTATAATGGTGTTAACGATTAAAGAAAGAGTATTTTTGGCTAAGCATGTGTTCCTTAACGTTGGTAGGTATTCGAAAGTGATTGTTCCTTAATTTGTAATTTCATTTCCTGATAACAAGGGCCTCATCCTAATATTGAGCGCAATTTAACCAGCATAATCGATTGTGAATAGAACTGTAATGTGGAAGACGATACCCAAAATAAGACACACTATGGTAGTATATCATCAGAAGATTGGCTAACAAACAGCACCCTGTCTCAGAAGCTGAAATATTTTTATCATATCAAGCGCCACGACGAATTGGAAAAAATTACAGCAGAAGGCATGGTACCAGGAAGGAGGGACAGGGGCCGACCGACACAAAAATGGGCACGGGATATAAGTGACTCCTTGAGTATGAACGAACATGAGGCGGGAGAACTGGCTAGAGACCGAGTTACTTTCAGGCAGACTGTGATAAGAGCGACGTTCTGCAAAGGACCTGCTACATGATGATGATGATGATGATGATAGTAGTAGCATGTGTTGCATTAACCCCACAAACGGTGATTATAAAAACAGGAACAGGAACATTAAAATAAAACACAGTTATTAAATATACACTCGGTATATGTCACAAAGGATTTGCAGTCTATTCAACAATTCCCTCCTATCCTGCTCGATCACTTCAATATCATGGACGGAATCTAGTTCAGCATCTTTGGCTTCTCTCGTCAACATTCACCTTAGGATTTATCTTGGATGCCCTCGTTTCTTCAATCCCTCAGTTTCCATTGCAGTGCATATTTGTTGATACCCTTGTTTGTGTCTTCATAGAATGTGTCCAATATAGCTCCATCTTCTTTTTTATATAACTGTTCCTGCTGGTGGTTGCCCAGAAAGTTCTCTTATTTCCTCATCTCTCTTTATTTAATTCATTCATATGTTCATAAAAAGACTCAGATCAGGAGCATATCGTGGATTTTCTGTCCAGGATATTTGGGTGTGCGGGGCAATATGCATGCTGATAGATTTGCTGCTGCTACTTGTCTTTGTGGTAAGCTACTTTATGATAAAGCAGACGAACTGAAGGCTCTCTGGGATCAGATTACCGTGTAATAAAACATACAGAGAATCCATTTATTGAAAGACTCATTCAATCAAGTGTGTGTTTGGAAAAAGGGAGGGGGGGGGGTGTAAGAGGGTCTGGAAAGTAGTCAACACTTAGGGCGAAAAGGTGGACTTTCTAATCAGGTTATGATAAAGGAGGTTACGAAGGAAGCAACACAGGCACACGGACGGGCGTTCAGTGGAACCTTCTCGAACACCTGGAACATTTGGACTCTGCAGGTGATATCTGTGACATCAGCCAAAGTAAAGAACATCTGCAACAAAAAGACAGATAAGATCGCAGAAATAATAAAACAGACAGGGTTAAGAATCAATATCAATAAAACAAAACTGCTGGAGATAAACCCCAAAGGTGAAAGACCTATAGTAATAGATAATGTAGGTTTGGAAACAGTAACTGATTTCTCTTAGCTGGGAAGCAATATCTCCTCGGGTGAAAATGTAGTGGTTGAAATTGAGCAGAGAATTGCAAAGGCAAATGCTGCTTACAACAGACTTCAGAGTGTCTGGAAAGAAACTTGGAAAACAGGCAAAAAGATAGCATGCTCAGAGGTTTTGAAGGAAGAGTTCTGAGAAGATTGTTGGGGTTCACATGGGAAGAAACAATCAGCAATTATAGATTACAACAAATGACAGACTTAGAAGATGTAAATTTAAAAATACAAAAACGTAGATGGAGGTGGATTGGACACGTCCTCAGAGTAAAGAAAGAGAGACTGTCGAGACAGGCAATGCAATGGATACCACAAGGGCAGTGAGGAAAAGGCAAGCCCAGGCGCACTTGGAGGCGAACTTTTGAGGTTGAACTAAAGACTACGCGAAGGACTAGACTAGAGATAGAGAGGGTGGCTCAGGATCGAATTGGGTGGCGACAGTTTGCCTCTGCTTTATGTGCCACTAGGCGCTATAAGGATTGATTGATTGATGATAAAGGAGACTGGCCCGAATAGGAATGTCCAGAGTGCAAAGATTTCAATTCCTGTTAGATTCATTCAGTCATTCTTTTACTATCGAAATTACTACCTATAATCCAATTGAATTACAATAGTATGAACCAGAACAAAATATATGTTTACATTTCTGTTGTTTTTGGAAAACCTTTATTGCCTGCATTTTTCGCTGTATCTCGTGAATGCACCTGGTGAGATACAGTGAAATATGCTAAGCAATAAGTTGTGCAGTCTATTGTTTGTGTCTCTTTGTTCAAGTTCACAACAGGGAAACATTGCTTTAATTTTCAGAAACGTCACCACCCACAGTCAACAGTAAAGCGGAGTCCGTGGCTTAGGAGTCCGTAGTTTCGTAATGTCGGCGTGACAGGTTCGATCCCAAATTGTCTTGCGCTGGTTTCGACAGTGGTGCCGAGAGTTGACCGTTTAGAAGCATTGGCAAACTACCGAACGTAAAATTTGCCTTAAAAAACCACAACAGCCACACAAAAATGCTAGGGTTGGTTCTGCAACACCCTGTAAATTATAGCAACTAACTTGTATTGTTTGTGTCTTCTTTATTCTAATTCAGAACAAGGAAACATTTCTTTGATTTAATTAAACGTCGCCTCCCCCAGACAACAATGAAGTGACTGGATGGTTTAAACTGAAATGCAAAATCGCAATTCAGAACAGACACTAAGTAAGTAGGATTCAAATACCACCAGGACATCCACCAAGCGATACACACCCAGGGACACAACGTGTCACCATGCGGACGAGGACACCCGGAAAGAGGCCTCAGAAACCCCGTTCAATCGTTAAGTTATACTGGGGCCGTCCCCGACTACAGCCGGGTTGGGGCTGTGAAAATACTGAAAACTGCCGTCCCGTTTCGGGACGGTAGACAAGAACAATAAGAAAGTAAGTTTTACCCCACCAAGACATCACACAGACCGATAAACACCCGGTGATACACAGTGCCACCTTGCGGATGAGGATCACATGTAAAGAGGTCCCAAACACCGTCAGGCTATATTGGGGCTCCCGGTAACAGCCGGGGTAGGGCCTTGAAACAATGAAAAATTGCGTCCCACATGGGGACGACCTTGATTTTCTCAAAACAGATAGTAGGTAGGTAGGTAGGTAGGTAGGTAGGTAGGTAGGTAGGTAGGTAGGTAGGTAGTTAGTTGTACCCCACCAGAACATCACACAGGCTATAAACACCCGGTGACACAAAGTGCCACCATGCAGATGAGGATCACATGTGGGGAGGTCCCAGAAACCCCTTTCAGCCGTTAAGCCATATTTATGACCCTGTTGTGTTAATAGTCCCTGGCAGAAGCCAGGGTGAGGCTTCAAATAACATAAATTGCATTCCACATGGTGGCGACTTTAAAGAAAAGCAGTGTGTGATTGTAGTCGATTTTGTGTTTCACCTCAAGGAATTCATTTATTTGCTTCACCCTAATCAGTTGTTACTGTAGTATACACCTGACGAGCTAGAGCGAAAGATGCCAGACAATATGCCAGTCTTCTTTGTTCAAATTCACAACGTAGAAACATTGTTTTGATTGTCGAGAAGATAACTCAAGTTTAAATAAAAAAATTTAAAAGAATCTAAAGTTAAGTCCCCTCGCAATCACGAGTTTAACATGTTTCAGTTCCCTACTTCTGACATCCATAAGAGTGATTTATTATGATGTACTTGTGTTTTATCTTTTCATTCAAAGCAGTGTTTTGCTAAAAGAAGAAGCTACCGCATCCGCGGGTACTGGACATTATTACATTGGGGTGGGGGGAGGGGGAGCACTGAAAGAAAATTCGACAATGGTCGAGAGAGAAAGAGAGAGAGAGAGAGAGAGAGAGAGAGAGAGAGAGAGAGAGAGAGAGAGAGAGAGAGAGAGATTAGAGATAAACTGGTTAGTTGCGTATACTTTACAGGACGTTGCAGAACCAACCCCAACAACATCTGGCTGTTGTATGGTTACTCTAGGCAAATTTACGTCCAATAGTTTGCTATTGCCTCTGGACGGTCGGCTTCGTGATACCAGTGTCGAAACCAACGCAGTGCGCATGGCCCACACCTGGGATCAAACCCGGCACCCCGTTCGCATCGACTTAGCCACAGAGCATATACTTTAGTTCCCGAACTCCAGTCACCGGGAACCATCTTTGATTGTCTTGATATTTATATGTGTTGTAATTATTACATCAATTCAGAAATTCTCATGGCTGACTTGGGTGTCCCTGTTTCACTATTCTAAATGCCTAGCTTTTTTGTTTGTGTGATAAGCAATTTTAATCTGTGTTAACATGGCTGTGATAGTACACTATCATAGCCTGGGGGCTATCATTTTATAGTAGTGGGGGTGTCCAACCAAGTTGCGCCTAGGATTATTAGATTCTCTGTAGTGCCATAACTTGAGTTGCCCTACTCCTGAAATAGGTTGAGCATATATTGGCCACGGGATATCCCTTAGACCAATATGAGCCGACGCCTCAACATTATCCTATTTCAGAGTGCTGTTAGTTCTTAAGGAGAAATCCTTAAATCAGGCACGCGACACGAGCCTAGGTGTGACAAACGCCATGCCTCGAGACCACTCAGCCAGTTATTATTTCGATTGCCATTGAAAACATCACAACAGCCTTATATCTGCTTTAAAAGTCAGTGGAGAAAGTAGAGAACTAGACAAAGAATTGGGGTATTCAACTTTCATTGACACTTTTTCGTTTTTCCAGACAATATTACCATATTGTATTATAAAGAGGCACGTGAATCACTGCCAGTTAAGCTCAAGAATGAAATGTATCTTCTCCGAAACAAATAATTTAAAAAAAAAAAACTTGGCATTATTATAGTGGCTAAACAAGGCTATAGACCTAGTCTGTCCTGTGGCATAACAATGTTTTCAAATTGCATTTCCTCGTCATAGTATAAGTAAGTTTGTCTCCTTCCCTATGCACTTCTCCGTCCGAAGTCACTGGCACAGTACAGGATACCAGGTTTGGTTACACCAGCGGTTATCAACCTTCCTAATGCCTCGACCCTTTAATACAGTTCCTCATGTTGTGGCGACCCCAAACCATAGAATTATTTTCCTTGCTACTTCATACGTCAGTGAATATATGTTTTCCAATAGTCTTTGGCGACCTCTGCGAACGGGTCGTTGGATCCACAAAAAGGTCGCGACCCACAGGTTGAGAACCGCTGAGTTTATAGTCAAACATACTGCCATAACAGAGACAATACTACTGACTACTATTTATACAGAAGCTCAGTCATATCAATCTTTTTAAAAAAATTACACTGGAACAATATTTTTTTTCTCATTCACACACACACGCACACACGCACATGCACACACACACACACACACACACACACACACACACACACACACACACACACACACACATTCACACAAGCACGCGCGCATGATATTCATTATGTTTGAAAATAAACCAGTATCTTAGATATGCAGATCTTGGGGGCGAAAAGGGGGTGGGGTGGTTGGGGAAGGGGATGTTTTACAATAGACACTCGGTGTAGGAAATACGGAGACGTGTCCCTGCAGCGTGGCACCCGAAAATGCTGAGCATGTGCTCCAATACTGTCAACTGTATGCTGATAACAGAGACGCAATCTGGCCTGTCCCAACCACAATGAAGACAAAACTATGGTACACAAGAAGATACGGATTGTACGATAGCTTTCATAAAGGCTACCAGCCTCCTGATATAAGTTTTCTGACAGAAGGATCGAAGAAGAAGACAATAGACACTGGGCTCACTCGGAAGCTAGTATAAAACCATGAATGCTAGTCTACACTGGAGAAGGTAGTAATATCATAGAATGCGTCGCAATCTCACGAGCTGAAGCAATGAAAACGAACTTGTGAAACTTATACGCGAAGGACTTATTTACACGTTGAGGGGATTGCTTAATACCCTTGTTAATTTTCTAGGGAACTCAGCTGCGCTTTCTTAATTTTTTTCCTGGGGAACTCAAGAACGCCATGCACCCATGTCTCTGCTGATCCCAGACCTTGAAAATTGTGTCAAGAAGTGAGCCATAGCCTTCCAACCCTTCCCGTCGAGGCACATGATAACGACGATATTACATCTGAATAGCTAAGTAGCTTCCCTTTGCAATTTCTGGTGGAAGAGAGAGGGGGCCTCTGGGTGGGTTGCTATACTGGCGTATTTGACGCCAGATTCTACAAATTTGGAGGTTGATATATTAGTCATTCCCATGCGGGATGCAATTTTCTTTTATTTGAAGCCACATCGTGGCTTTTGCCGGGGGCCCTAAATATAGCCGGGCCATAAATATGTCCTAACGACTGAACAGGGTTTCTGTGACCTTTCCACGGGTGATCCTCATCTGCTTGGTGGCGCTTTGTGTCACCAGGTGTTTATGGCTTGTGCGATGTCCTGAAGGGGTACAAATCACATACATACAAACAAATTTGGCGTATTTGAAATTGAGTTGGCTTAAAAAAATGAGCTGCCGTATTTTTTTTTTCTGGCTTTTCTAAACAAGACGTGTTCACATTTTCTTTATGGTTCCTCTGTGAGAAACACTCAGATTTACTAAAAGCAACGTAGTCTACAGTTACCTTCTTCATTTCAGTATGTTGTGATGTCCCGGTACCGACTAACGGAGATTCGCGCCATCTCTTATTTTATGATATGTTGTTGTTTTCCTAAACGGAATCTTGACTTGGATAAACCAAGCCCTCTGTAATTTATGTTAATTAGCTACAATAAATACGAGAAAAAAAAAATCAAAACCCACCACTGATACCAAGTGATTCAGACTGTTCAGAAACTACTTGAGGATAGACAATGGAGATGATATAGACCTGGTTATATCTGTGATAGGTTTTATTGCTTTTACCAATAGTCACTGCAATCAAAATGCAAACAAAACCGAAACATTGGCACCGAAACCACCAAAGTCAAAGAAAGGGAAGAAGAAGGTGGCAGCAGCACCACTTGTAGCTAAAAATGTTGACCCCAAGAAGATTGTCAACCCACTGTTTGAGAAAAGGCCCAAAAACTTTGGAATTGGCCAAGACCCAAGCGAGATCTCAGCCGGTTTGTGAAATGGCCCAAGTACATTCGTCTGCAGAGGCAGAAGGCAGTTCCCCCACCAATCAACCAGTTCACGCAGGCACTTGACCGGCAGACAGCCACACAGCTATTCCGCTTGATGGATAAATACAGACCTGAGCTGAAGAAGCAAAAGGAGGCTCGTCTGCAGAGTAGTGCTGAGAAGAGAGCTTCTGGCAAAGCTGACAAGCCAACAAAACGGCTCCCAGTTGTGAGATACGGCATCAACACCGTCACTGCCCTTGTTGAGTCTAAGCGGGCTCAGTTGGTGGCCATCGCCCACAATGTGGACCCCATTGAGATTGTTCTGTTCCTGCCAGCTCTGTGTCGTAAGATGGGAGTCCCATACTGTATCGTGAAGGGCAAGGCTAGACTTGGTCAGGTGGTTCACAGGAAGACTGCTACCTGCCTGGCATTCACCCAGGTCAACCCTGAGGACAAACCAGCCTTGAGCAAGTTGACAGAAGCTATCAAGACCAATTTCAATGACAGGTCTGATGAGATCCGCAGACATTGAGGCGGTGGTCAGATGGGTTCCAAGTCTGAAGCCAGAATTGCCAAGGTAGAGAAAACCAAGGCCAAAGAATTGGCACAGGGAGTTGGATGAAAAGTCAGATGTTGACAGAATAAATGCCGTGACAGGCTCGATTCTCGGCATGGCAACTACAGCTTTCGATATATATGTTGTCTTGTGTGTTCTTTTATCTTTTTACTTCTTTCTATGAGTGCCCATCAATATATTGTCTGTTTGTTAACTACACAGGTAACAATGAAGGACGTGTTCAGACAAAGGCACAAGTAGTAGGTGGCGGTGTTTGAGCGCGCTTTCCTATATATTTTTTGCTCGCCCGCCTTCTTTATCCCTAGTAAAAGATGATGGCCGTCTAAAGTCAAGATTTTGAGCGGGCAATGTCCAAGTCCAAGTCCTTTTGAGAGAAAAAAAAAAAAAGAAAAGCTCGACCACGTTCAGACTGCTGCTAGCTAGCCTAGGCTGCTAACAGTCTCCGCCTATATTTGTGGTCTGGGTTATTTGCGTCACTTTCGTGACTGAATACTGGTGTTTGTGCCATTTCTGGCTTAATGCTTCCATCCGAATCAAACCGCTCGTCCTGTTGTCACTGGTGCATGTCTTCCTTCTTCATTCTTGGTGTTTCCTGTTTGTTCTGTCTCCCTTTGATCTGGCTAGGCGTATCTCGAAGGAGAGCGAGCTTCCAAACACAACGACCTTTCGGCCACCATTTATTGTTTTAAAATTTTGAGTATTTTAATTTTGCCAAAAAGTACTGAAAACAGTTTTTGAATGTGAATAGTTCCGAAATGTGAAAATTTTCCGCGTGTGACCATAGTGGTCTTATAGTTGTCTTCCTGTAATATGAACGGGTTAGTCATGTAATGGATATGTGTGTGAGAGTTTGTGTGGAGTCTTAAGCGGGTCCAGTCGTCATTTGTTATTATGTGATCGGGTTGTGTTGATAGCTAAGCTCCGGTGTACGTAAATACCATATAACCGGACCGTCCAGCTCACGCTTTGAGATCCAAATGATCGGCGATGAGAATTGTTGTGGCATGTTGGGCAACGAACTCAAGTGCTCTCTGTGGGAATGGGTTGGGGGGTTAAACTCATAGTGCATCCGAAAGAGTTAGGGAAAGGTGGGGGGAAGGGGAGCGGGAGGCCATTCAGTCAATTCTCGTCGTTGCCGTCTTGCTGGATTCTAGCGTGGCTTTTTGCCGGGACTATGTGTATCACGTTACCAACCTTTGCTATCATCCCAGTGATGGGGTGGTATTGGAGGTTATGCGTTCTAGTCCTGTCATTATCGAGTCACTTGTATTCCCTATTTGCTGTCAGTCATATTTTTGTTATGAGTCCTGTCGGTCATGTGCATGTTGTATGCATGCTGTGGAGTGGGATGGTTTTGTTTATGAATCCCCGGAGTATATGGACGCACCCAACTAGGTGTATGCGTACATGCACTCGAGTACTCATACATGCAGACAACACTACATATTTGTACGTCCTTTCATACTTATCCGTGTATGCATACCTAATTGACATTACGTACACACGCAAACTCTTTCATATGCGTTTACCAATGCCTGTACTTACATTCATAAAAAAACGAGTACATCCACACGTAGTGATATTCACTCTTCCATGTCTTATGCGTTTTGTGTCGCTTTGTCTGTAATTTCGTCTGGTCGTGTCACTTTTAAGTTATGTCCCGTTACTGGTATGTGACCTGTCCGGTACTGACGTATCATGTTTTGGTGGATGGTGTGCGTTGATGACGTTCTTGCTGCTTACACCCTTCATTCCATTTGTTCTCATTAATGAACAGACATACAGCAACACAGTTTATGGTTTCTTTGATTGCACTGTCATTCATACACTCACAAATATATAAGTATACCCGCTCTCATATATATACACACATGCACACTCATACCTACATATACATGCATACAGTAATACATTTAAATCCATGTAATCATTCATCTGTACCTTTCGCACAACTATATTCCGACTGTTCCGTCCACACGTGATTCCGTACCATCCACCTACATACACTGTGTCTTATGTATCCATCCTATACACAAATGCACTCATACTACACGCACTCATCATTGTGTATGTGTCCATGTTCACATCTATGCACTCATCATACTTACACTATCTCTCTGACTCTAGGATGTCCGGGGTTACCATCTCATCAGTTCCTTCTGTTATACTGAGTAAATCCCTAATCTGGTCTTTTTAGTTTTGATTTGTTTTAATAAGGTATTGTTTAACCAGTTTTTGGATGTCTTTATTGCTATCTACATTTAAACATTTGTTTGCAGTAATTTGTTGTTTGCGTTTTAGAAAAAACTCCTCAATGAGTTTCCTTTCCAATTTATATTTAGTGCAGTTTATTATATAATGCTCTAGTGTATTATCTTGAAAGCAGTCCAGACATAGTGGAGATGTAAATTTCTCTGGGTGCCACCCTAATCTAGCTCTCCATAGTAGTTTGTTAGCTGGAATTTTCAGTTTGTCCCGTACCTGTGTGTTAAGGCTGGGCTCTTTAAGGATATTGTAGGCATCTCTGCCATTTTTGCTCCCTTGCCATTGTAGTTTCCACATTTTAATTATATGTGGTTTGATTATGCTGGTCCTTTCTGTTTTTCCGAGTCCTACATCTATTAAAACATCACATTTTGCTCCCTTTTTGGCTGCTATGTCAGCTTTTTCATTGCCTATTACACCTCTGTGTGCTGGTACCCATGCAATGGTGACTTGGCATCCTTTATTCTTGAGCTGAGTTGTTAGATTTAGGATTGTCTCTTTAATATCTGGTCTACTGTTAGTTTTATGTGTTTTTAACGTCTGCACCGAGGACAATGAATCTGTCAGTATGGTAAATTTAGTTGGAGGTTTATTAATTACCATCTCTAGTGCCTTCATTATGCCGACTAGTTCTGCTGTGCATACTGCCACATGATCTGTTATTTTATATTCTCTTTGTATATTCCACTGTGGGATTATTACTCCTGCTCCTACTTCTCCTGCTTCATTCTTAGATCCGTCAGTGTATGCAACCAGATTGTCTGATCGGATCTGGTCTATGTATTCTTCTGTTATTGCTTTGGCTTCAAATGTTTCAGTATTCTTATTAATAATTTTCATCAGACTCATGTCTGTCCTGGGCAGCTCTAGTCTCCATGGAGGGATTTGAGGGACAAACCTAACGCTTGCCTCTAGAGTCCTAGCTAAGTCCTCATCATCGTTAATTTCTAGTGCAGCGTCCCAGGCTGCTGGTCTCTGTATGTCTCTGACCGGTCTGTCACCTAGGTGGGTAATGTTATGATGAAAAGCGTCTGAAGCTGGGTGTCTGGCATCGTTGGCCGCTTTCATCCAATAGCTATAAGTTAGTTGTTTCCTTCTGAGGTTAAGCGGTGTGATGCCTAGTGCTACCTCCATGGCCTCTCTCGATGTCCCTTTGCCAGCGCCCATGATGGAAGTCAGGGCTTGGCACTGAATCCTATCAAGTTTGCATTTGCTGTTCTCTGATGCTGATTCGTATACTATGCTTCCGTATTCCATTTTGCCCCTAACGAAAGCTTTATAAAATTGTATTAGGGTGTCCTGGTGTGCTCCCCATCCGTTTCCTTTAATCATTTTCAGCATATTATTGTACTTTGTACACTTTACTACGAGATCATCGATGTGCTTAGCCCAGGTCATTTGCTCATCCAGAATCATTCCTAGAAATTTCG
Source organism: Candidula unifasciata (assembly GCA_905116865.2). Lineage (NCBI taxonomy): Eukaryota > Metazoa > Mollusca > Gastropoda > Stylommatophora > Geomitridae > Candidula > Candidula unifasciata. Next base: position 28,850 of record CAJHNH020000234.1, on the reverse strand, counting down.
TCGAACGTGTCCGCTGAACTGTTCTGCCATTTAATTTGGAGTCTCGTTACTTCTGGGTCATAATTAAGCTGTCTTTTAAAGTTGAATATCATGCTTACTGTTTTGTCGACGTTGATTTTAAATCCCCATTTTCCCATCCAATGCGCAACTTCGTCTAGACTTTTCTGCAATCTTTTCTTAGCGCAGGGATCTGATTATGGCTGTGGTAGATTGCACAATCGTCCGCAAACTGAGTTAGTCCCGTGTCCTTGTTCGTGATGGCATCATCAAGGTCGTTTACTAATATGCTGAACAGGGTAGGGGATATTACAGCACCCTGAGGGATTCCATTCACCTGATCAAAAGTTTGTGATCTTTCGTTATTAACTAGTACTGAAAATGTTCTTTCTTGTAGAAAGCTTCGGATATATCTATACGTTCTTCCGGTAAATCCTAGTTTAGCTGCTTTAAACAAGGCTGCTGGCCGATAGCACTGGTCATATGCCTGTTCCAGATCCAGGAACACTGGTTTTTTGCTGGTAGCATTTTCATTATAGTATAGTTTAGAATATCGGCCCCAGCTGCCGTGTTAGATTTGGCTTGTATTGCTGAGTTAACTTCTTCAGTAGTTATATCTGCATCTAGGTATGAATTTTCTTCCTTAATTGTGATTTTAGTTGTCATAATCTCTTTATTAAGAGCCGTTCTGTTTTAGAGAGTCTGGCTAGTAGGGTGGTTAAAACTAGGCTGCGATTCGTTGTTTCTCCGCGTTTCTTAGGGGCTATTTTATGATTGGCCAGGTACGGGCAATATAATAAATATGTTATGCATGTAAAACCGGTAAAATTTAGGGGTTGAAGATAAACTTACATAAATTATCAGGGCGACAGTGACGGATGGGGCTGGGACCGGTTTAGGGTTTGTGTAAAGAAAACTAAAAGCGTTCTGATGGCAGAGGATAGATGTTATGAGAAAGTGATTATAGAGGCTCGGGATCCATCACCATCAACCGTCTCTGGTCATAAGCGATGCTATAGGATGGCAGTGTCATCAGGATCTCCTTGCATAAAGTATTATGACTTTATATTGAGAGAAAATGAAAAATTACAGAAAAATTGCGGGTGTTTGGTCAATATTTAAAGGGCTGCCCGCTCAGCGATGGGAGCAAGCTGACATGACAGCTAGATACATGAGAGGTCTTTAAGGTCAAAAATAGGTATTGCAGAGGGTGCTATGACTTTATATAGAGTAAAAAGAAAAACTTGATGCAAAACGGCCGGTGTTGTACTGAACAACCAGGGAGTGTTTCGGTTGAAGTAAAAATGAAAGCTTATGGCAAAAAGTCAGGTTTCCTGTCATAGTGTTAGGTGCTGGCTGATCGAAGAGGAGTGAAGTTTTCATGGCACTTACTTAAACGAGGAGTTTTTAGGGCGTTACGTTAAATTCACGGTAGATAGTGACATTATTTTATAAAAGTTAAAGGGAAAATTTATTATAAAATGCCGGGAGTCATATTAGGTGCCGCCGCTCAGTGAAGGTTTAAGTTGTAATAAAAATTAAAACTATGGCAAAGTGGCGGGTGTTGTATAATATTGTCACATGCCGGCAGCTCAGGGATGGTTTGAGTTGTAGGGAAAATGTAGAACTTATGCCAAAAGGGGTGGCATCATGTCAGGGCAGATGTTGTTATGACTTTTATAACAAAATTTGAAAACTGAGTAAATTCGGTTGATGCTAGAGGCGGATGTTTAGTGAAAGGGTCGACTAGTTAGAGGAAGGGCACCCGAAGTCACATATTGCACCACGCCATATAATCACTCGTGTTTGTAAGTGGGCCACAAAAGTTCCTAGGTAAGTTATTCAGTGAACTTCTCTAGTTGGTCACTGGTTTTTGAAAGTTGTTAACAGAAGTTTCCTACTAAGACAACCACTAAACTCGAGAAACCTTAAAGTGGGTATTTGTTTTCGTAAGGCAATCACTGTCTTGACACATTTTAAATCACCAGCTGTCTTTCTCGTTTGGGACACCCTAAGTCACACAAGACAATTCGAAAGTTGCTTAATGATCTTGGTAAGTCATTCATTGAATCCCTTTGGTAAAGTCGGCCTCTATCTCAGGACACCGTAAGTTAACCTCGATCGCCTCAGAGACACCTAATGCTGTCTTCTAACCCAGTTCATCGCTACCTTCCTGAGCATACTCACTGAGTCAGCATGCGTAGTTGAAAGGCTATGTTTCTAGTCGTGTTGTTTGCCTTTGCCACTACCAAAACCTCCAAAGTAAGACCATTTGTAGTCAAAGCAAGAACACCAGAATCTTGCTTCATAATTTTTCCTCCAACCTGAGCCCTCAGTGCCTATGAGCTTTTCACATGTGAAACAACAGACCCGTCTGTAAATGACAGCATCCCTCCTCTAGAAAATTCTCGAAAATCAAGGCATCTAGGCTTATTACACGTATATGCTTTACAGATACAAATACATATGTTGTGTGAAAGATGAGTGTTCTGAAGAACCAGATGTAACATGTCTCTTTTCCTCGCATATCTTTCTTTTCCCCAAAAGAAAACAAAAAAATTTTTTCTTTAGGTATTCTTTACACCAGGTTTAATCAAAATTTTGGAAATGAGAATCATACTGACCAAGGGTCAGATCTCCAGCACAGAAAGATCATTATTACAATACAATGGGCAGTGATGCGCGGGCCGCTTGCACACCTCCGTGGGCCAGATTTGATCCGCGGGTCTCCAGACGAATAGTCCTTCTGTACGCATGTCACGTACTCTGTGACTAAATTGAAAACAAATAGAAGTTTTTACATTTGTACCGTGAAGAGGTAAGTCTGAACTTGTGAAAGACTCATTACAGCAGACCTACAATGCGGAGACGACCATAAGTCTGATAAAGATGGTAACGATGAAAGTAAAATGACATGAGAGATGATTTCACACCACACGAAAGTAGGGCGAAAGCACACAGAACTTTAGATTAACATTATATATATATATTCAAAATAATTTTTAAGTTTACTACTCTCCAAGTCTACTCTATATTTGTTGTCGTTTTGGTCAGTAAAGGCTAATCCATGTTATATTTTTAAAATAATGCACTGTAGTCGATAATGTTCTTTCATAACCATTGCTTCTCTACATAGCAAGCATTCGTTTCTTGGTAGGGATGTCCAAGTACCTTGAGTGCCACCCCCCCCCCCCCCCCCTTTCCTCCCCCCGCCATCCATCCTCTTTCTGCACACACACAAGTTTTTGGGAGAACTGAGCCCCTCACACACACAAATATTGTAAGGGCACTAAGCTTTCAGCCATTTAAGCTTCTGATTATACATTTCATACATGTTATTATATTTATTTGCAACTCTTCTTATTATCATTATGTTAGACTAGGATTAAGTCCGTTGACTTCCCCTCTTGGCTAAAAAAGGTGTAAGGCAACTTTCCTGTTCAAACTGTCACGTTCAGAACCTCGATTCCTGTAATACAGCCACATGCTGACACTAACCTAGTTCCGATATCATAAATTTTTGATCAGTGGCTAGAGCATCTGAAACCTAGGGACTTAGTTTACCTAAGCCCCTTACCACGCACAGTTCTGCGGGTGGGGAGGGGGGGGGGGCTGAGAGCACCCTTTCCCTCACTGTGTGTGTGTATATATATGCACACACTTTAGACACAGATGGATATTCCAGTAGGGGTTCTCCATGGCGAAGTAGTTAAGCCGCATGCCTTGTACTCTCAAGAAAGAACGTGAGTTCGTTTCACTGCAGGGTTTAATTCAGTTCACGAGTGTAATTTTTACGGATCCCTGGGGATCATCGCAGGAGTTACAGAGTTCGTGCTTTGTGCGATGCTCTCGGCAGGCAGCTAGCCGTTCTGCGGCGAGGGACTGAGCCATGAGATAAAACCCGGTTCAATGAAGTCAATTCTCTCGACTTCAGCCTTTTAGATGTTCTAGTATTGCTCAGTTAAACACCTATCTGACATTCTGGATTTGGAGCGGGTTGGGGTTTTAAGCAATATTTCCCATATAAAAATTAGTTTTCTTTAGATTCAATGTTTCCCTTCACAACCAAGGGAAAAAAAAGCATTTCTTCTTGTTTGTCGCAATCACCAGCTGTAAACTACTGCAGAGAGTTCTGATTATTAGTCAACTTTTGGACTTTGGCCTGCACATTAGTTTTACAGATCAGTGTTATTTGTATGCAGACTATTGATTCCTTTCCTCTTAGGCAGATGTACTCTGACTTCGAAGGAAACCCCTGATTAATTGACTTTTACGACCTACTTATTAGGCAGACAATGGATTTATTCTTTATTTTCCCATAATGGAGCCCCTGAACCCAAATAATATGACTGATCAATTTCCAATCCACCTTTTCCTGCTAACTTCTAATTTTAACGTCCCCTTCTAGGACTCGAGATTTAATTAAACAATATTTGAAAATGACGATGATGATGCTAGACACCACCAGTCAAGGAAAATGCCGTGATAATAAAACAGGTACTTTATTTTTTAATTCATCCCAAAAAAAGGAAATCCTGGAGTTCCCAGGAAAGTACAATTACTCTAGGGGTATTATGGGTTGGGGTTAGGATCTTTGTCAGCTCCAACAGCCTCAGAAAACCTAACCTATAGCACTCCTATAATACTGGACTTCTCCAAGACTCCAGTATTTACTTTAGTTAGGGATGAATTAAAAATTAAGTGCCTAATATTAGTGGATATACATTATAAGGAATAATCTAGAATAAGGTGACATGATACAGCTTTGAGGTACTTCAATTTTAACTTACCACAAACAAAGAAAATCTGGGTGTTCCCGGGTAAGTCTAATACTGTAGGAGTGTTACCAGTTGGGATTAGGGTTAGTCTGTGCCTCTGAGGCAGTCGAGGTTGACAAAGATAAGTGTCAGTTTCATGCCAAGGCATTCTCTTGCTAATGTCCCACCAAAATACAGCTTTAGTGTTCCTTTTAAACCTTACCACCCCTAGAATATTGGACTTTCCATAACCTCTAAGATTTTCTTTGTTTGGGGTGAATTAAAATTGAAGTAACACTTTTGATAATATGGGTAGACCTATGGAAGCAATAAACAGTGCGGAGGCCTCTTAATTTATTATGGTTTGAGGAGAATGGTGCAATGGGCAGTGACTAAGGATCTAGCAGACACTCTACTTATGGGAATGCCCTTAGTTCTGTGATGTCGATTCTTGAAAATCAACTCAACCAGGGTACATAACTAGCCTATCCAAAGATTGAGCACTAAACCACAATCAAATGGAAGTTTCTATGGTTATTAAAAAATTTCTTGTGTTAATTATTTCAGACCAACATTTTTAATATGGTTAAATTCAGAACTGGATGGGCAACTCTTCATTTGATTTAATTTTGTTTGCATTATCTGACAGTCTTTCTGTGATGTTTTTTAAGTGTTTTCATAGTCGCACCCCTCTCCTTTTTTTTTTTTGCAACTTGTTTTGGCTAGACTATTCTGAAATCAACACACTCATCTGCTTGCCTTCTTACATGTTCAAACCTGTTGGCCTAACATTCACAACAAGACAAAGAGTATACTATTCATTACGATACAGTCATTTATTGTGAATGTGCAAATGATAACATCTCGATTACATATTATAAAGCAGGCATAAGACAACATAAAATCTATGAACTACCAACCCTATTTCAAACATGGCTGAGCACATTATAAAGCTGGCAATATATGGGAAAAAGCGAAAGGTGAGACTATAGCTCACTACATTCTTACTTATATTTTGAACAATAAATAATTGCAAAACTATGCCAAATACATTCTGATAAGACCGATATAACAGTAATATCAAAGAAATGGCCTGACTAAATCTACAAATGGATGTCAGTTGTGTTTATGCGAGACAAGCACAGTTACTTAGAGATGTGGATGACATTAGATGGAAGATGATGGAACAGAGCCATAAAGAAGAGAATAGCGTGCACACAATTTTTTGATTTAAATTATCTTGTGCTAAACATCACTGGCACTGTTGGTTAGAAAAAGAATTCTTGCATTCTGTGAAGACACAGTTTTTATATATGGTAAATAAATTGGAAAATGTCACAAAGCATCAGGAATGTTATTTTACTAACAAATTGCTTACAATTCCTCAGCCAACCAAAACAAGTACTTAAGATGTCATTGTACTACAGCATGGATATAATGATATATGGTTGCTGAGGTATTTGTCCAGAAACAAAAAAGTTACAGTTAAAACGCAGTTTCTGAAAAGTTTCAAATTAAAATCCAAGGTTATTTGCTTGCGGCTGACATTCATAGTTTTACACGGATAGTAGATCTACAAATGTGGCGAATGCAACAGCTGACTGATAGACTATTATTATTGCGGTGGCCAGAACAGAGCAATGTCGGCAAGAATGGGGGTGTAGGTGTACCTGCCAGTTAGCGAGAACATCATGAGATGATTCTTGGAGCAGTGTCCGGACGCTGCAATGCAAGATACCATGCTACTGCAGAAAAGTAATGCTTGTCATGTACCAACACCGAAAGGTCTAGGAAATTCATGGTGAAATTACGAACAAACCAAGAAGCAGTAGTAAGCAAGCTGCTCTTCACAGACGGGTTACTCTCCAAAAAGTGAAATATTAAAAATATTTTTAAAAAACACTGAAAATAAGGATAAAAAAAAATAAGCAAGGCATGTTGAATGATGATGTCATAAACAATGACAACGCAAAACACCCCTAGAATGGTGGACTGGACTGGAGTTTCCAGGTTATCTTTTGTTTGGGGTCGTCTAACTAGCTGTACCTACAAAACTTCAATAACCACAAAGTTCTCATCACATCAGTGAATACTCTACTGTATTCCTTAGAAATTATTAACCACACAAAAGAACAATGGCATAGCAGGTAATAAAACTTATTACATAGTCATCAGAAATAAATTGCTACGAAACTCCTACAGCTGAAAATCCTGCCCAAAATATGAAATCATGTCACTGTTCACCCGCTTCTTTTTCTCCCTCAAGTCACTGCTATATTGCTTTATATTAGAAATCAGCAGATTATCTTGCTTACTGTATTCATGACGGAATGAAGCTAATTTAGAATTCAACAGTTGGATTTGTCTATAAAAATTAAGAGCAAATGGTCCATTCTCAGATTCCAGCAGCTCACTTTGTTTTGTTATGTCAACATAAAATGAATCTATATTTTTATAAACCTGGTTAGTTCTAATGTTTAAATCCTGAACGTATGAAATGTTTGTAGCTTTCAGCAGCTGAACCTCCACGACTAAATTACTAGCCAACAAATCTTTCCTAGCACTTAGTAGCTCAATTTGCCTGTCTCCATCATGAGCATATAAATCCTCGCCAGTACCTAGATCATAAACATCATGATCATTACAATCTTTTCTAGTTTTTAGATGCTCAATTTCTCTAACCACTTCAGCATGTGCCCCTTTGCTATCATTCACTAGTTGAATTCTGTCATCTAAATTACAAGCATCTGAAGACATTTTAGAATCTATCAAGTTAATGTCATTCTCTAAATCACGAGTGTATGAATCCATCTGAGAGGTTAACAGCTGAATTTTTCTCTCCAAATATTGTAGTTGTGAAGCATGCACTTGTGTATTCTGGGCTGTTTGACTGGCTGAACTGGTAGCAGATGTGGAGACACTGTTGTCTGCTGGAGTGCCTTCTGAAGCCTGGCTAGTACTGGGCTCTGTAGGCAGCAGCCTCTCACTTCCATGAGCTGTGACCGTAGTAGGTACTGGCATGCTTTGAGCAGAAAAAAAGGTCATATATAATTTAACATAACAATAGTAGGGAAAGTGCGTCATAAGTGGAAGTGCACGCTAGTGTAATAGTCTGATTTGGGATGACTGGAGAATAAGCAGCCAGTAATAATTTCCATAACAGTTCAAAGCTTTTGTTAGAGTCCAATTTAGGCCGGGTACAAACTGATACTGACAGGTGTGGCATAGGCATTGTGAACAGGCTTAGTAATACTGCCAATGTCCCAGAAGCAAATGGCAAACTGAGCATAGAAAAAAGATAACAGTCAAAATAATTCTAGGATTTATTTTGCAACATCCTGTAAGGGAACGCAACTAACTTTAAAAAAATTCCTATTATTTAAAGTATTTAATATTTACTTTCCATTCAGCACATTATTAATGATGATGATCGCGATAATAATAGTGTACTGAATAGCATATAAATATAATAATAGACATAAGATGAATGAAAAACCCTTCAATACATGAGTGAGATGCACCTAAGGTTTTGGATTTAAAAAAGAGATTTGATAAGCTTCCCTAGAGCAGAGGTTTTCAAACCTCTTTGGCCGTGACACCCTTGTTGGGCTAAAAAATGTGTGGCACACCTACCCTTGGAGCGGTTTGAATACTTAGGGAAAGAAGAAAAAACAGTGCATATTGAATTTTTAGTTGTCTCTAATGTGATGAATCAAACTGTTTGGCTGAATTTGGAATTATATTCTTTTTTTAAACCTTTCAATCGTGGATAACGCTGCCTGAAGAGATAAAGTGTGGCATTTAAAGATTTTGAACCTTTGTGTACTAAATCAGAATGATTGCATTCTAGATGTCTCTTTAATTTGGATGGAACCAAGCAACCGTTAGCAACACTCCTATTGCAGATATTGCATTGTCCATCTGGTGCCTGTTCATTCCCAACCAAAACAAAATTAGGTAGCTGGGATAACATTTCCTTAGTTTTCCGTGGATTTTCTTTTGGTAGTGAACTGAGGCAAACCAGCTTGGATGGCGTTGGCTCGTAGGGGTCTGCTGAGACATTTCATCTCCTCAGATGAAGTTGGTTGTCATTGAATCAGTTGCTTTAGTGAGTTCACACAAACTATTTTTATTTTTTAATACTGAAACAGTTGGGCACTGAAATTATACATTGAATATTGTAATTATTTGTTTACTGTGCTATAAATAGCACACACTGAAATAATTTGGTATAGATTATCTATATTGAGGATTTTAATTGTTATTCCTTTGAATAAATATAATTTGTTGATAACATTTAAAAGTACAAAAATAGTATTTAAATTAAACATTTTGAAATATTTGAACCAGATTTTGGATCTTAATACTAAAATTAATTAAATTAACTCTCCGAGTCCCAAGGAACGCACTACACGCTAATTGGTTACTACCTGACGGCCCAATCAGCGCCTGAGGTGTGACGGTTTTTAATTTACAACTTATCGGTAATTACACGTCAACCGCTCAATTTAAACTTCCTGTCCGGTTCTTAAGTATGTAGTAAACACACGTGGAGTGCATTCGTTTGGGTCTGGTGATTTTTTTAACGCTTTAAATCGATATTTGTGTGGTCTACTACGTTTCCAAACAATTGTCTGAAAACAATATGTCCGATCAGTCATCGTCTTCATGCCCAGCAAAGCGATTTACTGCTTTAGAAGCATCAAATTTGATAAAACAGTGGATCGATCAAAGTAATGTGGAGTTGGATAATGATAGTAGCGACGTGGAATTTCCCCAACCCGTTGACGAGTCAAGTTTTGCTGAGAATGGGTGCGTAATTTACCTCCTGCCAAGAGGACAAAACTGACTAATTCTGCCATGGCAACACAAGAGAAGCACCTCGTAATGCGACACCAGCTAGTCCAAATGTCAGCGCTTCTAGTACTACTATCCATATCATCTAAAACTATAGATATATATCTATTCTATGAACAGGTTGACATGTTTACAGTGCCTTTACAGTTTTTTTCTATGTGAGGAATTCAATTGTTTATAGAAAAGTCACTGTTTGTGCCACTGGAGAATATATTTTGACATGTTATGGTAGTGTTATTAAAATTGCTATGGAACAACAACTATTGCACATTCTGCTTTAATATTGGCTGTGCATACTTATAAGTGGTGTACCTTCCTGTGTGATGCATTTTGGATATACTATATCAAGAATTTTAGGATGAGCTTCTTTGTGGGTGGAAAAAACTTGTTCATAATTTACTCACCTCTCAACTTAAGTCACTGTTTTCTCTACTAAATACTAACTAACGGTATAATTGTTTGTTGTAGCAGTATGCTAATATTAATCCTTATCCATTTATGTTTATCTTCATGTATACGTGTATGTTGGACATCAGCTGCAGCTGTGTGGTTTGTTTTAAGGTGCTGCATTTGTTAAAAAGTCAAAATCAACCCCCCCCCCCCCCCCCTTGGGCCTCTGATGCACACAAAAAAAAAAACCTGGCACTCAAAGAGTTAATAATGATATACGGATTTGGACGGGGCCCTATACGACCCGGGCCCCCACCCCCCCTCCTTCCCCCGGGGCAAGTTCCCAAGCGGAAGATGGCACTATCTACTTACTCTACACTATTCTTTATTAACATTACATAAATAATTTTGTTTCTAATTGCATACCTTGGTGATACACTGTAAATTTAACATGTACGGAATGTACGTGTCTCTCTGTGCGGTGATGTCTGTCTATCACGAAGATATCTTAGGTATATCCGAACACTCACACGTGGTGTTTCTGTCGAAGGTTTACGTCTCTCCTAGACAAGGTTGGTGCAAACATTGGCTGACAATCCCGGACTGACCTACTGACCAGACAGGACAGAAGTACAGAACACACAAAACAGTGGGTGGATACACAACAACAACCTGGGCAAGTCCGCCAAATCCCTCCACTTTGATTAATGTAGTTTATGTATGTTCGTGTGAGTGGTGTAGTGTGTGTGTGTGTGTGCTCGCGCGCGCTGCATTTATTTACATTACCTATAGTACAATAACATAACAGCTTAGTTAATTTGGTATCATTGTGTTAGACGAAGGCAGAGGCTGAATACACTGGTAGCGGGGGGAAAAAACAGGCGAGCCGCAACAGCAAAATATCTGGTGATGGTTCAGACCTCACATAATTAAAAAGATATTGGGGGGGGGGGGGGGGGGAGATCAGTGCCGTCTCAAAGCATGGATTCAGTGGAAACTTGCACTGAGACCCCCGCTCCCCTTTCCCAAGCATAGGCACCCTGTGATCATCTGTGTCTGTCAGGTGGCTTGCCATAAATGCAAAATAGCATCAGAAATCCAGCCTTTAGGAATTGAACTGGAAATTAACAGTGAGATATCATCCAAAGAGAACATTAGAAAAGATATCAATCTTCTCAAGGAAGGAAAGGCGGCATGTGAAGATGGTATCACAGCAGAAGCTATTAGGGCCAACATAAACACATCAACGGAATTGCTACATAGATTATTTGGCAAAGTCTGTGAGACCGAACAAATACCAGGAGACTGGAGAGAAGGATATCTTGTGAAACTGCCTAAAAAGGTGAGCTACAGGAGTGTGAAAACTATAGAGGAATTATGTAGCTGCCAGTTCCTGGAAAATTATTAAGTAGAATTATTTTGAAAAGATTAAAAGATGCTATTGACATAAAGCTAAGAAATGAACAGGCAGGTTTTCGGCCAGACAGATCCTGTACTGACAAGATAGCCACATTCAAGACCTCAGGTTAACCCGTCCAAAGCCTCCTTAACATGGTTCTCTATGAATACCCACATCGTCAGTACACCAACGCCAGTCGTAAGCATATGTGGTGTCGACATCGAGAGAACGGACACCATGAAATACCTGGGCATGACATTTGACAGATGTTTGTCATACAAATGCCACGTAGACAACGTCATACTTAGAGCCAGGAAAGGTCTGACAGCACTCAATGTGTTAGCAGCAGCTGATATTGAACAACGCCTATTTTTCCTTCTCTATCAAGGGCTTGTATTAAGCATCATTGACTATGGTCTTGGCCTCCTCACTGTCAGCAAAACCCAGATAGAAAGACTAGACTAAGTACAAAATAAGGCCACGAGACGCATACTCGGCTAGCAGCCTAGGCTAGCTAGCAGCAGTCTGAACGTGGTCGAGCTTTTCTTTTTTTTCTCTCAAAAGGACTTGGACTTGGACTTCGTTATTGCTTCTTACTCTCCATTCTCCACTGTTTGTCTCTTTGATGGGTCCAAAGATTCGTCGTTAGACTCTTGTTTTCGAAAACCTGTAATAAGGCTTCACGTCTTTTAGTTGTGCTTCAAGTTTCAGAGCCATATAAAACGACTGGTCTTATCAACGTTTTATACAGTGCATTTCCCATGGGGATTTAAAAAGCTGCGAGACTCGTGCTTTATAAAAACATGCTGCATTGTAGTTAGACGAGAGGCAACAAAAGGCTAAGAAACGTCAAACCACACAAGTGCCTGTCTCAACTGGATAGACAAACTCACATACATGGCCAACAGCTCTCTATATATATATATATATATATATATATATATATATATATATATATATATATATATATATATATATATATATACATACACATAGTTGTATTAGTAACAGCAGAATAAATTAGTAATCGTTACATTTTGATAACATTGTTGGTTGCTGCAAGTGTTATGTAACACTCACCGCCACCCCTAAAAAGAAGAATAATAAAACTAATAATTATAACAATAGTCATTAAACGAAGAAGACCCTACACAGTTACAAACACATACAAAAAGGATGGGGTGCATCTAATTAAGCTGTTTATCTTGCTAATGAAAAACAGCCGTCTGTGTCCTTACGTAACCTGCTGCGATGAATAAATCACTAATAACACACAAACTGCCCGTGGCTGATTTATTAACAGCCATCAATCATTCTGTCAATAAATCACTACCCAGCTACAGGCACGAAAAGAACCTAAAACAGTAATATATTTTTAAACGTCGTAATAGAAACACATACTTGAAAAGATAACTTCTATACATGGTTGGGTTTGGGTATACGGGACCGTTTAGTATTCTTTAAAATTTACCGGGTGGATCTTGACAGCCACCACAGCACAGACTATGGCAGCATCAATGGGCATTAGGCCGTAGGTTCTAGTGTTACTGACCGAACATTATATGTATTGTTGCAATACGCTATAACTTTTACTTTAGTAAAAATCAGACTGCACAAGGTCAGCCAGTGTCTATCCACGTTGTCGTCTTTAATGTAAAAAACAAACATCTTTCCTAAAGCCAGTATGATTGAAACCAATACTACCCTGCCTAAAACCCAGCATGCAAGAAGCCAAAATCACTAGAGGGGAAGAAACAATCGCGTCTACAGTAAATATATGATTGTTTTGACTTTCTGTGTGAATGATTTCCGTTTCTACAACCTAGTGACTTGTCCTGCAACATAATAGCACTTATATGGTTATCTCCAATCTTGTCTACCGTTATAGAGGGTTGATCATCGAGTACAATTTTATGGGAGTTTATAAAGCTACGAGGCAGGTGCTTTGTGATAACCGGCAGCATTGTAGTTAGACGAGAGGCAATTCAAGGCTTAGCAAGGTCAAATCAGAAAAGTGCCTGCCAAAACCTGGATATACAAACTCATATACCTGACTAACAGTTTAGTGCAACTGAACAACACTTCATTGATGTGGACAGCTCTCTACAACTGAAGTAACCGCTTACTGTTAGTGATTAACAACTCAATGCAGTTGACCAACAGCTCCCAGTAATAGGAAAACTGCTTACTACAACCGAACCATAGCCCACTGCAACTAAACAACAAACAGTAAAGTGCAATTTACCAAACGCTCACTGCAGCTCTCAAACAGTTTACAGTAACTGACCAAAGCTCACTGCAACTGACCAGCAGCTCACTACAAATTAACTGATTGTCTTCTATAAAATCCATTTGACTCCTGAGTGACTTGTGTAGGTCTTATCCCATTCTTACTCACTTCCTTCATGTCGTTAACAGCCTCTGTGTTTAGGGAGAACAGACAGCTCACAATTAAAACAAAAACGCTTGTCTATCAGGCTTGTGTTCTCAGCACTCTGCTTTCTGGCAGTGAAACTTGGTCAACGTCTTCGCGTATCTGTATCCGGATTTGACTTATTTGCATTCAGACAGACCACACTTATTTGTATCTAGGTCTGGCTTATTTGCATTTAAATCCGGTTAATTTGCATATAATCTCACGTTTTTGTATCCAGAACCGTCTTTTTTGTATCACGATCTAGCATATTTGTATCCAGATCTGGCTTATTTGTATCTAGATATGGCTTGTTTCCTTTAAAATTGGGCTCTTATGCATCCAAACAGAGCTGACATCTGCATTCGGATTTTGCTTATTTGTATTCAGACAGACCAGGCTTATTTCTATCCAGATCTGGCTTATTTGTATTCCAATCTGGCTCATTTCTATCCAGATATGGCTGATTTTGTAGCCAGATCTATCTTATCTATATCCAGATTTGGCTTATTTATAACTAGATATGGCATAATTGTATCAGATCTGCCTTATTTATATCCAGATATGGCATATTTGTTTCCTTATTTGTATCCAGATCGTTTTTTAAATCAAGATCTGGCTTATTTATATTCAGACCTTTGAATCCAGTTTTGGCTTATTTATATATATTTGGCACATTTATATTCAGATTTGGCATTTTATGTCCAGATTTTGTTTTTTTTTATATTATTTGGCATATTTGTTTGCAGATTTGGCATATGTATATCCAAATTTAGCATATTTATATACTTTGGCATATTTATATCCAGAATTTGCACTTTTATCCATATTTGGCATATTTATATAATTTGGCATTTGTATATTCAGATTTGGCTTAATTATATCCAGCTTTGGCTTATTTATATCTAGAGTTGACCTTTTTATATTCAGATTTGGCAAAATTAAAAAATTTTGATTTGAATTTCTTGGAATATTTTTATAGATCTGGGGTGACCATTGTTAAGTCTATAGTTGTATCCGGTTTATTTGGTCTGGGGTCTATACGTGTAGCTGACCCGTCATTTAGTATTGTTAACTGATTGTCTTCTATAAAATCCATTTGACTCCTGAAGGACTTGTGTAGGTCTTATCCCATTCTTCTTCACTTCCTTCATGTCGTTATCAGGCTTGTGTTCTCAGCACTCAGCTTTATGGCAGTGAAACTTGGTTAACGTCTTCGTTTATCTGTATCCGGATTTGGCTTATTTGTATTCAGACAGATCACACTTATTTGTATCCAGGTCTGGCTTATTTGCATTCCAATCCGGTTATTTTGCATATAATCTCACGTTTTTGTATCCGGATCCGTCTTATTTTTTTTTACGATTTAGCATATTTGTATCCAGATCTGGCTTATTTGTATGTAGATATGGCTTGTTTCTTTTACAATTGGGCTTTTATGCATTCAGACAGAGCTGACTTATCTGTATTCGGATTTTGCTTATTTATATTTAGTAAGACTAGGCTTATTTCTATCCAGATCTGGCTTATTTGTATTTAAATCTGGCTCATTTGTATCCAGATATGGCTGATTTTGTAGCCAGATCTATTTTATCTATGTCCAGATTTGGCTTATTTGTATCCAGGTATGGCATATTTGAATCAGATCTGCCTTATTTATATCCAGATTTGGCATATTTGTCTCCAGATATGGCTCATTTCGCCCGTGTGTCACCGGGGCCCTCACGGGAAGCAAAGAATAGTGACACTGCACCCTACCAGGCATGTCGTAAGAGGCGACTAAGGGTAGGGTTGGGCTTGAGGTTGGCTACCTCAGCCTGTAAAAACCATAGCCACAAAAACCAACCAACCATGGATAAGTCAAAAAAAGAAGCAAATAAAATCCAGCCAGCCAAGATGAGGGAAGGCTCTTCAAATAGAAGAAGTATGACACGGTGTGGAGAAAGCCGTAAGGAGTCCGGATCGTTGACGTACCTCCCCTCAGCTAGGAAAACCTCCAGAATTGGCACCTGGAATGTTAGAACTCTTTATGATATAGGAAGAACAATGGAAGTAGCAAAGGAAATGAAACATTATAGAATTAGTATTTTAGGGTTATGTGAAACTAGATGGACTGGGGCAGGGAAAAGTATTCTAAATTCAGGAGAAACTATTTTGTTCTCAGGACACACAGAGGAAAATTCGCCGCACAGTGAGGGAGTGGCCCTGATGCTATCAAAAGAAGCAGACAGGGCACTAATAGAATGGGAAGCTGTGAGTCCCAGAATAATAAGAGCATCTTTTAGAACAGTTAAACAGAAGGTGAACATCTCGGTAATACAGTGTTATGCACCAACAAATGATAAAGATGCATCTGTTAAGGAAGAATTTTACATGCAGCTTCAAAATATTTTAAATAATGAAAGAAAGGGCAACTTAAAAATTTTGATGGGTGACTTGAATGCTAAGATAGGATCAGACAACACAGGTTATGAAGAAATTATGGGGAGACATGGTCTAGGAGTAATGAATGAAAATGGAGAATTGTTCACAAATTTTTGTGCAGGTAACCAGTATGTTATTGGTGGAAGTATTTTTTCCCATAAAAGTATACACAAGGCAACATGGGAATCACCAGACCATAAGACAACTAATCAAATTGACCACATATGTATTAACAAAAAGTTTAGATAATCCCTTTACGATGTTAGGGCTTTCAGAGGTGCCAATGTATTTACTGACCATTTCCTAGTGGTAAGTAAAATCAAGTTGAAACTAAAAAGATATATCACATCTTATAATCATAGAAACCAATATAATGTAGGCTTTCTCAGAGATAATGAAATTAAGGAACAGTTCTCAGTTACGGTCTCTAATAAGTACCAGGTGTTGCAGCAGTTAGCTGAAGATGTCAACACAGAAGTCTGCTGGGATCAGATCAAAGGAATCTGGAATGAATCTTGCGTAGAAGTTCTTGGCAAGAAAGAAAGGAAACATAAAGCATGGATAACACCAGAAACCATTAAACTGATTGAAGATAGGAAAAGTAAAAAGGCAGAATTAAACAATAGCAAAACTAGAGCTGCTAAAGTTAGAGCTCAGGAGAAATACACAGAAGCCAACAAGGAAGTTAGGAGGCATATTAGGGCAGATAAAGTGAAATATCTAAATGATCTAGCACAAGAAGCAGAGACAGCAGCAGCAAAAGGAAACCTCAGAGAACTTTACAGTAACACAAGAAAATTAGTAGGTAAATATAGTCAGCCAACTGGATCAATCAAAAATAGTCAAGGAAAGGTACTTACTAACACTAAAGATCAAATAAACAGATGGGTTGAATATTTTGAAATGCTTCTAAATAGACCAGGCCCAGAGGTTCCCCCAGATATCCAGCCTTTAGAAATGGAACTGGATATCAACTGTGGATACCATCCAAAGATGAAATTAGGAAAGCTATAAATCTTCTCAAGGAAGGAAAGGCGACAGGCCCAGACGGTATCCCAGCTGAAGCCATCAGGACCAACATAAACACATCAACAGAATTGCTACATAGATTATTCAGTAAAGTCTGGGAGACCGAAGAAATACCAGCAGACTGGAGAGAAGGATATCTTGTGAAACTGCCCAATAAAGGTGATCTACAGGAGTGTGAAAACTATAGAGGAATTATGTTGCTGTCAGTTCCTGGAAAAATATTAAGTAGAATTATTTTGAAAAGATTAAAAGATGCTACTGATAAAATGCTAAGAGATGAGCAGGCAGGTTTTCGGTCAAACAGATCCTGTACTGATCAGATAGCCACATTACGTATTATAATAGAGCAAAGCATTGAACTGAACTCACCACTTTACATTGGATTTATAGACTATGAAAAAGCATTTGACAGCATAGATAGGGAATCTCTCTGGAAATTGATGGGGCACTATGGAATCCCACAGAAAATTATCAACTTAGTAAAGGCAACATATAAAGACATGAAATGTCGAGTTCTTCATGAGGGAAAGCTAACAGATGCATTTGAAATAAAAACAGGTGTGCGACAGGGATGTCTTTTGTCGCCTCTCTTATTTTTACTGGCTATAGACTGGACTATGAAAACAGTAACTGCTAACACCAAGAATGGAATTCAGTGGACCCCTACAAAACAGCTTGATGATCTGGACTTCGCTGATGATATTGCTCTTCTGTCCCATTCACGGAATCAGATGCAAGATAAATTAAATATACTTAATGCGAGATCAAAGCAGCTTGGTCTGAAAATCCATAAAGGAAAGACAAAGATAATGAGAATAAATCAGGCAAATAGTAGTGTGGTTTCTCTTAATGGCACCCCACTCCAAGACGTGGAGTCGTACACCTATTTAGGCAGTAATGTAGATAAAGATGGAGGAACTGATAGAGATATTAAAATAAGAATACAAAAGGCAAGAGGGGCTTTTATAGCACTAGGGAATTTGTGGAGGTCAAAAGAAATTAAAAGAAATACTAAACTAAAAATTTTTAATTCTAATGTCAAATCAGTACTATTGTATGGGGCGGAAACATGGAGAACAACCAAGGCAATTACTAATAAATTACAGACATTCATTAACTGGTGCCTGCGCAGAATAGAGGGAATAAAATGGTGTGATAGAATAACTAATGTAGAACTTTGGGAGAGAACTAAACAGGCTCCAGTGGATCAGGAAGTGAGGAAAAGACGCTGGCGTTGGATAGGACACACACTGAGAAAACAGGAGAACAGCATAACAAGAATGTCTTTGCATTGGAACCCACAGGGGCATAGGAATAAAGGAAGGCCAAAAAACACATGGAGAAGAGAGCTGGAGAACGAGGTTAGAAAGATTGGGAGGACATGGGGAGAGCTCCATGCAATGGCGAAGGATAGAACGACTTGGCGTGAGTTGGTTGAGGGCCTATGCTCCATTGGGGGATAGAAAGGCAGAAGAAGAAGAAGAAGAAGATGGCTCATTTGTTTCATTACAAATTTGGCTTTTTTTTTGCGTCCAGCAGAGCTGGCTTTTCTGTAATCGCATTAGGCTTATTTGTATTTAGACAGACCTAGTTTATTTCTATCCACATCTAGCTTAGTTCTATCCCAATCCGGTTTATTTATGTCTCAAACCAGCTTTTTTCTATCCAGATCAGGCTTTTTTGAATCAATTTCTGGCTTTTAAAAATCCAGATTCAATTTATTTGTATCCAGATCGTTTTTAAATCAAAATCTGGCTTTATATTCAGATACTTGTATCCAGATTTGGCCTATTTATATTCAGATTTGGCTTTTTATATCTAGATTTGGCATATTTATGTCATTTGGCATATTTATATCTAGATTTGCCTATTTATATCATTTGGCATATTTATATCCAGATTTGGCATATTTATATCCATAATTGGCACATTTTTATCTAGATTTGGTATATTTATATAATTTTGCATATTTATATCCAGATTCGGTATATTTATATAATTTTGCATTTTATATCCAGATTTGGCCTAATTATATCCAGCTTTGGCCTATTTATTTTTAGAGTTGGCCTTTTTATATATCCATATTTTGCAAATTTTTAAAACCTTGATTTGGATTATTTTGATTATTTTTAATGATCTGGGGTGACCATTGTTAAGTCTATTGCTGTATCCAGTTTGTCTGGTCTAGGGTCTGTACGTGTAGTTGTCCCGTCATTTAGTATTGTTAATAGCAGTTCAGTGGAATTTACCAGACGCTCACTGCAACTGACATACATTTAACTGTAACTGACCAAAGCTCACTGCAGCTAATCGATCAGAGCAATTTACCAACCGCTTACTGCAACTGACCAACAACTCATTGCAACAATATGCAATATAACTTCCTGAGAGGTGTCAATCAGTACTTCTAAATCTAATCTTTACTATAGTAAAATCAGCCTGCACGAATTTAGTCAGCTTAGTAGTTTCTGATGTAAAAAAAAAAAATGAAGCTTTCCTGAAAGCAGTATGATTGAAATCAATACTACACTGCTGTAAATCGCAGCATGCAACACAGTGACCCGACCTGAGGGCTTCCTCGGTGCTCGCACAGATGATCAGTACAACGGCCAGCGGACAGGACAACCAGCTAAATACAGGAACCAGGGCCCCTAAAAACTGCATCGAACTTAGGCAACAAAGGAACAAACTCAGGTGTAATTGCACACCACACCACAAAGGAACAGAACTATTATAAGATAGCAAAGGAACCGTCCTTGATAAAGCAAGCATTCAGGCGGCTAAGAAAGGACTAAGCTTGGAATTTTTGTTTGATTTTTACGATACGATACGACCCAATGTGCAACCAAATAGCATTTACATGGTTTTCTCCGAACTGGTCTACCGTAATCGAGGGGAGATCATCGAGCTGCAATCGACTTGACTTCAGTGACTGAAACTACACACGCACATTTCCTTCCCTGAAGTCAACCAGGATCTTTCTACTAAGGTGCATGAACCTGGGAGCTTATGCTTCCTTGCTCCCATCTGAGTTCTTATATTTCACCCTAAGTTAGCGAATCCAAACTTTATTATGGAATTCCCGAGAAAGTTAAATATTATAGGGGGTCAGGGTCAGTCGGTGTTCATTTCGCACCTTATTACCCCAATAATATTGGACTTTCCCTGAAATTCCATAAGAAATCTCGCAGTCGCCTAGTTAGGATGTAATAAAAGAGAAGAACATCCCCCCTCCCATCCCTTACCTCCACCCTTCCTCTAAACTATGTGAGTGTTCTTGTGGTGAGCTAACTAGTAAACTATCCCCTTGTGAGTTTTGCAGCGCTATTATTGGAGGTTCAGGTGAAGATTGGTTGAGGGAGGGGTGGAACAGACCCATTGTCATCAAACAATCATGAGGTCAATAGAAAGTAAAGGAAAGAGAATGAAATAATGAGACCACCGGACATACACATTGATAGACGTTGATGAACTGCCTCGCTTGGTTCACGAATACAACTTTTCTTCTCCTTCTCCTCCTACTCCTTCTTCTATGTCTTCTTCTTTTTCTTCTTCTTGTTCTTCTTGTTCTTCTTGTTCTTCTTGTTCTTCTTGTTCTTCTTGTTCTTCTTCTTCTTGTTCTTCTTCTTCTTCTTCTTCTTCTTCTTCTTCTTCTTCTTCTTCTTCTTCTTCTTCTTCTTCTTCTTCTTCTTCTTCTTCTTCTTCTTCTTCTTCTTCTTCTTCTTCTTCTTCTTCTTCTTCTTCTTCTTCTTCTTCTTCTTCTTCTTCTTCTTCTTCTTCTTCTTCTTCTTCTTCTTCTTCATCATCATCATCTTCTTCTTCTTCTTCTTCTTCTTCTTCTTCTTCTTCTTCTTCTTCTTCTTCTTCTTCTTCTTCTTCTTCTTCTTCTTCTTCTTCTTCTTCTTCTTCTTCTTCTTCTTCTTCTTCTTCTTCTTCTTCTTCTTCTTCTTCTTCTTCTTCTTCTTCTTCTTCTTCTTCTTCTTCTTCTTCTTCTTCTTCTTCTTCTTCTTCTTCTTCTCTTCTTCTTCTTCTTCTTCTTCTTCTTCTTCTTCTTCTTCTTCTTCTTCTTCTTCTTCTTCTTTCTTCTTCTTCTTCTTCTTCTTCTTCTTCTTCTTCTTCTTCTTCTTCTTCTTCTTCTTCTTCTTCTTCTTCTTCTTCTTCTTCTTCTTCTTCTTCTTCTTCTTCTTCTTTCTTCTTCTTCTTCTTCTTCTTCTTCTTTCTTCTTCTTCTTCTTCTTCTTCTTCTTCTTCTTCTTCTTCTTCTTCTTCTTCTTCTTCTTCTTCTTCTTCTTCTTCTTCTTCTTCTTCTTCTTCTTCTTCTTCTTCTTCTTCTTCTTCTTCTTCTTCTTCTTCTGCTTCTTCTGCTTCTTCTTCTTCTTCTTCTACTTCAGCATTCCGAGCCCTTAAGGTTCTTTGCTGCAGATATCACCCGCTTCCATGAATCTCTCTGGATGACCTTCTCTTTCCAGTTGGTGACATCATGTGTTAGCAGGTCTGTCAGGACATTATCCCACCATCTTCTTCTTGGTTTGCCTCGTGGTCTACGACCATTCATCTTCCTTGTGCATACAGTTTTTACTTCTCTGACATCTTACATTCTTTCAGTATGTCCCAACCATTTAATTCTGTTAGCTTTCATGATTCCAGTCATCAGTGGTGATTTAAACAGATTATGAATTTCGTTATTGCTTCTCACTCTCCATTCTCCGCTGTTTGCTTCTTTGATTTGTCCAAAGATTCGTCGTTAGACTCTTCTTTTCGAAAACCTGTAATAAGGCTTCACGTCTTTTAGTTGTGCTCCAAGTTTCAGAGCCATATAAAATTATTGGTCTTATCAACGTTTTATACAGTACAATCCTATTGGGAATTTAAAAGGCTGCGAGGCTTGTGCTTTATAATAACATGCTGCATTGTAGTTAAACGAGAGGCAATAAAAGGCTAAGAAACGTCAAACCAGACAAGTGCCTGTCTAAACTAAAAAGACAAACTCACATACATGACGAACAGTTTAGTGCAACTGAGCAGCAGTTCAGTGCAACTGGGCATCAGTTTAGTGCAACTGAACAACACTTTACTGCTGGGACAGCTCTCTATACATCAAGTAACAGTTCACTGTTTGTGAGCAACAGTTCATTTCAACAGTTCCTTGTGACTCAGATACTGTTCAGTATGACTGAGCAAGAGTTCGCTACAACTGACCAACAGCCTCCAGCAATTGAAAACCAGCTCACTACTGCAACTGAACAACAGTTCAGTGCAATTTACCAATCGCTCACTGCCGACAAACAACAGTTGAGTGCAGCTTAATATAACCTCACTGCAACTGACAAACAGTTTAATGTAAGTGACCAAAGCTCACTGAAACTGACCAGCAGCTCACTACAAATTAAGCTGCAGTGAGCTTTGATTAGCTGGAGTGAGCTTTGGTCAGTTACAGTGTACTGTTTGTCAGGTGCAGTGAGCGTCTGGTAAATTGCACTGTACTGTTGTTAACAACAGTTCAGTGCAATTTACCAACCGCTCACTGCAACTGCCCAAAGATTCAGTTCTAGTGAGCAACAGTCTAATGTGACTAACCAACAGTACAAAACAACTGACCGACAACTCACTGCAAACAATATAAAATATAAATTCCATAGAGGTGTCAATATGTACTTTTAAATCCAATATTTACATTAGTAAAATTAGACTGCACGAAGTTCATCAGCGTCACTCAACTTAGTCGTTTCTGATGTGATATAATTCGACAACCCAGTGACCTGACCTGCAACTAAATAGCATTTGGTTATCTCCCAAATGGTCTAGCGTCATGGAGTGGACTTTATCATGCTGCAATCGACTCGACTTCAGTGAGTGAAACTACACATGCACATTTCCTTCCCTGGAATCAACAAAGATCTCTCTACATAAGCAAATGAACCTAGGAGCTCATGGCTATCTTGCTCCCCTCCCGGTTCTTTTATTTTATTTCACCCTATCTCAGCGACTCTGAGATTTTTTAGGGATTTTCCGGGAAAGTCCAGTATTATAGGGGGTTTGGGTTAGTGTTAGTCGGTGTTAATTTCGCACCCTAATACCCCAATAATACTGGACATTCCCAGGAATTCAATACGAAATCTCAAAGTACCCTAGACGAAATGTAATAAAAGTGAAGAACCCCCTCCCCACCTATACCCTTGCCCTAAACAATTGTGTGTGTTCACCTGTATTTCTGTTTATTGCAATACATTGTCTGAATGTTTTTTTTTTTTTTTTAAGTAAATATAAGTTTATACGGTCTTAAGGGTTCCCCACGTGTTAGATCATTTACCTAAACTTACTGTACGTTCACAACGACGTTCGATTTTTAACTTATCCACTATAACATCGCGGAAGCTCTAACATCTCAAGATGACTTATCCACCACGTGTTTGGTCTGCAAGTGAAGGACATTGTAGGATTCACATCCATCCTCCCATCACTTTCCGTGCTAGCACGTGTACTCCCATCGAGAACGCTCCCAAGTGTTTCCTTCTACAACCGCACACTGCAAAATTCTAATGTTGCCAGACAATACCAATTCGGAGAGGTTAGTGTTTTGTGGACAGCTAACTAGTACACAATTATCCCTTTGTAATTTTCGCACTGCCATTTTTTGAGGTTCGGGTGAGGATGGGTTAGGGTTGGTGTGGGGGGGGGGGGGGGGGGGCAGACCCATTGTCATCCAGCAATCATGAGGGAAGTAGAAGATAAAAGAAAGAGAATGAAAAAATGAGACCGCCGGACAAACATATTGATAGACGTTGATGACTGGAGGCTTGTAAAATCTGCAGCAATGAACCTCAAAGTCTTCGTATGCTGAAGAATATATATACATACATAGTTGTATTAGTAACAGCAGAATAAATTAGTAATCATTACATTTTGATAACATTGTTGCTGCAACTCTATGTAACAATCACCGCCACCACTAATAAGAATAATATTAAAACTAATAATAACAACAATAGTCATTAAACAAAGAAGACCCCACACACACACACACACACACACACACACAGAGAGAGAGAGAGAGAGAGAGAGAGAGAGAGAGAGAGAGAGAGAGAGAGAGGGAGGGCATCTAATGAAGCTGTTAATCTCGCAAATGAAAAACAGTCGCCTTATCAAGAAACCGTCACCCGTGTCCTAACGTAACGTACTGAGATGGATAAATACCCAATAACACCCACACTGCCCGTAGCTGATTTATTAACAATCATCAATCATTCTGTCAATAAATCAATACCCAACTACAGACACAGAGCTGCAGTTATGCAGTGGCTAGTGTTTTTAGGAGCCAGGCGATGGTCATGAGTTAGAATCGCAATGGAAGGCTGGAACCCACACTGGGCTACAGGTTAAGCCGTTTTGTGGTGCCGCATAAACGTTTTTTAACTTTTACTGATGCTGGAACACACACTGGACTGCTGGTTAAACCGTCTTGTGGTACCATAACATAAGTGTACCATGGTTGTTTGGCTGAATGGGATTTTCGGAATTTGTACCTGTACGATTTTCATCCTACGCACAGCGATCCTGTAGCGTGTGAGGATAGGAGAGAAAAAAAAAAGAAAAAAGAAGAGGGGGGGGGGGGTAAGAGTTAACTAAACCCACACACAGATATCGAGGCCTGTAAAAGGAAAAGACTCTTACGCCAACTGCGCATCGAACAAATACTATTTTATAAAGCAGTCAGCTCTAGGTTCGGCGTCTGTGGCTTAGGCGATGCGAACGAGCTTTGTAATGCCGGGCTGCCGGGTTCGATCCCAGCTGCGGCTCTTGCGCCTTGCTTTGGCTTCGACAGTGGTATGGAGAAGCCGACCGTCCAGTAAGCAATGGCAAACTACTGGACGTAAATTTGCCTAGAAAAACCACAACAGCCAAAAATGCTGGGGTTGGTTCTGCACTGTCCTGTAAAGCACTAGGATGGCGATGTGGTCGAATTCACGTGTGGCGGCCTTACTTCCCCTATTAATGCTACCCACTATTGTTTGGTTCGACCTGGGAATCTAGGTCAATTCTAAAAATAATCGGCATCGAGGCGGATGGTGTTGAGAAAATTAAAGTCGCTTAATCGCTTGCCTGGTGCTCTGAAGGTTTACGGTTGCATTTGAGATTTTGTACCTTGATTCCTGAATGCTGTTGTCTGGAAGATTCCTGAAAGCAGTCGCTGAGGCTATATAATTTCGTACTTTACTGTTAAAGATTCCTGAGAGAGAGTTAACGCTCGAACTATACAGATTCATATTTTACTGCTAAAGATTCCTGAGAGTTAACGCTCGAACTATACAGATTCATATTTTACTGTTAAAGATTCCTGTGAATTAACGTTCAAACTATACAGATTTATTCTTTATTGTTAAAGATTCCTGAGAGTTAATGCTCGAACGATAGAGATTCATACGTTACTGTTAAAGATTCATCGAACTAGTTGTTGGGGCTATAGTTTCATACTTTGTTAAATATTCTTGGGAGTTGAAGTTAGAGCTGTCAAGTGTGAGGTTTATGCAGGTTAATTTGGGCAGGCGATACCAATCGCGAGGAGAGAACGAGTTTTACGGGATCAAACATGGGGCAGCTAGATTCTCCCGCTTTAAACGCCTTTTGCACGACTTTGAACAAAACAAAAAGGGGAATACGAACATTAAAATAATTTGCAACACAACTGAAATACCACACTCTCACACACGATAACTCATTTTAAACGAATAACATAAATTATTAGGATATTATTAAAAACATTTCCGAATGATTTGTCTTGAATTATGTTTACCCCCTGAAGTCCAATATTGTAGGTTTGTTGCAGTTTAAAATAAACACCGACTAACTCAAACCCTGATACCCCTATAATATTGGACTTCTCGGGAACTCCCGGATTCCCTGTGTTAGTTGTGAATACAAAATTAAAAAAAAAATATTAAAGTATCATTCAATAATAATAATAGTAGTAGTAATAAAAAAAAACCAATAACAATTCTCTGAATATCAAAAAATATAATATTAAGTGGTTTCTCAATATTCTACCCCAAACAGAGAAAATCCACAGGTCACAGGACAGTCTAATATTTCAGGGGGTGGTAGGCTGCATGAGGTCGTGGGGCCTAGGCTGCATGCACTTGTGGGACGTAGCTGAGTTTGGGTTATGGCCAGTTCTAAATGTTTTGGTGTCGTTAGAAGCATAAGAAATCCGTGAAACCGAGTCTTACCACCCCCTAACATGTTGGACTGTCCTGTGACGTCATCTGGGGGTAGGATTACGAAAGAACCTAATAATGTATTTTTAAAAACGTCGCATTACAAACACATACTTGAAAAGATAACTTCTATACAAGGTTGGGTTAGTGTGTGTTGGACAGTTAAGTATTCTTTGAAATTTAAGGGGTGGATCTTGACTGTCACCACTTTCGCAAACTATGGGAGCATCAATGGGCATTAAGCTGTAGGTTCTGGTGCTCCTGACCGAACATATATTCATTGTTGCAATACAATATAACTTCCTGAGAGGTGCCAATCAGTACTCGTAAATGTAATCTTTGCAGTAGAAAATTCAGACTGCATGAAGTCAGTTAGCGTCACTCAACTTAGTCGTTACTGATTTTTTTTTAAACATCTTTCCTGAAGCCAGTATTATAGAAATTAACACTATCATGCTGAAACCCAGTATGCTAGAAGCCAGAATCACTAGAGGAGAAAAAATAATCATGTCTGCAGTAAACCTGTGATTGTTTTGATTGTATGGGTGAATGATTTCCGTTATATAATTCGATAACCCAGCGACCTGACTTGCAACAAAATGACGGGAGATCATCAGCTGCAATCGACTCGACATCAGTGACTGAAACTAAAAACGCACATTTCATTACCTTTAGTCAACAAGGATTTCTCTATATAAGTGCCTAAACCTGGAAGTTTATGCTCCCTTGCTCCCCTCCCGGTTCTTTTACTATATTTCACCCTATCTCAGCCACACCGAGATTTCGCAGGGAATTCCTCGGAGAGGCCAATATTATAGGGGGGTTAGGGTTAGTCGGTGTTAATTTCGCACCTAAATACCCTAATAATATTGGACTTTCCTGAGAATTCCATAAAAATCATGGAGTCGCCTAGATGGGGTGTTATAAAAGAGAACATTCCCCCCCCCCCCAACCTTTCACCCTCATCCTTCCCCTAAACTATATGAGTGTTCTTGTGAAGAGCTAACTAGTTAACTATTCCCTTGTGAATTTCGCAGCGCTATTTTTGGAGATTCACGTGAAGATGGGTTGGGGGAGGGGTGGAAGAGACCTATTGTCATCCAACAATTATGAGGTAAAAAGAAAGTAAAGGAAAGAGAATGAAATATTAGGACCGCCGGACATACATATTGAAAGACGTTGATGAACTGTCTCGCTTGGTTCACAAGTACAACTCTTCTTCTCCTTCTCCTTCTCCTTCTCAGTTTAGTGCAACAGAACAGCAGTTTAATGCAACTGAACAACATTTCACCGCAGTTGACAGCTCTCTACAACTCAAGTAACAGTTCACAGATTGTGAGCAACAGTTCAATTTAAATGACCAACAGTTCATTGTGACTCAGATACAGTTCAGTATGACTGAGCAACAGTTCGCTACAACTGACCAACAGCCTCCAGCAATTGAAAACCCGCTCACTACAAGCGAGCAATAGCCCACTGCAACTGAACAACAGTTCAGTGCAATTTACCAATCGCTCACTGCCGCCAAATAACAGTTGAGTGCAGGTTATTATACCCTGACTGCAACTGACAAACAGTTCAGTGTAACTGACCAAAGTTCACTGAAACTGACCAGCAGCTCACTACAAATTAAGCTGCAGTGGGCTTTGATTAGCTGCAGTGAGCTTTGGTCAGTTACTGTGTACTGTTTGTCAGTTGCAGTGAGCGTTCACTGCTGTTAACAACAGTTCAGTGCAATTTACCAACCGCTCACTGCAACTGGCCAACAGTTCAGTGCTAGTGATCAACGGTTCAATGTTACTAACCAACAGTTAAAAACAACTGACCAACAACTCACTGCAACAATAAATACTATAACAACCAGAGAGGTGTCAATCAGTACTTGTAAATATAATCTTTACTGTAGTAAAATGAGGCTGCACGAAGTTTGTCCGCGTCACTCAGCTTAATCGTTTCTGATGTGATATAATTCGATAACCCAGTGACCTGACCTGCAACATAATAGCATTTACATGGTTATCTCCCATATAGTCCACCGTTATGGAGGGGACTTTAAATCGACTCGACTTCAGTGAGTGAAACTACACATGCACATTTCCTTCCATGTAGTCAACAAGGATCTCTGTAAGTAAGCGAATGAACCTAGGAGCTTATGGCTTTCTTGCCCCCCCCCGGTTCTCATATTTTATTTCACCCTATCCCAGCCACTATGAGAATTTTTAGGGATTTCCCGGGAAAGTCCAATACTATAGGGTGTTTGGGTTAGTGTTAGTCGGTGTTCATTTCGCACCTAATACCCCAATTAATACTGAAATTTTCCCTGAATTCCATAAGAAATCTCTGAGTGCCCTAGAAGAAATGTAATAAAAGTGA
>CAJHNH020000233.1:0-303317 GCA_905116865.2 Candidula unifasciata | reverse complement strand
TCTAAAAAGGGAAAATTCCTTTTATAGTTTTTTGGCGTGGAACAAAGCTTCACAGTGAGCAAACTTAGTAGTTTTGAAAGAGGCGTGGGCTCGAAGACTTATCACAAATATCAGAAAGAGACAGTCGTAGTTGTTTGATCATATTATGAGAAGAAAGAAACTGGAACATGTTGTAACAACGGGAAAGATTTGTGGAAAGAGAGACAGAGGAAGACAGTGCCAGAAGGTTCTAGTCTTTTGTCATGGAGAGGTGTCAACGCGCGAACTGTGACCATCGTTGCAACTTTGGATGTTTTACATCCAGATTTAGATGTTTCCCCTTGCATTTAGATAGCGTTTTTGACGTTTAGATGGTAGATGTTTTTCTAGAAGTTTTCATTTGAAGTGAATTTATCAAATCTAACCTAAGAAACAGGATGAAGTTTGACCTCTTAAATGCTATCTTGGCAAAAAAATTCGGCCTGATAAGAGTAGAAAAAGGCTGTTCCACTTATCAGGTCCCTGATTAAGTATTAAAAAAAAAATTGGAACCGCTAAACTATACCTGGGTCCTTTTGGATCTGAAGCTTCAACTTCATCATCCAAGCTAAGTTTATCCTGTGGATCTTGTAAGGCAGACTTCAGTAAAGATGAGGACATGATTCTATAGGTTATGTCATATTAATTGCTATGTAATTTGTGACTCTTTCCATTTGGATGTTTTTTCTATATGTTTTTCCACGCAAATTTAGATGTTTTTAGATATTTTTGACTCCGTTTTTGATATTTTTTGTCAAAGAAAAGGGGCAATACTGACTGTGACACGCAGTTGCGATCGCAGACTGTGGAGAGGCAAGATGGACACCAGTTGGCAATGCACTTGATGATGATAAAAGTAGCATAAAGCAAATAAAATTAAAAGAAAGTTGCAAAAAGCAAATACAAGTAATACAAAATAAAGTATCAGAAAGCAAATGACAGCTGTATGTAGAAAAAAGGCAAAATATAGTAAAGCCAAATGAAGGAATAAAAGGAAAATAAAGTAACTTAAAGCAAATTAAAAATAAAGTGACACATAGGGAAGTAAAATAAAGTGACATACAGCAAAGTAAAACAAAGTGACATACAGCGAAGTAAAATAAAGTGACATACAGTGAAGTAAAGTGACATACAGTGAAGTAAAATTAAGTGACATACAGTGAGGTAAAATAAAGTGACATATAGCAAAGTTAAAAAAACAGTGACATACAGCGAAGTAAAATAAAGTGACATATAGCGAAGTAAAATAAAGTGACATACAGCGGAGTACAATGAAGTGACAAACAGCGAAGTAAAATAAACTGACATTTAGCAAAGTACAATAAAGTGACCTAAAGCACATTAAAACAAAGTGACATACAGCGAAGTAAAATAAAGTGACAGATAGCGAAGTAAAATAAAGTGATATACAGCAAAGTAAAAAAAAAAAAAAGTGACGTACAGAGAAGCAGAATCAAATGTCCTGAAATAAGGCTGGGTAAAGTAAATCGAAATAAAATAAAATAGTGTATATAAAACTTCAGTAAAGAAAGATCGCCTTTCTACATTTTCTTTGTGTGTGTGTATGTGTGTGTGCGTGCGTGTGTGGGGGTGTGGGGGTGTGGGTGTGGGGTGTGTGTATGTGTGTGGGTGTGTGTGTGTGGGTGTGTGTGTGTGTGTGTGACCTACAAAGCTGGTCCAATATTTTTAAATCAATGGCACTACATGGGTAATATTGTGGTATACGCTGTTAATATGTCAGTAACACCTAATATTAATATTTATAATATAATATAATATCTAATAATACCTACTAAGGTAGTTAAGTTAGAGGTAGAACAGAGCACTTATTTCTTACTGCCCTTGTGCCATGATGTTGTCCGTTGTTGAAACCTAAATCTAAGGTAGGTGGATTGGGTATTTTAATCTCTTTCTAGCTGTGATAGTTTCTGTAAGTAAAAGCCCGATATATAAAACTTCATTAGCATCCATAAATTAGTAAAGTATATCAAATATATTATATTTGTTTGCCATTTAGAACTAAATTAATTTTTAAAATTATTATTACTAACCACTGAAACAAGGCGTAAACCTCTTCAACCCCTCTTCCGAATTTGCAAGAGGGCCGAGGACCACTCCCCACCCACCAATTTTTTTCTTTGTGTCAGCTCCCAGCTTTTATAAAGCCACGTTTCTGTATCTCCGATAGACGTAATTTCTCACTAATCGACTGATGGTCTGTAATTCCCATTCCTATATCGTGTACAGTTAAAGTCGGGAGATGTGAACCAGCGTCATTGCACACTGTTATAAACCACAAGTGCTCTGCCACCAGTACTGACAGATGATAAGAAAATGTCCGCCTGTGTCACCGTTCGCACGCAACTCCGTAGCTACAGCGACGTTCCTCCATTTACCCCAGAGTGTTAACTCTGGTACCCATTTCCTAGAGACTGGGTCAACCTCGGAAACCGCCCGGTTTCGGCCGTGGGTTGCAGCGAGTGGCAGCTGGATTTGAAAGCGAGTTTCATATCGACTGCGCTAACGCGCTCCCTCCCCCAATTTATATATTATATATCAGGATTGACTTTATGCAGCTCTTAAGAACTCTCCATCTCCCTCTGATTGGCCATAAAATAACAGTACATATAAAATCATTCTCCTGCAAGGAAATATAAATATTGAATCTTTTCTGCTCTTAACCGATTTCTATCTTCTGTATTAGCATCTGTGTAGATTTTATGGCCACTATTTTTAGTTGTTATTGTCCTGCCATTGTGTTTTTTAAATGTTGTTTGGCGTTCGTTCAATTTAATTCTCTCTCCATGATGGTCTGTTAATGTGTCTAACTCTGCTAGTTTGCCTATCTCTTGATTTTATCCCTCAACGTCTATCGCTTTCTGCCTTGTCTCTTCTATATTCCACTTTACCCTCCATTAAGTAAAACGATTAAAGGTTAAAGGTTAAAGTTTAGAGGATCTACTTAATTACACTGGATTTTATCCCATACGGCGGGGTCTCTCTCCGTAGAACGACTAGCCGCCTGCCGAGAGCCCGGCACAGAGCACGAACGCCGTAACTCCGGCGACGATCTCCGTAAATTGCACTCGTGAACAGAACAGAGCAGCTGTAAAACGAAACCACGATTAATTCTTAGGCGATGTGGTCAACACCACGCTAGTTAACTTTACTTCCTATGACTTATCCTGGTACCCATTTAAGACGTTTAAAAAAAAAAATCGGTTACCCCGAGGTTGGAGATCATTGTCCTTAATGAAGAATATTCTATGCAATCGTTCTTTGTCAGTTGAGACAGGAAAGAGAATTCTTATAAGCTATATATATACTATCCTGATATACAGAAGTGAATCATAGACAGTTGATCGATTAGTGAAAAATTATTCGGAAGCTGTGGAGATGTGGTTTTATAGATAACTGAAGAAAATACCCTAGACAGATGTGAGGTTTGAACAACGGATCAACATCATGGCACACGGGTAGTAACCCATAAGTGCTCCGTTCTTCTTTTAACTCAAGTCTGAGTCCGAAGAAGCTGAGCACAGCGCACAGGCTCTGTAGCACCGGTGAAGATCCCGAAATACTTTGGGGACATTGTTTTAACTCCAGATCTGGCCCGGGCAGCGCCGTTAGGCTACTCTTTTCGATTTCGAACTGTTAAAATTTTTTTACGTGCGCAATAATGCACACCGGCGTCCAATCTTACTACCAAGAAATTAAGGGGGATTACTAGAAGTCAATTCCACTTGAAAAAAAAAAAAAAAAAAAATCCCAGCCCTTACCGGGGGTTAAATCCGGAATCTTTAGCACTCGATGTGGACACCATACCTCGAGACCACATAGCGCCTCCCCCCCCCCAAACTACCCCCCCCCCCGCCCCCTGGATAGTTAAAAAGAGTAAAATAGCTATCTTGAATGAAACTGACTCACAAAGAGAACTAATTGCCCATGTCGGAAGAACACAACCTACATTCTGTCGTCACGTCATGAAAAGGGAGATAACTGGGGTACATTGTGACGGTGAGAAAATTGGAGGGGACGAGTTATCAAGGGAAACCAGGAGAAAAGATGCTGAACAGTTTTACATCATTGCATGGAGGTTCATCTGTGTCAGAGCTGCTTGAAAGTAAAGGAGACAGAAGGTTGTGGATAGACATGACTACCAACGACACACAGTATAGACTTTTAGAAGAAGTGTCCTCATAGACATTGTCCCTCTAGTATGATTTTTATATATTTCAATTGATACATACATTATTTGCGTCCTTCTTAGGACGTAATTTTTGTGTTTTTTGAAGCCCCACTCTGGCTTTTGCCAGGGGCCGCAATATAGGCAGACCATCAATATGGCCAATTGTCTGAACGCGGTTTCTGGGACCTCTCCACGGTGATCCTCATCCGCATGGTGGCACTTTCTGTCATCGGGTGTTTATCGCTTGTGTGATGTCCTGGTGGGGTAGAAAGTCAGTCAGTCATATTTCAATTTTTTTTTTAATTTCCTTCAACAACACTTTTTTTGTTTCTAAATTAATTTAATTGAAACTTATGTATTTCACTGTTTTTGTTTATGTGAAAGATACCACCTATCCTTCTGTGTAATGGCATCTTTAGAGACTCAAAACAAATTTCTTAATGCCTATTTATCACTTTATTTATGCCTCTGTGCTATTCAGCCGGCTTGAGTATACACATTTGACAATCGACCCCTGACTGTAGCAGCGTTCTCCCCGTGTCTCAATAAAATGGGATGGTAAATTGAATATTGAGAGAATAGGCTGGGCCAGGGGTGGGGAAGGGTCTGTTTGAGGAAGATCAATATACTGTTCTCTAGTAATGCAAGTGGTCGCCCAGTTCTGGTTCCCTGGCTGTCGCCACGACACGTGCGTCAGTGGCGGTGTTTTTTCAAACAAAAAAGCTGACACAGTGAAAAAGGGGTTGGGGTGGGGGGGGGGGGGTGAATTGTGGGGGGAAAAGGTTGCATTAGAAAGTAATGGAGTTGGCTACTGTGATGTAATATATATAATTCTTTTTCTTCTTCTTCTTCTTCTTCATTTCTTCTTCTTCTTCTTCTTCTTCTTCTTCTTCTTCTTCTTCTTCTTCTTCTTCTTTCTTCTTCTTCTTCTTCTTCTTCCTTATTCTTCTTCTTCTTCTTCTTCTTCTTCTTCTTTCTTCTTCTTCTTCTTTTTAGTCTTCTTCATCTTTCTTCTTCTTCTTCTTCTTCTTCTTCTTCTTCTTCTTCTTCTTCTTCTTCTTCTTCTTCGTTCTTTCTTCTTCTTCTTCTTCTTCTTTTCTTTTTTAGTCTTCTTCATCTTATTCATTCCTTCTTTCTTCTTCTTCTTCTTCTTCTTCTTCTTCTTTCTTCTTCTTTTCTTCTTCTTCTTCTTCTTCTTCTTCTTCTTCTTCTTCTTCTTCTTCTTTCTTCTTTTTTTCTTCAATTCTTCTTCTTCTTCTTCTTTTCTTCTTCTTCTTCTTCTTCTTCTTCTTCTTCTTCTTCTTCTTCTTCTTCTTCTTCTTCTCTTCTTCTCTTCTTCTTCTTCTTCTTCTTCTTCTTCTTCTTTCTTCTTCTTCTTCTTCTTCTTCTTCTTCTTCTTCTTCTTCTTCCTTCTTCTTCTTCTTCTTCTTCCTTCTTCTTCTCTTCTTCTTCTTCTTCTTCTTCTTCTTCTTCTTCTTCTTCTTCTTCTTCTTCTTCTTCTTCTTCTTCTTCTTCTTCTTCTTCATCTTCTTCTTCTTTATCGTCTTCTTCTTCATCTTCTTCATTTCTTCTTCTTCTTCTTCTTCTTCTTCTTCTTCTTCTTCTTCTTCTTCTTCTTCTTCTTCTTCTTCTTCTTCTTCTTCTTCTTCTTCTTCTTCTTCTTCTTCTTTTTAGTCTTCTTCATCTTCTTCTTCTTCTTCTTCTTCTTCTTCTTCTTCTTCTTCTTCTTCTTCTTCTTCTTCTTCTTCTTCTTCTTCTTCTTTTTAGTCTTCTTCATCTTCTTCATTCCTTCTTCTTCTTCTTCTTCTTCTTCTTCTTCTTCTTCTTCTTCTTCTTCTTCTTCTTCTTCTTCTTCTTCTTCTTCTTCTTCTTCTTCTCTTCTTCTTCTTCTTTTTCTTCTTTCTTCTTCTTCTTCTTCTCTTCCTTCTTTCTTCTTCTTCTTCTTCTTCTTCTTCTTCTTCCTTCTTCTTCTTCTTCTTCTTCTTCTTCCGGTTCTTCTTCTTCTTCTTTCTTCTTCTTCTTCTTCTTCTTCTTCTTCTTCTTCTTCTTTCTTCTTCTTCTTCTTCTTTTTTTATCGTCTTCTTTCTTCTTCATCTTTCTTCTTCTTCTTCTTCTTATTCTTCTTCTTCTTCTTCTTTCTTCTTCTTCTTCTCTTCTTCTTCTTCTCTTCTTCTTCTTCTTCTTCTTCTTCTTCTTCTTCTCTTCTTCTTCTTCTTCTTCTTCTTCTTCTTCTTCTTCTTCTTCTTTTCTTCTTCTTCTTCTTTCTTCTTCTTCTCTTCTTCTTCTTCTTCTTCTTCTTCTTTCTTTCTTTCTTCTTCCTTCATCATCTTCTTCTTTTATCGGTCTTCTTCATTTCATCTTCTTCATTTCTTCTTCTTCTCTTCTTATTCTTCTTCTTCTTCTTCTTTCTTCTTCTTCTTCTTCTTCTTCTTCTTCTTCTTCTTCTTCTTCTTCTTCATCTTCTTCTTCTTTTCTTCGTCTTCTTCTTCATCTTCTTCATTTCTTCTTCTTCTTCTTCTTCTTCTTCTTCTTCTTCTTCTTCTTCTTCTTCTTCTTCTTCTTCTTCTTCTTCTTCTTCTTCTTCTTCTTCTTCTTCTTCTTCTTCTTCTTCTTCTTCTTCTTCTTCTTCTTCTTCTTCGCATTCACCAGCTGTAAACTCTAGCAGCATGTTCTAGTTCTTCCTCCGCAGCTAGACTTGTGTTCCACAACCTGAGGGTTCCATGATCACATGTTTTGTTTCCCCCCTTACAGATCTGGTTTATTTTGTAATGCAGACTGTTAGTAGCTTGAATCTCATGCAGATGTACTCCGACTTTAAAGGAAGCACCCCTTATTAGTCGCCTTTTACGACATGCTTGTGAGGGGCCAGCGAGTTTAATCCTTTGCCCCTCACAATGAGACTCTGGGCCCAAAAGGGAAATATGTTTATATTCCAGAAAGTTAAACCGGTCAACAAATGATCTTCTTCTCCTTCTTCTTCTCTTCCACCTTTTACCTCATCGAAGTGTCGGGGGGAGATGTAATGTTCGTTGATGAGCTCTGTCAAGAGCACTTTTAAAACTGATGTTCATTTCTGTAAGGCTGTTCTTAATGCTATCACTCCATATTTTCCGAGGTCTTCCACTCGCTCTATACCCGTTGTAACGTTTTAGTGTGGGTTGCTGTGGCAGATAGTACTAGTGAATTCTTGTTAGATATCCAAACCACTTCATTTGTTGTTCTTTGATGACATGTAAGACTGGCTTTATTCCTAGCATTCGTCTGATTTCATGATTTCGTATTCTGTCTTTCCTTGAAACTCCTGCAGCACTTCTAAGGCATTTCCTTTCTGTTGTCACAATTTTACGTTCATTGGAGGATGTAAGTGTCCACGTTTAGCACTGATAGCATAGTGTTGGCCAAAAAATAGTTCTGATAAGATTCACTTTAGTACTCCGAGGTATCTGCTTGTGTGTCAACAGGGGAGATAGTTGCCCCATTACTTGATTAGCTTTGGCACATCTGGAGCTAATTTCTCTGTCCACAAATGATAAATTAAGTCAAATGTGTCTGCTGAAAGGCTCAAATATAGCAGCTTTGTTATTGACAGGCACAACAAAATTGTGGCTGGTTAGCTCTGTTAGTTAGAGCGTCGTGCTAGTAAGGCGAACGTCGTGGGTTCGATCTCCATACTGGCCAATGTTATGATTCAGAGGTCCTGTTGGTCTCGGGGCATTGCATCCAGCCCCGAGTGCTGAAGGTCCCGGCGAAGGGTGAAATTTTTTTACGTGGACTTCTAGTTATTTCCCCTGGTCTCTGTGTAGTAAGACTGGACGCCGGTGTGTATTGCTGCACACTTTAAAAAAACCTTGGCAGTTGGAAATCGAAAAGAGTAGCCAAACGGCGCTGCCAGGTCAAAATTTGGAGCTAAAAATCTACCCAAAGTATTTCAGTCCTCGCCGGTGTTACGGAGTTTGTGCACTGCGCTGAGATTCTTCGGACTCGGCTCGAGTCAAAAGAAGAACGGAGCACATATGGATTACCTCTTGTGCCATGATGGTGATCCGTTGACCAAACCTAAACCTAAAATAACACAGTAACGTGATTCGGACATACCGAAAAAAAAAAAAAAAACGAATAAATGAATTCAGAATTGACATCTCTGCCCTCGGAACATTCCCACGCGTGCTTCGTTTCCTTCTCCAGTAGTCAACGAAGAGTAGACATGCTAATAACACCTGTTACAAACTGATTAAATGTCCGCCTATGTTATTCCCCCCACTGTTGAATATCTAAGAGACTTCCTGCTCACCGCTGATTGAATTATCTGTCAATGTATGGATCCTTAGTCAGTTCTGTTTTTGGTAGGTAATTTTTGCTTACAGTAGTTTACTACTGCTCGAAATCAACGCAAAGCAGACTGCTCCTAAAATGCTTGCAATCTAAATTGTAAACGGCCATTTTCCGCATCTTTAGGCGTGTTAGGCAAATATACTGCTACACTTATATTTTATTGGTCAATCCGCACTCGGTGTCGTGAAGTGATCAAACCCACCCCTACACATTTGACTATTCGTGACATTAACGCCCCTTGCGTTCAGGTCACATTTCAAATATAGACCCGTCCTGTGGGTATATAGTCCATCATGTCTATTTATAGCTTTATCGGAGGAAATAGGTATTTCTATATGCTCTAGGTCTCTTGTGAAGTCTACATTTTCAAACTTACAGTTGTGGGGTAGATATTTTCTAGATTAATATTCATATTCCGAGAAGCCTTTTTACTCTTTGGCGATGATATGGGAACTTCTTTTTTTTTCTTTCTTTTTTTCTCCCGTTTTATTCTCTGCCAGACTCAGTGTTGCCATATTGGCATAAGATAATGAACTGGCATATTTTGGCATATTTAAGTTTTTCCTGGCTTTTCTTATCAAGATGTGCTCACATTTGCTTCATGGTTCCTCCGTTAGAAACACGCAGGTTTGCTAAAAGCAATTTAGATCTACAGTTAACATTTTTATTTCAGTTTGACTTTGTTGTGATGTCCTGGTACGGACTAACGGAGATTCGCACCATTTCTTATTGTATTTGTTGTCTCATAAACGGATCATGACTTCGATAAACCCAGGCCCTTTGTAATTTATGTTAACCTACTAGAATAAATACGGAATGTAAAACCAAAAACCACCACTGATACCAAGTATTCAGACTGTTCAGAAACTACTTGAGCACAGAAAATAGAGAAGATATAGACCTAGTTCTATCTGTGATAGATTTTTTAACCTTTACCAATGGCCACGTCATCAAAAAAAAAAAAAAAAAAAAAAAATGGAAAGCGTCTTAAGACATCGCAGGTATAATAGTAACTGAAAGAAAAATTACCCACGGCTCAAAAGATCTTCAGACGGATCAGAGGCAGCCTATTGTAAACTGCGTCAGTGCACTGTTGCACCAAGAATTAGTAGCATATCAAATCATGAAAAATCCGAAAAACACAGGATGAAAATTCTGTCAAAAAATCAGTCACAGCTTATTACAACAATGACTCCTAGGCAAAGTAATAATAAAGTTGAAGGCAGCAGAGCTGCTACTTGCTGTAGGCATGACCTGTCATTGTGCAATACGCACAATTGATCTTCTAAGTGAAATTATTAGAGTGCATGGTCGGGGGAGTACATTGGAGCACATACAGTTTCATATAGCTAAATGTTCATGATTAATAAAAAAATATGTTATCGCCTGCACTAAGGGTGACCTTAGTGGTAATTTTCGGAACAAGAAATATTCCATCATTATAGATGAGTTGCAAAGACTTCATCCCATCTGAGAAAATGCTTAAAGATTTTACATCCGAAAAGGCTTACGCCGTGTCTTCCACTTGTTCCAGTGAGGATGACAGTGAAGAATTTAATCTATAGCTTTTGATGTAAAGCGAGTACAATGTTACACTTTATCTGGCATTTTCTGGCATATTTTTTTGGGTAATGGTTTGGCATAAAATGAAGTTTTTCATGTGGCAACCCTGGTCAGACTTCCAAGTGATGATAAGGGTTTCGCCTTTGTGCTTAAATTTTGTCCTGAACAAAGTACCAGTTTAATCTTTGGAGGAATCCTGAGCTTGGGTAAGTTGATTATAGTTTACGAGTACCATGATATATGTCTCTATAAAGTTAACCCACTGTTGAAGGGAGGAACGATTCAGCTATGAGACAGCAGAGAACGAGACCGTTCTTGGTGTCCAAGTACTCACGGCCACTTAAACCAAACATTTCCCTTCGCAAGCTGAGAGTTTGTGCCCTACCTAAACCAATATTAGTGTAAATGTTTTAATCTAGCATGCTACTCGTTCTCTAACTAACTAGTTGGGTAAATCGGATCGAGATTAAGCCGGCAGATTTATTTGGGTCAACGCACAGCGAGCGACACACAATGACGTCAGAGGTTATTTATAGCAGACAACAACACAACACTGGGCTCGACTCATGTCAGTCGGTGGAGAATATAATGTATACATATGTGAGAAAGAGGTGGTCTGTGTGACTACAAGTGCAGATATGAATGTGGAGAGATGATGTTCTATATATAATAGAGTCTATCTGTCTGTACTGTTGAACTTGTCTTCTATCTCTTTTACTGACTAACCAACAGAGATACATGGAGACTCGAACTGTCTCATTATCCTGAGAGCTGTCATCTGAGTAATTGCTAAGGGTGGAGGGTAGATGAATGAGCTGGGCATGTGACCTCTGAGATGATTACTAATTTTAAGTTCCTTCTTGACACAGGATGATATCTTCTTGGAGGCCAGGCAGTCAATCAGCAGTCCACACAATCGCAAACTACCACAACTCCACCATGGCAGACAACAAGGTGGAAGCCAGAGTGTAGGCATCAGCTTACAGGTCATCCATTTGTCGTTAGATCAGAAAACTCTCCAAGAGCTTGTTTTGGCTCCAGTGGCTAAGAGACAGTTGTTACAGGCCACCAATTTGTCATCAGTCAAAGAGAACCTTCTTCAGGAGCTTTGTTGGGCTCCAGTAATTGAACTCTGTTTGTGACTGTGTTTACCAAAGCTACCTCCAAATCAGCCTATTCAGATCATCGTGAACCGATGAGTGCAGTGATGCTAACTGGGATTAGATAAATAACCAGTCACTGTGGAAACATGCCTTGTTCTCTGTTTACAGGTCCACTCTGAGTCACTATGATGATCACAGACTGTCTCGAAGGGTCTCTGGCTGATCCAGCAGTATCGATTTGGTTTTGATCTCATTATTCCAGTTGCTCTTGAATATCTTTGCTTGAGTCTTAATGATATATATGTGTTGCATTTATTACATGTTTTTGGAAGTTTTCATTATTGACTCGAGTGTCCATCATTCACTGTTCAATCTGTCTAGAGTATTTGTATGTTTAACAATTA
Organism: Candidula unifasciata; assembly: GCA_905116865.2. Taxonomy (NCBI): domain Eukaryota; kingdom Metazoa; phylum Mollusca; class Gastropoda; order Stylommatophora; family Geomitridae; genus Candidula; species Candidula unifasciata. The sequence goes on along the minus strand of CAJHNH020000233.1, from coordinate 291,708 downwards.
ATCTTAATCAGTGTTAACATGGCTGTGATATTACAATATCATAGCCTGGAGGCTATCTTCATATAGTAGTGGGGACGTCCAGCCAAGTTACGTCTAGGAATGTTATATATTCTTTAGTGCCATAGCTTGAGTTGCCCTACTCCTGAAATAGGTTGGGTGTATATTGGCCACGGGATACCCTTTAGACCAATACGAGCCAACGCCTCAACATTATTCTATTTCAGAGTGCTGTTGGTTCCTTTTACGAGAGACTTACGGACACCATCAATAATGTTAAAGAGAAAGAGGACATCATAGTAATGGGAGATTTTAATGGTAGGGTAGGTAAAAGAAGATCACCATGGGAGAGATACCTTGGCCCATTCAGCGACACAACCACAGATTGCAATAGAAATGGAGAACACCTGTTAAACTTGTGTGCTGAACAAGTCTCTACATTACCAACACATTCTACCAACATCGCCAAAGTCAGGTTAAAACGTGGTACAAGTGGAACAACTTAGATCAAGCGTCACAAATTGATTTTATACTAGTCAGACAACGGCAGAAGAGGACGGTAAGAGACTCAAAAGCTGTCCCAAATGCGGGACTGGATTCAGACCATCGCCCAGTAGTTATGAACATATGCAACTCAAGTAGAAACAGTCTACATAAACAGAAACGTGAAGAAATCATCAACACTAAGAAATTAGAGGAAGAGGATATCAGACATGAATTTGAACTAGAAATAACAAAGGCTTTTGCAGATATTGCCAAGGAACCAGTAAGAATTGAAGAAGAATGGGATTATTATAAATCAACCATCACGAAGATATTAAAAGACAAGTGTGGTACCAGAAAGACGGGCAAAGGCAAGAAAAAGGGTACCGCTTGGTGGAATGAAGAAGTCAAAGAAGCAGTGTCAAATAAAAAGAAGATATTTCAAATATGGTTAAAAACAAAAGACGAAAAGGATTACATTAGGTACAGACTAACTCGAAGAGACACCAAGAGAACAATAAAGAAATCCAAAGAGGAATCATGGAAAAAGTATGGTGAACACCTAACACAGCTATGTACAGAGTCATCAAGAGACTTTTATAAGAGTGTGAAAGCGATGCGATTAAGAGAAGAAAGCTTCAATCCAACATCAGTCATAAATGATAAAAATGGAAAACCATTATTCAGCCAAAAAGAAATTAAAAAAAAGATGGGAGGAATATTTTAAAGAACTTTTGAACCCGTCGGGAGTACATGAAACAGCAGAATTCCATTCAAGGGCTCCAGATCATCTAGAACCACATATCCTGCGGGATGAAGTAGAGAAAGTTATCAAAACAAGTAAAAGACACAAAAAGCAGCTGGTATTGACGGAATAACAACAGAAGTCATCCAGGCTGGAGGGGACACTATGATCACCTGGCTGGAGAGAATTTTCAATAGAGCATGGGCAGAGAGAAAGGTACCAGTGGATTGGCAAAGATCAGTTGTAGTACCTATCTGGAAGAAAAAAAGGAAACAAGAGAGAATGTGGAACTTATAGAGGAATATCTTTACTAAGTCATGTGGGGAAAATGTATGCAAAGATCTTAGAAGGTAGGATAAGAGCAAAGGTTGAACCTCTACTGAGTAAAGCACAATTCGGTTTCAGGAAAGGGCGAGGTTGCACTGATGCCATATTTGCACTAAGACAAGTCTGTGAAAAGACACTCGAATACGATAAAGAGCTGAACGTGGTCTTTGTAGATCAAGAGAAGGCATTCGACCGTGTAGACAGAGATGTGCTGTGGAGAATTCTTGACGATTACGGAGTGCAGGGTCAATTATTAGACAACATCAGAGCCCTCTATGAAAAAAGTGAAAGTGCAGTAAGAACATCTAGTGGTCTTTCTGAATGGTTCAAAGTCACAACTGGTGTCAGACAAGGATGTGTACTGTCACCATTACTTTTCATAACATACATGGATAAGATCACTGTAGAAGCAAACCCAGACGTGTATGCTATAAACGAATTACTTTTTTGCTGATGATCAAAGCATACTGTATCAAAATGAATATGATCTACAGGAACATCTGACTACTCTCAACAACAGCTGTTTACAACATAATATGAGAATCAGTACAGAAAAAACAGAAGTTATGAAGATCAGCAGAACACACAGGCCACTGAATATAAATGTTGGAAGTGCCAAAATCAAGCAAACCAAAGAGTTCAAATACTTGGGCAGTATATTTACAGAGGATGGAAGAATGGACAGAGAGATAGAAACAAGAATACAGAAAGCAAATGCTGTCACATACCAACTATCACCTCTGCTTAAACATCCAGATATAACCATGAAGACCAAAAGACAATTGATAAACACCATCTTCATTCCAACACTCTGCTACCAGTGCCAAACATGCATGGACAATCAACAAGACCCATGAAAGAAAAATAGAAGCCTGTGAAATGAAATATTTAAGAAAAGCAGCTAATAAGACCAGACTTGACAGGATAAAGAATATAGACATTAGAAACACTGTCAAAACTACGCCATGTTTAGACTACATAGAACATCAAAGAATGAAATGGTTTGGACATCTAACCAGGATGAAAAATGATCAAATAACATCACAAATTTTCAACCAAAGAAGCTCAGGATATAAGGCAAGAGGAAGACCAAGGAAACTGTGGATTGACGGGGTCTCCGAAACCTGCCAAAAGCATGGCCTCAAAACATCAGATGCTGCCCGCCTTGCTTATGACAAGAACTTGCATCTCCCCACAACGCTTAGCGGCATACGTGGAAGGAAAAAGTAAAAAGTAAAGTAAAAAGTAAGTTGGTTCCTAAGGAGAAATCCTTAAAACAGGCACGTGACACGAGCGGTATGTGACACTCAGTGGGCGATGAAGTCAATATGATGGGTGAATATGATGGGGATGGCTGAGTGGTGCGAGTGAGTTCATTAAAAACAAGGATAATCTTCAACAAGAAAGCTGGATTATTATGATAATCGGGGATAAAAGGACGATGACGAAGAAGAAGAAGAAGAAGAAGAAGAAGAAGAAGAAGAAGAAGAAGAAGAAGAAGAAGAAGAAGAAGAAGAAGAAGAAGAAGAAGAAGAAGAAGAAGAAGAAGAAGAAGAAGAAGAAGAAGAAGAAGAAGAAGAAGAAGAAGAAGAAGGAGGAGGAGAAGGGGGAGGAGAAAAAGAAGAAGAGAAAATGAAGAAGAAGAAGACGACGACGACGACGAAGAAGAAGAAGAAGAAGATTACAATGATGACTATTTAGTCGGAATAGAAGATCGTAAAAAAGGGAGATTATTTTTTTGCTTTGTTGCTACACTATTTATGTTAATTATTTCCCTTTATTATATTCCGTTATCACGAAAGTCATCATCATCATCATCATTATCATTATTATCATCAAATGCTTTGGCGTTTTGCGATCATGTTTCTCCACAATCTGCGATCGTTACCAGCATGTATCAGTTCGTGTGTCGACACCACTCCGTGCAATGAAAAAAAAAAAGCCATATTGAATCTCCTTGCTTAGTCTTTCCCTGTCTCTTTTGCGACAGATCTTTCCAGTGGTAACAATATGTGCCAGTTTTTTTTTCCTTCTTATAACATAATCAAACATGTTTACTGTCTCTTTCTGATGTTTGTGAGAAGGTGTCTTCGAGCCCTCAAATCTTAAAAACACTTTGGTTTCTCTGTTTGGCAGTCTAAGGAATTCTAAGCATTCTTCTAGGCGGTGCCTAGTTAACCATGTTCTTAGTGCACTTGTTTATCTAACGAGGCGCACACGCCATCTGAAGGTGACAGGTTCCATTCCCGGCACGGTAACTATAGCTTTAGATTTTTTTTATGTTGTCTAGTGTGTTATTCTACCTTTCTACTTCTTTCAATGAGTGCCAATCTGTTACTATATTTATATGTCGGCTCTGTGGCTAAGTCGATGCGAACGCTTCGTAATGCCGGGATGCCGGGTTCGATTCCGGTTGCGGGCCACGCGCTTGTGTTGGTTTCGACAGTGATATCCAGAAAGCCGACCGTCCAGGTAGCAATGGCAAACTACTGGACGTAAATTTGCTTAGAAAGAAACCACACAGGGGCTGTTGGTGTTGGTTCTGCAATGTCCTGTAAAGGATACGCAACTAATCTTAATTATATAAATATATTCGTGGTATCTTCTTCAAGATATTCTGAGAATCTGTCTATAGCATTTCAGCTCAAAAGCCCCTATTCTCTTTCTTAAGGACTGAGAGATAGTCCACGACTCACATCCGTATGTAGCCACAGGGAAGATGCATGCTCTCAAAATTCTAATTTTTTTCTCCTTGCTGGTGCTTAACCACAGACTTTTAAGGCTGTTCAATTTTTGCATTGCTAAGGCCATCCTCCTTTTAATTTCTGTCGAACAGTCTCCATTGCTGTTTATTATAGAGCCTAGAGCAGTGCGTAGAAACATTATATTATCACAGTTGTGCGAGAGGGGGTGGGGAGGGGGTGGGTGTGATCAAACGATCAGGTGATGTGGTCGACGTGTAACACTTAGGGGAAAAGAAAGACGAAAATTGACTGCTAAGGGTACCGTCGAAATTGGAAGTCTTCGCTGGCTGCTGAAGATTGAGTCGGGGCGTTTATGAAAATGTCCCGAGTGCTATTATGTAGGTTCTAAACGCAGTTCATCTCAACTCTGCGTGGGGGTGGTCGCTGTATTTAAGGAGTTTATGCTTTGTTCAATGCTTGAGAGAGAGAGAGAGAGGGAGAGAGAGCGAGAGAGAGAGAGAGAGCGCGCGAGAGAGAGAGAGTGTGTGTTTGTTTGTGTGTTCTGCAGAGGAAGACATACTGGGTAAAACTCGGTACAATGAAGTCAATTGTCTTAGGTTAGTTGCGTAACCTTTACAGGACGTTGCAGAACCAACCCCTAACAGCCCCTGGCTGTTGTGACAGCCCCTGGCTGTTGTGACAGCCCCTGGCTGTTGTGACAGCCCCTGGCTGTTGTGACAGCCCCTGGCTGTTGTGACAGCCCCTGGCTGTTGTGTAGTTTTTTCTAGGCAAATTTACATTCAGTCGTTTGCCATTGCCCCTGGACGGTCGGCTTTCTTGATACAACTTTCGAAACCAACGCAAGGCGCATGGCCCGCTGCTGGGATCGAACCCGGCATCCTGGCATTACGAAGCGTTCGCGTCGACTTAGCCACAGAGCCGACCGTCTATAGTCTTTAAATTTTCAAAAACCATTGTTAATAGGTATCATGCATTTTAACTCTTCCGTGTGACCCTAGTCAACTGGAATCCCAACTTGGTTTAATTGTGCCATAGATTAAATATGGGCTTTCTGGATTTGTACATGTAGGATTCTCATCCTTAGGGTGTCAATCCCGAAAACAGGGCGTAGGCCGTAGGGGATAACCACCTATAAACCAATCTACACTCTTCTGTGCCGGGAGTCACACTTGTTTTCGTCCTTCTCGTCTTCCGCTGGACCATTGTCTGCATTCTGCAGACGATTCGGGGAGATAGATAACAAAAATTATTAAATGTTTGGTTAATTTCAGTCTCATTATTGAGCTATGTCTTCCCTTTGGAGTTAATTGGATTATACCACCAACCGGCAAATGAAGCACTCCAGAGACATACAGTTAAAGCTAAATATATCTGGTTTTCAAGTGCCAGTAGTTAGTTGCAACAAAGAAAACATACTTGATCTTCCGTTAGTGAAGAACGGGACCTAACTAACTGGTCAGGTGTACCGTTAAACTAACATGCATATCTGCACATTATTAAAGTTTAGAAACAAATTCGGGTAATGTCGTAAGTGCAGAATCAGTTTTGCAGGAAGCGTTTGATTGAGAAACTAAAAAAGCACTAATTTATTCACTGTGCTGTAGGAGGAAACAGCTTTGTTGTTTCTTCACAATGCAGACGGAAGACGAACACGACGATCAGTCAGTGATTCCAGTAGGTTATGTGGACTCCCAGACATCCGTTGTGTTTTTGGTTTATCGATGTTGGATGTGCTCTGAAGAGTTCTTTGATAAGCTCAGCATATTAAGACACCTGAAGGTAGGAACATACATACATAATTCGACTCTCCTCCGAACTTCTACCCCGGCATTATGGCAGCCGAACAAATATCCTTGAAATTGTCAGGTAATCCTAGTTTTGCCGCGATTCATTCGTCGCCAAAAGTTCGCATATTTTTATTAGGACTGAGCCCCGTAAGGATATTTGTTGCCGCCATAATGCGGGTGTAGAAGTTCAGAGGAGAGCCCATAATTCTAATTGTAATGACTGATATGCCACATTCTTCACTTCCTGTCACTTTTAGTTTGTCGTCAGTGTAGTTATTCTGATGGCATTGCCACTGTGACGTCTGCTGCAGAAATCTTAGGGGGCTGAAAGAATTAAAATACAGGATAGTAGTAGTAATTAGCATTCACGGTCATAGTGACAGACAATAACTATAAATACAAGGAGAAATAAAGACAACTGAAAACTTCAGTTAAAAACAATATCAATAATTACAGTTGCAAACATTGAAACAGTATGTAACTACAGTGAAAAATTATGACAATCACAACAATGAAAGACGGTATGAGTAAACTACGAAACCAAATATTTCAACAGTGACAATATCTATAACGCAAAATGGACGGTAACCACAAGTACAAAACATATAAATAATTACAATGACAAATAGTGAAACAGTGACAGTAACTACAATAAAAAACAATAATTCCACAACTACGGCACAAAACAATACTGATAATTACAGTGACAAATTTTCAGAGACTGTAAGCTCTGGCAAAAAGTTTTGGGTTGTTGTCCGCCTCCGGACTTTAATGTTTCAGAACCTGAGTGTTGTTTGCGTATCCATTTTTCAGATCTGACTTATTTATACTCAGACTGTTTGTTCCTGGCCTCACAGGCAGTTGCACTCTGACTTCTAAGGAAGCCTCCAGTAAAGTTGACTAATACAACATGCTTTTTTGGGGAGACAGCGTATTCTTTTTTTTCCCACACTGAAACCTGGAACCCACATGGAACTGACACATATTGAGCAAGTTAACAATATCTGCAATGACATAGGACAGTAACTGCATTGGACAAACAGTATAAATAATTACAGTGACAGACACTGAAACAATGACAGCAACTGCAGAGAAAAAATGAGCACAGTAAACTGCAGTGAAAAAAAAATGACGACAATAACTGCAGTAAAAAAACAGCATTTAAAAAAAAATCAGTTATAAACATTGAAAAAGTGATAATAATTACAATAAAAAAATGATGACAGTGACTACAGTGAAAAACAGTGATAGTAATTAAAGTAAAAAGTGAAGGTCCCTTTACAGGCAGTGGTGCATTGAGCATATGATTGTTTACCAATCGACCATCTGTGGGCGATGTGGTTATCATTACCCTGGCCACCTTTATATGCCAGGACTCTACCTGATACCATTTAAGGCTTGGTCAACCTGGGAACCAACTGATACCATTTAAGGCTTGGTCAACCTGGGAACCAACTGATACCATTTAAGGCTTGGTCAACCTGGGAACCAACTGATACCATTTAAGGCTTGGTCAACCTGGGAACCAACTGATACCATTTAAGGCTTGGTCAACCTGGGAACCAACTGATACCATTTAAGGCTTGGTCAACCTGGGAACCAACTGATACCATTTAAGGCTTGGTCAACCTGGGAACCAACTGATACCATTTAAGGCTTGGTCAACCTGGGAACGAACTGATACCATTTAAGGCTTGGTCAACCTGGGAACGAACTGATACCATTTAAGGCTTGGTCAACCTGGGAACCAACTGATACCATTTAAGGCTTGGTCAACCTGGGAACCAACTGATACCATTTAAGGCTTGGTCAACCTGGGAACCAACTGATACCATTTAAGGCTTGGTCAACCTGGGAACCAACTGATACCATTTAAGGCTTGGTCAACCTGGGAACCAACTGATACCATTTAAGGCTTGGTCAACCTGGGAACCAACTGATACCATTTAAGGCTTGGTCAACCTGGGAACCAACTGATACCATTTAAGGCTTGGTCAACCTGGGAACCAACTGATACCATTTAAGGCTTGGTCAACCTGGGAACCAACGTCAGTCATGTTTGAAACAAATCCAGCACTAGGCAGATTTGAACCTATGACCTTCAGATCAGCAGGCACATTTCAAGTTACTACACCATGGCAGCTCCCCAATGACAGGGTTGATTAGCACCATTCCATCTTTCAAGACAATAGTGTTATATTGCACTGTAAAGAGGCCTGGGACTCACAGCCCATGGTGATGGCGAGTGTAACTAGCAAGACCAATGACAATATCTACAGTGACAAATATCAGTGTATTACTTTCAGAAATGTTACATTAGATCAACTGAAAAATGATGTTTTACCTTAACTCTTTCAGTACCAATAATGTGTTGATTTAAAGTTTTCTATGAAGTTATTACTTCACATAATTAGTGTATAGTCTGTGGAGTTTAAATTGTGCTAAGCTATAGGAGGAGTTAAAGAAAGTATTCTAGCCAGGTGTTTGAGAGTAACAACTGGAAAGGTCACAAGAAGTTAAGAAAGGTATACCATATCAGTTGAAACCAATGAGTGCTAAACTTCTTCTGTTGTTCTTTTTCTTCTTCTTCTTCTTCCGCTTCTTTGCATTCACGGGCTGTAAACTTCGGCAGGAGGTTCTGTTTGTTCCATCACTTCTTTACTTGAATCTTGTTCCAAAACTTAAGTTTTGGGTGCACATTCATTTTACTGATCTGGCTTCTTTGTATGTACACTGTTGGTGGTTCCTTGACTCTCAGGCAGATTCACTCTGACTTAGAAGGAAACCCCCCTAATTAGTTGGCTCTAAAAAGGTAAAAAAGGTAAAGTCGAGAGATGTGAACCAGCACAGTGGTTATAAACCATAAGTGCTCTGCCACCAGTACGGACAGCTGATAAGAAATTGTCCACCTGTGTCGCCGTTCACACGTAACTTCTAAGCTACAGCGACGTTCCTCCATTTACCCCAAAGTGTCACTCTGGTACCCTTTTCCTAGAGGCTGGGTGAACCCCGGGAACCGCCCAGTTTCGAACACCGACCATGGCTGCCACGAGTCACAGCTGTATTTGAAGGCGAGCCTCCCATCGACAGCACTAACGCGGCACTTACTACATGCTGGTTAGGGAAGGAGGGTGGGGGAGGGGGGAGCGAGTCCTTTCTGGTTTTCCTCATAAAGGGGCCCAGGAACTCATATGAGGAGAATGCTAAACAACACTGGTCCTTTTCAGGGCTTTCTTTGTGAACAGGAGAAGATGGACAAGCGGAAATGGATACTTATCGGAACTAAAAGCTAAGAACAAGAAAATCGGACAGATTCGCAGATTCATTTAACAGCGGATTTGTTCGGTTCATATGTGCAGTTTTTAAGGAAATCTCCTGGGGTTTGTCACTGGAGCTGCAATGTTCGGGCTTTGTGCGTTGCTCTTGACAGGTTGCAAGCCATTCTGCGAAGAGAGACCAAGCCATGTGGGATAAAATACAGTGGAGTGAAGTCGATCCTCTTGACTTGAAAATTTGACTTTAACCTTTGAATTTAATTGACTTTAACCTTTGAATTTAATCTTTGACTTTAACCTAACCTTTGACTTTAAATGTTTTCGTCATTGTTTTTGCTAACAGAGTAAACATGTTGATCGCACCGAGCTGAAAGGCATCGAGAAAAGAATGAAAACACCAATATGCCTGACATGTGGTTCTGCAGAGCCCTGCGAACACCTGTCAAAGGACAACCCTCAGAGTGAAGATACAGTAGACGAAGACGAGGACATCGGTGATGAAGAAGACAGCAGCTGCACATCCAGACCACGTAAGTGTGTCAGAGATAAAATAATTTGGGTAGTACGGTGGCTAAATGCTTTCTTGCCAGCTGAAGTAACGTATGTTAAGATCCTAATCCGATGTATGGTGATTTTGGTCACAGGCAGGAAAGGAAGTTAAAGACATTGGGATGTGTATAATGAGGCACTCTGTACCTTATCTTGGGCGCCAGCAGGCTCTGCTACTTTTATGGATCCTCTTGCAAATCTCCTGCCACACGTGCCCTGCGGACAATGACTCATATGGGCCTAAACTAAACTGACAGGGGATCTCAGATTTGATGGCCCCAGGAGATGCTGTGTTCAGAAATCCTCTGATTCTCATTCGCCCACCTACAGCACATGGGGGATAACATCATTGTTTAAGGTGACTTCTTAGTGGTGTTTCTTTTGGAGTCACAGTGACAGTGCATCTGTATAAGAGGCAAGGAACCAGCAGTCTGCATTAAAAAAAAGGCAGATCTGTAAAACATCTGTACACCAAACTCAGGTTCGGAAACAAAGTCTAGATGTCAACAGAAAACTAGAACTTTCAACCAGAGTTTACTCTCTGTTGTCTGCCATTCTGTCTATGTGCCCAAACCATAGCAGTCTGTTAGCCCTCAGGATGACAGTAATTAGTGGACAATTAGGTGATAGTTGGTTAATATGACTCACGAATGAAGCATCTGCACTGCTCTCATAATGTTTGTGATCTAAACTCCAGGTGTGATTGCCTGTGTTACATGCGCGGCACCCTTCACCGACCCGGTGTCTCTCCGGGAACATCGAAGAAAGGACCACCCACTGGACAAGAGCTACCAGTGTTCTTACTGCACCAGCACCTTCATGAAGCACAGCCACCTGGTGGTTCACACCCGCATCCACACGGGGACTCGGCCGTTCATCTGTGAAGAGTGTGGCAACAGGTTCCCCAAGAGCAGCGACTTGAAGAGACATCAGAGGGTTCACAGTGGTGAGCAATGTAATATCCGCTTCCTGTGGTGACACTGTTGCTTCTTCTTTCTTTCTTTCTTGTTTTCTTTTCTTTTTTGTCCCTGTCTCCACAGGTCACCTGAGAATGACGTCCAGCTTAACTGTTTTGAGTCCCAGAAAGTTTTGCATACATTTTGAACAATTACAAGGGTATAACTTTTATTACACAAAGTGCACAGTGACTTCAAGCAGTTACACATAAAGCCAGATCTCACTCATTCTCTGACCAAATGGGAACAGTGAAAGAACACAATATGTGATTGTTAAAATTCTGTGAAACGAGCCATTGCCACATCATGCTCACAGAGTTAACGGGTGGGGGATTCTTGTGAATTTAAAGACAAAGAAGCAGCTCATTGCATATTTTAAAAAAGTCGTCCCCTTGTGGGATGCAATATTTTGTTATTTTGAAGCCCCACCTCGGCTTGTGCCTAAATATAGCCGGGCCATGAATATGGCCTAACGGCTGAACAGGGTTTTTTGGGACCTCTCCACGGGTGATCCTCATCCGCATGGTGGCACTTTGTGTCACCTGGTGTTTATCGCTCTGTGTGATGTCCTGGTGGGGTACAACTACTTACTTACAGCTCATTGCAACCATCAAAAGCACCTACAACAACTAATAACATATAAGTAACAGTGAATGATTTTTAGACACATTAACCCTTTTTCTCCGTGAATGTTAAAACAAAACAAACAATGGGTCATGAACCCATGGGGAAATTTCTGCAATAACCTTTTTTTTTTTTTTTTTAACTCTTTGAGTCCCGGGGGTTTATCATCAGAGGCCCAAGGGGGGGTCAAGAGAGATGTACAATCGGCGCATCTTGCATTTATTGGGCCCCTAGGCAGGAACCTATGGACGTATGATGCGTTACTTGGGGGTCAAAAAGTTAAAAAGCTAATGGATTTACAAGTAACACCCCACCCCCCACCCAATGTTGTATTTAGTTAATATATTCACTTCCAGGCCTCCGAAATGCTGAGCAGGCACACATAGAAATAAGGGCATTCAATTACGCTTTTCAAGAACGGGTCACTGCAGAGCCTGCATTATATTAGCATTTACGGGGATGTATCACTACAGAAGTGACTACATTTAGCCTTCTTAAGGGCAATATAGTTGATTAGATTCAACTTTAGCCCTTAGTTTGTTGGCCTCTTTTTCTGCACTGACCAGCTCTTTTCTTATTTACCTTCATCTGTTGTCCTCTCATTATCTCTCGTCTCCTATCTCTCCTTCTGCTACTCCTGTCTGCTGAATGTATCAGTCTCAAAGCACAGTTACTGTGGCTTCTGGATCTCATTATCTCTCGTCTCTTATCTCTCCTTCTGCTACTCCTGTCTGCTGAATGTATCAGTCTCAAAGCACAGTTACTGTGGCTCCTGGATCTCATTATCTCTCGTCTCCTATCTCTCCTTCTGCTACTCCTGTCTGCTGAATGTATCAGTCTTAAAGCACAGTTACTGTGGCTCCTGGATCTCATTATCTCCCGTCTCCTATCTCTCCTTCTGCTACTCCTGTCTGCTGAATGTATCAGTCTCAAAGCACAGTTACTGTGGCTCCTGGATCTCATTATCTCTCGTCTCCTATCTCTCCTTCTGCTACTCCTGTCTGCTGAATGTATCAGTCTTAAAGCACAGTTACTGTGGCTCCTGGATCTCATTATCTCTCGTCTCCTATCTCTCCTTCTGCTACTCCTGTCTGCTGAATGTATCAGTCTCAAAGCACAGTTACTGTGGCTCCTGGATCTCATTATCTCTCGTCTCCTGTCTCTCCTTCTGCTACTCCTGTCTCCTGAATGTATCAGTTTCAAAGCACAGTTACTGTGGCTCCTGGTTCTCATTACTGTATTGATACAAAATATCTTGTTGCCCCCTTCTTCTGCCTTTTACCCCCAATGGAGCATAGGCCCTCAACCAACTTGCCAAGGTGCCCTATTCTTTGCTTTAGCATGCAGCTCACTCCGTGTCCTCTCTATCTTTTCAACTTCACACTCTAGCTCCCTTCTCAAAGTGTTCTATGATCTGCCTTTATTTCTATGCACCTGTGGGTTCCAGTGTATAGCCCTTCTAGTTATATTGTTCTCAGGTTTTCTCAGTGTGTGTCCCATCCAACGCCGGCATCTTTTCTTCACCTGTTGATTCACTAAAATTTTAGTTCTTTCCCAAAGCTCAACATTAGTGATTATGTCATACCATTGAATTTCTTCTATTCTGTGCAGGCACCAGATAATGAATGTTTATAGTTTATTTGTAATTGCTTTAGTTGTTCTCCATGTTTCTGCTCCAAACAGCAGTACTGAGTAAGTAAAGGTCCCTTTTCCATGCCTTTAGGCGTATAGGGCATATAGGGCTAGAACTATATTTTTATAGACCAATCGGCACAAGATGGGTGATGTGGTCAGCATCACGCCAGTCGCCTTTACTTCCCAGGACTGCACCTGGTACCCACTCAAAGCTAGGTCGACCTGGGAGTCAAGGCTATTTTTGAAAAAAGTCCGGCTTCACCAGGGAGCGAACCCACGACCTTCCGATCAGCACGCGAACGTCTAGCCGCTATGCCATGGCGACTCCCACAGCAGTACTGATGTGACATTATAATTATTTTTCTTTAAACCACGTTTCCCCGAGAAGTCCTAAAACCAAAAGTTCTGGTTGGGTCCAATCAGTTTTTGGACTTGTTTACGAGACACATAGTGTTATTATCTGTTTTTTGCACCTGCCCCAATATTTAGAAGGTCAAAATATGAATACATTAACTGAAAAAAGCATTGAGTTGGAGTTTTGCTTTTAGCAAAACAGCTTTTTTTTAAAAGCCAAGTTGATGTCAAGTTTTTCTATATGCCTAGTGGTAGGGGTCACTGTTGAACATAAACTTGCATGTATAATGGTAAACTTTCTTAACTCCCTTTTCGCTGGTGATCATCAAATACTCAAACCCTCCTTCTCCAGGACTACAAGCTGACCCCCTGCAGTTCAGGACTAGACACTCAAACCCTCCTTCTCCAGGCTGACCCCCTGCAGTTCAGGACTAGACACTCAAACCCTCCTTCTCCAGGCTGACCCCCTGCAGTTCGGGACTAGACACTCAAACCCTCCTTCTCCAGGCTGACCCCCTGCAGTTCAGGACTAGACACTCAAACCCTCCTTCTCCAGGACTACAGGCTGATCCCCTACAGTTCAGGACTAGACACTCAAACCCTCCTTCTCCAGGACTACAAGCTGACCCCCTGCAGTTCAGGACTAGACACTCAAACCCTCCTTCTCCAGGACTACAAGCTGACCCCTGCAGTTGAGGACTAGACACTCAAACCCTCCTTCTCCAGGCTGACCCCCTGCAGTTCAGGACTAGACACTCAAACCCTCCTTCTCCAGGACTACAAGCTGACCCCTGCAGTTGAGGACTAGACACTCAAACCCTCCTTCTCCAGGCTGACCCCTGCAGTTCGGGACTAGACACTCAAACCCTCCTTCTCCAGGACTACAAGCTGACCCCCTGCAGTTCAGGACTAGACACTCAAACCCTCCTTCTCCAGGACTACAGGCTGACCCCTACAGTTCAGGACTAGACACTCAAACCCTCCTTCTCCAGGCTGACCCCCTGCAGTTCAGGACTAGACACTCAAACCCTCCTTCTCCAGGCTGACCCCCTGCAGTTCAGGACTAGACACTCAAACCCTCCTTCTCCAGGACTACAGGCTGACCCCCTACAGTTCAGGACTAGACACTCAAACCCTCCTTCTCCAGGACTACAAGCTGACCCCCTGCAGTTCAGGACTAGACACTCAAACCCTCCTTCTCCAGGACTACAAGCTGACCCCCTACAGTTCAGGACTAGACACTCAAACCCTCCTTCTCCAGGCTGACCCCCTGCAGTTCAGGACTAGACACTCAAACCCTCCTTCTCCAGGACTACAAGCTGACCCCCTGCAGTTCGGGACTAGACACTCAAACCCTCCTTCTCCAGGCTGACCTCCTACAGTTCAGGACTAGACACTCAAACCCTCCTTCTCCAGGCTGACCCCCTACAGTTCAGGACTAGACACTTAAACCCTCCTTCTCCAGGACTACAGACTGACCCCCTGCAGTTCGGGGACTACTAATCTTTAGTTGATGGGCTCTGTTCTTCACTCCTTTGAAGGATGCAGTTCCCTTTCATAAGGTTCTGCTGCTGTTTTCACAAACAAGGCTTGGAACTGTCTTAACAACAACACCACTAACTGTGGCTGTCCTAAAAGACTTAACTCTTTGAGTCCCAGGGGGTTTAGCATCACAGGCCCAGGGGGGTAGTAAAGAAAGTAATAAAATCGGCGCATCGTGCGTTCATTGGGCTTCTAGGTAGGAACGTATGATGCGTTCCTTGGGACTCATAGAGTTAACAAGAGCAGCGGGTTACAGGCGACAGAAACTTCACTCTATGATGATGCTGATGAAAACGTCTGCTATTTTCTGTATACTGGGGAAAATGTTTATATATTTGTGCTTCTCTCTGTATACTGGTGAAAATTTCATACATTTTTATATTTTTCTGTGTACTGGTAAAAATTTCATAACATTTTCATATTTTTCTGTGTACTGGTGAAAATTTCAAAAATTTTTATATCTTTCCATGTACTGGTGAAAATTTCATATATTTTTTATATCTTTCTGTGCACTGGTGAAAAGTTCATATATTTTTATATCTTTCTGTGTACTGGTGAAAAGTTCATACATTTGTATATCTATGTACTGGTGAAAATGTCATACATTTTTATATCTTTCTGTGTACTGGTGAAAATGTCATACATTTTTATATCTTTCTGTGTACTGGTGAAAATTTCATACATTTTTTATATCTTTCTGTGCATTGGTGAAAAGTTCATACATTTTTATATCTTTCTGTGTACTGGTGAAAAGTTCATACATTTTTATATCTGTGTACTGGTGAAAAGTTCATACATTTTTATATCTTTCTGTGTACTGGTGAAAATTTCATACATTTTAATATCTTTCCGTGTACTCATAAAAAGTTCATACATGTATGTTTGTCTCTGTGTACAGGTGAGAAACCATACAGGTGTGCTCTATGCAACCAGTCATTCACCCAGAAGTGCAGCTTGGAGAAGCATGCCAAAATCCATGCCAAACATATCGGAGGCTACCCCTGCCTGATGTGTGGGCTGGTGTTTACGGACACGGACACGCTGGGCGAGCACACACAGCTGACACACACCGAGGTCAGCTGGAAGTGTAAACTGTGTGGGAAGTTCTTTGCCGAGGAGCGGCACATGATACTGCATGAAGTAAGTGCCCATTTGCTTGTAATGATTCCTGATTTATCAGTATTTTTGTTTTCAAGCCAACTTTGTGTTATCAGTGCCAGATGAGGACATTAACAACAAAAGGGAAAAAAAAAATAAAGAAAAATCCAAACAATAGAAATGAAATGTCTACGATAAAATCTAAATGTAACTGCCAGAGATGTAATCAGAAATGATGATATCAAGAAACAAGTTCAGATGGGACCATTTACTAAATTACATCAAGGGAAAAATCAAATGGTTTGGACATGTATCAAGACTTGGTAATCTTGGTAATTTTAGTTTCAGCTCCATTGCAAACGGGTCACCCATAGTTGCTCCGCTCCTGTGCCAACGAAAAACACACAGAATGTTTGTCACAGTCCCTTGGGTAGAGACTGACAGACTGCTGTCTCAGCATATGCACTAAGACACACACACATTAAAAGCATACGGTAGCTATCAGAAGTGCTAACACAAACAGTTTGACATTAGAAATGCAGTTCATCATCGACTGTAGCAGAAGTTACCAACAGATCAGCAGTTGCACACACAATAAATATTAATCACATAAGGGCACCACCAATACTGCGACGACAGGCCATGCACCGTTCCTGAATCTACAGTTCACAACACCACGTTGGTCACAGTCGAAAAACATTCCAAATGAAATCCGCAGCTCACAGGGTTGCACCATGCACTCAACTCAGTAGCTGACGCGACGAAACTTTATCCTTTCAGTCTATAAATGGATCAAAAATGCAACGGCCACCATCTGGCAGAAGCAAAACATTTGCCTCTACGTGAAACAGTGACCGTGCCTGGCGTCCATTTTGACCGGAAGTCAAGACTACAGCTAGACAGGGCACCACAGAGAGCCCTGTCACTTAGAAATAATGGAAACAGAGTTAGAGGTTGACCACACAAGTGATGGATAGATGGAATGTCCGAGGCCTTAAATACCAGCATACGTGAAACAGTGACCGTGCCTGGCGTCCATTTTGACCGGAAGTCAAGACTACAGGGTCTATGAAACAGGTTAAGGGGTCAAACCCACAGAGAGCCCAATGTCACTTAGTTCAAATATGATCCCTGAAAGCATAGACATCCTTCTACGTGGTCTGAACATTGAGAAGAATCGGTTGAATAGCTGTCCTGAAAGCATAGACATCCTCCTACGTGGTCTGAACATCAACGAAAACTATATCAGCAAGCTTCACCAAATAACAAACACAAACAGAATGTGAACATTGCAGCTATGGAGCCTTCTTCAGCACATACATAGAAAAGACAATACTACACAGGTAGACGGTACAACCAGTGGCTTGGAAAAGCAAACTCAGAATACATACGAATTTGAAATTGGAGAAACTTGTCAACAGGCGTGAAGAAAAAAAGGCACACAACTCATTTTACGGCAGTGTATAATTGAATGAGGCAGGCCAAGAAAGGTATTATGCTGTGTAGGCAACATATGGTCTTGACAGTGCTGCCCAGGGTTAGCGCTGTATAAAAGATAACTGTTGGAGGTGAAATTCTGTTCCTCTCCTGAGGCTTAGCATGGGTTGTGGTTCCTAGTCCTTCCCATATAGGGTGACTAGTGTCTTGAGCTGAAAACAGTAAATTACTTTAATATTGTGAGCTCAAAACAGGACCTTGCTTTAATATCTTGATCTGAAAACAGGACCTTGCTGTAATATCTTGAACTGAAAACAGGATATTAATATTTTGGGCTAAAAACGATAATTGATTTAATATCTTGAGCTGAAAATAGAACATTGCTTTAATATCTTGAGCTGAAAATGTAAAATCCCAAGTCAGTTTAACACCCTCCCCCCCCCCCCACTTCCCCTCCCCCACCCCACCACTTCCCCTCCCCCACCCCACCACTTCCCCACCCCCCAGGTTACATGATGAAAAGGTTAATTACTCACTCATCAGTGGTATTGAAATTCCCTCCATTGTCATTCAGAAATAAAAACTTTCAGTATGCTGTTTTTAACTGCACTGACCATACATAAATGCTGCAGTGAACATTTCCATCAAAGCATTTCAAGCGTTAAAAGTATCTAAAACTAGTAAATCTGCTAAGGTCTGCAAATATATTTCTAAGTATGAGGTCTGTGTTCTATTCATGAGCTGTTTCCTTGATGTGTTTAATATGGGACTTTTTTGTTTGTTTATTAACCGACATGAGGGCCAGGAAAAACATTTAAAAAAAAACAAAAAACAGGACCGTCTGGGTGAAAACGGGATGTATGATCACCTACCCCTAAAGCACAGCATCTTGTGTCATCTGGAAAGATAGAACAATGATGATCTTTCACCGATCAGTCATATCCATCTTTTATTGTTCACAGAAGTGCCACCAGACTATTAAAGCATTTTCCTGCAATTTCTGTCCCAAATCCTTTGCGACACGTGTGTTACTTCTCAAACATGAGGAGACCATACACGCCTCCAACAAGGAGATCAAGTGTGAGGAGTGTGGCAAGCAGTTTAAGAGGAGGGAAAACTTAACTAGACATGTGGTAAGTCAGGGCATCATGGGGCGACAAGCTAGGCTGGTCAGTTAAGACATCTGGTAGTCTTTTTTAGTAGTAGGTGTGTAATAGATCTTCTCTTCTTCTTCTTTTTCTTCTTCTGCTTCTTTTTCCTAGCGTTGATCGGCTGTAAACTCTGGTGAAAAGTTGTGGTTATTTGTCGGCTCCTGGACTGTAGTCTTGTTCCAGAACTTGAGTTTTGCATGCACATCCATTTCACAGATTTGGCTTGTTTATGTGCAGACTGTTGGTTCCTCATGTCTCAGGCAGATGCACTCTGACTTCTTAGGAAACCCTGAACTAGTCTACGCCTACAGTATGTTTGTTAGGGAGGCAGTGGTCTGTTCTTGTTTTCTCCCACAATGGTTCCCTGGAACACAGGGATTAGTATAATTAAAGTCCATACCGTTTTAGAGAGTACGTCTGTCCGCGTTCTTTCCTATGTAAAAATATAAATATACACATATAAATGGTACCCTTATCATGCCAGTATAGCATCTGGAATATGGAAAATGCCATTGGCACTGCAGTGAAAAGGCGGAAAATGGAATGATACAGACATGCAATAAGATCTAAGAGCCTCTCAAAAACATACTGCAGGGCTCAGTATAAGGGAAGAGGAGAAAAGGCAGACTAAGAGAGACCTGAATATAGAACTTGACTGACTGCACATGCCTAAACATGCAACCGTGAAGTCCATCACATCTGACCGTCAAAGATAGAGGGAGCTGATCAGACAGTCAACAGCAGTTGGTGTCCAGTAACACGCAGTATTACTAGATGATGATGATGATAAGTAGCAATTTGGTGCTAGGCTCATATTTTTTTTATAGATTAGTTTGTACTCAGTGGGTGATGGGGTCAGGATCGCAACAGCTGCCTTACTTCTCAGCCCATTCCCAGGATATCTTCTTTTTCTTCTTCTTCTTAGCGCTCAACAGCTATAAACTCAATTGGAAGTTCTGGTTGTTCATACACTTCTGGACTTTGGTCTTGGTGCAGAACTTGAGTTTTGCTTGCACACAGATCTGGTTTATTTGTACACAGACTGTTGGTTCCTCACCTCTTAGACAGATGCGCTCCAACTTTGAAGAAAACATCCCCAATTAGTCGACTTTGACGACATGCTTGTGGGGAGAAAGGGAGTCTGTTCTTTCTTTGTGAGTGTGTACCTCAAAATGGGTGTCCCGGAACCCACACAGCTTTTCCCAGGATATTAGCTGGTACCTTTTCTAGACTGGTAAAACCTGGGAGCCAAGGCTGTATATATATATATATATATATATATATATATATATATATATATATATATATATATATATATATATATATATATATATATATATACACACACATATATGTATATTTCACACACACATATATACATATATATATATATACATATATATATATATATATATATATATATATATATATATATATATATATATATATATATATATATATATATATATATATATGTGTGTGTGTGTGTGTGTTTTATGTATGTATATATATATATATATATATAAGATGGAGGATAGTCTCATCTATAGAATTAGTTCAGATTATTATAAACAGATGTGTGTAGAAACATAGAGTGCATACACATAAGACAAAGTGTACCTTATACAATGTATGAATAATTATTTCTTCTTTTTTTTTTTCTCTAGACTTTCCTCTGCCTTTCAGGTTCAGGTTTTTAAAGACATGTGAATCTTTCTCTCTCTCTCTCTCTCTCTCTCTCTCTCTCTCTCTCTTTCTCCTCTCTCTTTCTGTGAATGTGTGCTTGCGCAGTTTTACAAATGTTTTTAATAATAAATGCTGGTATTCCACGTCTCAGATATTCCATCCATTCATCGCTTGTGTGGATGTCTCTAGCTATGCTTCTATTGTCTCTAAGTGGCAGGGCTGTCTTTGATGCGCTGTGTTGTGGCAGTCCTGACATATGTCCAAACTTTCATTTCATTTCTATTCTTTAAGTTTGTTTCCATTTAATTAATTCACATGTGTAATTTGTTCATTGCATTGTTTAACCATTAAATTATTTCACATGTGTCATTTGTTCATTGCATTGTTTAACCATTTGATTATTTCACATGTGTAATTTGTTCATTGCATTGTTTAACCATTTAATTATTTCACATGTGTCATTTGTTCATTGCATTGTTTAACCATTTGATTATTTCACATGTGTAATTTGTTCATTGCATTGTTTAACCATTTTAAATATGTTTTTTTTTTCCTTTCAGCTCTCCCACACAGGAATCAAAAACCACAGGTGCGAGGTATGTGGCATGGCATTCACAGAAAAGGGTTCCCTAACCCGCCACACCAAGTCCCAACACGATCTGCTGCGCCCTCATGTGTGTTATGTGTGCCAGCGATCTTTCACCCGGCGGATTTTGCTGCGCAAACATATTGACCGCCTGCACTCTAACAAGGAAGTCGATGTCAATTCCCAGAATGTTGCGTATTTTAGATGTAAACTCTGCCAGAAGTTGCTGAAAAGATCAGGCATTTCCCAGCATATGAAACATCACAGAACCAAAGGGGACACCTGGGAGGGAAGTATAGAGGAAATCGACCCATCAGAGGTCAAAGAAGAAGTCAACGAATTTGAAGACTATGATTACCAGAACGACATAGAAAGTGATGATGAGAAAGCTGAGGGAAAGGCCAGTCAGTGGGACAGTGATTCCACAGAAGAGTATACTGACACGGAAGTAGGGCCAGACGATGGGAATAAAACAGGCCCACCTGATGATGGTGGGTCAAGTTGGAGTCAGTTTGTGGCAAGTGAAAATGGAGTGGGTAATCAAATACAAAACCACGGCTACTGAAGTTTGAGGCCACAACAAATACACATAAGCTAAAACAGAAGTTGGTGTGATTCTGACCACACCACCCACCAAGTGCCGATTGGTCTGTAAAATATAGATCTAGCCCTATATGCCCAATATGCCTGAAGGCGTGGGAAGGGTTCTTTACTTTATTTATCAACCAATACAGAAGAAAGGAAGCAGGAAAAAAAAGATAATCCAAGCATTATCATCTCCTTTCATTGTTTTTCAGTTCACATGTAAGATAGGGTTGCCGTCTGTTCATCCATTCGATTCTATCCTTTACAGTTTTTTCAGTATTGTGGGTGGAATCCAGCAGCTTTTACTTATGTGTATACATAATCGTGGTTATGAATGCTGTATGAGTTTTCCCAATATTTATGTCTATAAATTTGTGATCTTTCTTTCCAGTCACATGTGTTGTTAACTGTACAGAAGGTTTACACTCTATTATATCTCATCATCCCTTTGCGTGATGCAATTTTTAGCTATTATGAAGCCCCACCCTGGCTTTTACCGGAGCCCTATATGTAGCCGGGCCTGAAATATGACCTAATGGCTGAACGGGGTTTCCTGGACCTCCTTACGGGTGATCCTTATCCGCATGGTGGCACTTTGTGTCCCCGGGTGTTTATCGCTTGTGTGATGTCCTGGTGGGGTACAAGGTTATATTTGTAGCTGGAATGGGGCTGTAATGAGAACAGTGAATTCACAGATGTACTTATGTCACCGGGGCCAGATACACATCTTTTGTAGGAGACAAATGTGTTGTTAGAGGGCTTTAGTATCTTCTTCTTTTTCTTCACTTCCTCTTTTACCACTTCAGATGTTGAGGATGATGCCAGTTTCTGGTTCTTGGTATCCTGGCTGCCTCGAGCATAGACTAATCCTACTGTTGTAGAGTTCGTCTGTTGTTATCTTTCCATCTTTTTATTGGTCTACCTTGTGCTTTTCAACCATCTCTGCTGTTTTTGTATGCTTTATATATATATATTAGCATCGCAAGGCAGTCTCTCTAAGTGGGTAAATGATTTTATTTGCTGCCTTTATGTGTCATTTAGATTGGTTTTTGTGCAGACTCCTCCACCATCTCATTTCCATGGTTGCTAGCTTACTTATTACTTGATTTGCTTCACTATATCAGATGTTCATTTCTGTATCCAGTTTGCCATCTTTAGTGAACATTTTCTTGCTATGGCCTTCTACCTCGTATTCAAGGCCTTCAAAAGATATCACTCGCCTCCATTCATCTCTCTGATTGGCTTCCTCTTTTCACTTGGGGACTCCGAATGTTTGTAGGTCTGCCTGTGTACCATCTCTCCAGCATCAAGCCGAATATTTGAGGCTTAAAAATCTGTTTGGTGATGCACGTGAAGTTTGACAAAGATGGTGGCATCGGCCCCCACACTCCGAGCCTAAACCTGGAGGACCATGGTGTCTCTCTCTTTGCCTGATTCTCCATCCTTTGACCTGTCCAGCTCGGGAGACCCTGCTGGTGGCTAGGCCCTGGCTGACTAAGATGTACACCCACAACATGTTGCTTAGTGCACTTGGGTAATATCCAGTCACACATAGTAGATATTTTAGTATATAAAGAGTTAATACCATGTTAAAAATCCCATCATATTTACTTGGCACAAAATTAGTGTTGTATATTGTGCTCTCATAGTTGTTATTTTACTCGCTGAAAAGGAGGAAGTGTGATTGTGTATTTTTTTTTACCTTTTCTTTTAAATGACATGAATGCATTAATTCTTTACTTTTGTAATGATCATTGTTAACATAAATCTATTTTACTGTAAGTTTCCTCAAATCACTATATGCCAGTGTTGAGGTTTTGTGAGTAGGGGGAGTCTTTGTGGCTCAGTGGTTGAGCCCTCAGCCTCATACTGTTAAGGCTGTAAGCTCATTTCACTGACTGTATCGTTTATTGACAAGTGAATATTTCAACGGAGATTCCTGAGTAGCCTCGCTGGAGCTGTGGAACATTCTGGACCAGGGCTATTCAACTGGTGGCCTAGCAAGAGGCCTGTCAGTTGTATTGTATTAATGATCATTCTACACTGGGGCTCCGGCTTCTGGCCTGTGATGATCTGTATTTTTAACATGATGACCCCTGGGTGAACTTAATCTAGGCAGAGTGCTTGCCATTCTGCTGGCTGAGGCAGAGCTTTGGCTACCTGGGATAAAACCCAGTCCAGTGAAGTTGACTCTTTTGACCTTGAGCCTGTTTTAGAAGTATCGTGTGACTCGAACAAGTAAATGTTTTAGTCACAGTCCTTGACTGTTTTATTTTCTGTTTTTTAAGCATGCATTCTACTGAAGATACAAGTTTTTAGAAAGAGGTCTTGTATTCACTTGTTTATCCAAGTGACAGGTTTAAGACAGTTCTTTTTATGCTATTTTCAGGTTCTTACCTGTTATGAAGTGGTTTTAGTTTTCTATCTTGTAAATTTGTGCAAATATGTTTACATATTTTATTGTCTAATATGTTGATTCTGTAGGAGGTACTTTATTCTACATATTGCTTCACTTATCTTCCTGTGGCCGACACTCAACACTCAGGGGAAGAATGAGACGGATATACAATTAGACGGTTTCTGGTCCAATTGGAATTGGAACTCTTCGCTTGCTGAAGATAGGGGACTGAGCACTTGTGGAAGTGTCTCAAGTGCTGTCATGTCGATCCCTAATTCAACATTCATATCTTCATGTGTCTAAAGAAAGATTTTTAAGGGAGATGTTTGTGTTAAAACAACAGAAGCCGGCAGTTTTTAATTCCTTAAACCGTTTGCTCCTGAAATGCTTATAGAAAAGGCTTAGAACAGGTATTCCTTTAGAAAAAACAATTTAAATCAACAACAATTTTACATAGGTCATTAATAAATTTAAAAATCTGTGTGTGCGCTCAGAGACCCGATTGTGGGGAAGGGGGGAGGGGAGGGGGGATACACCCACCACCTCCTTAACAAGCATGTTGTAAGAGAACTAATTAGGGGCCTCCTTCAAAGTCAGAGTGCATCTGCCTGAGACACAAGGAACCAACAGTTTGCACATAAATGAACCAGATCCTTAAATTGAGTTTGCACACAAAACTCAAGTTCTGGAACAAGGCTGAAGTCTAGAAGTGGATGAACACCCAGAACTTTCCACACCGGAATTTACAGCTGGTGAAAGTGAAGAAAAAATTGTTTTTAAAAAAAAGACTGTATTTGTATTTATTTTAAACATTTTAAAAAGAAGTAAATAAAAGGACGTAATCAGGAAACACAAATGGACTTGAAACATTCCCTCAGGGTAAAAAAAAAAAAGTGGCGACTCATATCATAATGGGAGTCGCTGTGGTGTTTGTTGGCGGCTAGATGCCTGCCTGCAGATAAGAAGGTCGTGAGTTCGTGTCCTAACGGAGCCGAACTTGTTTTTTTTTTTTTTTTTTTTTTTAAATTACCTTGAAGTTCAGGTCAACATAGCCTTAAGTGGGTACCACCAGGTGCAGTCTTGGGAAGTCAAGGTGGCGATGCTGACCACATCAACCACTAAGTGCTGATTGGTCTATAAAAATATAGGCCTAGCCTTATATTCCTAATACGCCTAAAGGTGTGGAAAAGGGGCCTTTACATATCAAGATCTTGCCGGTAGGGGACCTCTAAAAGCTGAAGGTGAAGGATGTCGTGATGACTAAACAATCTAGTTTTGTTTTCTCACTGACCTTTCCCGTACATGCTGGTTTTAAAAAGTAAAAAAAAGTAAAGATCCCTTTACACGCCCTTAGGCGCATCGGGCATATGGGGAGAGCACCCATATGTTTACAGACCAACGGCACTAGGTGGGTAATGTGGACAGCATTACGCTGGCCGTCTTTACTTTCCCAGGACAGCCCATCCTGGTACCCATTTGAGGCTGGGTCGACCTGCGACGTCCCATACCACGATAAAAATCCACGCAGCCTGCAGTGGGTTTCGATCGCGGTAGGTTGGATTACGAGTCGGACTCGCAACGCCTTAGCCGCGGACGCCGCAACCAATTGATGACTGTGAATCCGCAAGCATGACCAGACTGCAAAAACAGCTTGTTCAAAGTGGTGCGGCCAGACTAGAGAACTATGCAGAAAGCCAAAGAATAAGAAACTGACACAGTATTGGTGTCAGCTGCTAGATGCCGCGGTATTTACTTATGAATGGATCAGAGCACTTACAGGCTGAATGGTTTGACATGCAGTGGGGAAAATCTGTGGACTGACTGACTATAATCATACCTGACCCTCCTAAAGACGTTCACTGGCCCAAACAGAACTATTGCTATTAACTAGGCTTGTCGAGGACTGGCCAATGCAACAGTGCTGGTTTAACGACTTCTCAATGGTTTGTAACGGACGACGTTGCCAAATAATTGGCATCACATGGCCAAAGTGTTAAACTTCAAGTGTTGACAGTATGAATGGACAGTGTTATTATAGTATAACCATATTTCTGTTTACTTGGCTTTCATTGGTTGTAATTCTATACCAGACATCAGTATAGTTGTGTGTGATGTTTACTGTTACATATTCACCCTATTTGTAATTTTTGTTACAGAAGGACAAAATAGTGCTCAGATAGAACAGTGCTAAGAAAGAATGGTGCTCAGATAGAACATTGCTGAGAAAGAATGGTGCTCAGATAGAACTGCGCTAAAAAAGAATGGTGCTTAGATAGAACAGCGCTTAGAAAGAGTGGTGCTCAGATAGAACAGCGCTTAGAAAGAATGGTGCTCAAATAGAACAGTGCTAAGAAAGAATGGTGCTCAGATAGAACTGCGCTAAGAAAGAATGGTGCTCAGATAGAACTGCGCTAAGAAAGAATGGTGCTCAGATAGAACAGTGCTAAGAAAGAATGGTGCTCAGATAGAACAGTGCTAAGAAAGAATGGTGCTTAGATAGAACAGTGCTAAGAAAGAATGGTGCTTAGATAGAACAGTGCTAAGAAAGAATGGTGCTTAGATAGAACAGTGCTAAGAAAGAATGGTGCTCAGATAGAACTGTGCTAAAAAAGAATGGTGCTTAGATAGAACAGGGCTAAGAAAGAATAGTGCTCAGATAGAACAGTGCTAAGAAAGAATGGTGCTTAGATAGAACTGTGCTAAGAAAGAATGGTGCTCAGATAGAACAGCGCTAAGAAAGAATGGTGCTCAGATAGAACTGCGCTAAGAAAGAATGGTGCTCAGATAGAACAGTGCTAAGAAAGAATGGTGCTTAGATAGAACTGCGCTAAGAAAGAATGGTGCTCAGATAGAACAGTGCTAAGAAAGAATGGTGCTCAGATAGAACAGTGCTAAGAAAGAATGGTGCTCAGATAGAACAGTGCTAAGAAAGAATGGTGCTTAGATAGAACTGCGCTAAGAAAGAATGGTGCTCAGATAGAACAGTGCTAAGAAAGAATGGTGCTCAAATAGAACAGTGCTAAGAAAGAATGGTGCTCAGATAGAACTGCGCTAAGAAAGAATGGTGCTCAGATAGAACTACGCTAAGAAAGAATGGTGCTCAGATAGAACAGCGCTAAGAAAGAATGGTGCTCAGATAGAACAGTGCTAAGAAAGAATGGTGCTTAGATTGATGCTTAGAAAGAACAGTGCTTAGAAAAACTATTACATATTTACCCTAGTTGTAATTTTTTTGTACAAGATCCATTACAGGACAGAACGGTGCTTAGAAAGAACGATGCATAGAAAGATCTGTGCTTAGAAAGAGCAGTGCTTAGAAAGAACAATGCTTACAAAAAGTGGTGCTTAGAAAGAATGGTGCTTAGAAAGAGCAGTGCTTAGAAAGAATGGTGCTTAGAAAGAGCAGTGCTTAGAAAGAACAATGCTTAGAAAGAATGGTGCTTAGAAAGAGCAGTGCTTAGAAAGAGCAGTGCTTAGAAAGAGCAGCTTAGAAAGAACAATGCTTAGAAAAAGTGGTGCTTAGAAAGAATGGTGCTTAGAAAGAGCAGTGCTTAGAAAGAGCAGTGCTTAGAAAGAACAATGCTTAGAAAAAGTGGTGCTTAGAAAGAATGGTGCTTAGAAAGAGCAGTGCTTAGAAAGAACGGTGCATCTATCCGCTATACCGTGGCGACTCCGAAAAGACTTGTTACATGAATGAAAATATACAAATAAAGTATCTGTGTTGTTTTGTCTCTATGGGTTAACCCTGTTGAATCTTTTCACATGTTATTCTTGGAGAGGTTAATCATGTCTTTGTGTCCCAGTGGGAACCATGGTGGCACAGAAGTGCGGTGCTAACCTACCACCCAAAAATCTTGGGTCTGAATCCGCATCTGTGCAGACTTTTATAGTTGCCTAAGATTGCCTGGTCTCCCTAGCCTTAAATGGGTACCAGAAACATGGGAAGTTTAGGGGCCTGGCTTGCTGTTGACCATGTCACACATCTCCTGCCAGTTCATCCTTAAGAATCTAGGTTTAGCACCATAAACTCTTATGTGCCAGTGCTAGCATCATAAACTCTTGTGTGCCAGTGCTAGCACCATAAACTCTTGTGTGCCAGTGCTAGCACCATAAACTCTTGTGTGCCAGTGCTAGCACCATAAACTCTTGTGTGCCAGTGCTAGCACCATAAACTCTTGTGTGCCAGTGCTAGCACCATAAACTCTTATGTGGTGCTAGTGCTAGAGCCGTAAACTTTATTGTGCCAGTGCTAGCACCATAAACTCTTGTGTGCCAGTGGCATGACAAGGATCCTGTTATTCACTTCTTCTGGCTCCCCTTGTGAATTCTGGGGCCCCATTTGGGGGAAAGGGGGGGGGGGAGGAAAAGACAACTGCCTCCCCAACAAGCATGTCATTAAAGCTGACTAATTCGGGGTATTTCCTTTGAAGTTGGAGTGCATCTGCCTGAGAGGTGAGGAACCAACAGTCTGCTTACATACAAGCCGGGTCTGTAAAACGGATGTGCAGGCTACTCAGCTTCTGGAACAAGACTAAAGTCCAGAAATGGATGAACAACCAGAATTCTCACCCAGAGTTTACAGCTGGTGAACACAAAGAAGGAAGACACCTCCTTGGAAATGTTTTTGGCTGAGTGTTTGCATTTTTCCTCAATGGTGTTGCACATATTTTTTCCCCCAACAAATCAGTAGAATCCCCCTCCCCCCTACCCATAGCAGACTTCTTGTTGCTGTATTATTCCTCCTTCTGATGTTACTTGTCTAGTCCTTTGAAGGACTGCTGCATTTTTGTGTTTGAACCTCTTCAGTTTTTGTAAAGAAAACACAAAAACTGTGGTTCATTTTATTTTGTGTATTGTAGAAGTCGTATTTTACAAGTATTAAAGGAATATTTTCTGTTGTAATATTTTGTGCTATATCCTTTGAAGGTTAAATGTTGGGTGAATGGACTTGCAGTCTAAAATGGAAAATGATTGGCTGGCCACCGACTTTTGAATAGGGTTTGTTTACAGAATTAAATTCCCCATTTCTGGACTAGGAGTCTAAATGTTCCATCGCCCAGCTACTGACTGAGTTTAGTACTTGGTGCAACAACGTGTGCTTTGATGTCACATGGAATATTGTTTTTTTTCTGTTTTGCCAGAGACGGCTTGTGTTGTGAAATGCGCTAAAAATGGCGGGTGGCTGATTGTATTCAGAATGGCATGTACTTATTGTGCAATTGGCTGCTTGCACCAACTGAGAGTTGTAGTTCTGGTGTGGGACTGTTAGTGTTTGCACATCTGACAGCTGCATTATGTATTTACTTTGCCTCTGCCAGCTTCAAGTGTTTTTTGCTTTGTTTCTGGGACTGACATTTTTCTCTCTAGTTTTTAAACTGGACAGTGAGGAAGATTGTGTGCGATTTCTTCTAGCACAGGAATGTAGCAATTCAGATGGTATCAGTAACCGCCATATTGTATATCCGTATCATCCTTCCCCTGAGTGTGGAGCATCAAGCGGTTAAGTTGGAATCTCGACCAACAGCTAATGCTAGCGGTTAAGGAATGTAGTATGGAAGCGAAGTTTAGAGAAAGATCTAACCAGATTCCAATGAAATTAGAAAATAGGTAAGGAAAAATACTGGCAATGGATAAAATGGATTGGACAAAAAAAAACTTGGATAATTGTATAATTAGAATGTCTTTTAATTAGAAGCCACATGGCAAATGAAGAGAAGGGAGTGAACTGCAGTCAAGGTAATGACAAGTGCTAAATATAACATAAAATGAAAGCTCAACAGAGAAAATGGCAAGGAGGCACACAAACACAACTGAATGTTTTGAATGGAGTGCTAAATACAGCACAGACTGTGACTGGAAAACTCAAAGGACAAGACAACATTGATTATATTCCCCCCCCCCCCCCCCCACAAACACAACTGAATGTTTTGACCAAAGTCTTTATGAATGGAGTGCTAAATACAGCACAGACTGTGACTGGAAAACTCAAAGGACAAGACAACAGAGATTATATCCCCCCCCCCCCCCCCCCCCCCCCCCCCCCCCCCAAACACAAACACAACTGAATGTTTTGACCAAAGTCTTTATGAATGGAGTGCTAAATAAAGCACAGACTGTGACTGAAAAACTCAAAGGATAAGACAACAGAGCTTATAACCCCCCCCCCCCCCCCCCCCCCCCCCCCCCCCCCCCCCCCCCCCCCCCGCCCCCCATTACATACTTCTTGGTAAGTCAGTAAAGTGTCAAAGGATAAAGTGTGTTATAAAACCAATAATAAAGTATCACAGATTAGTTAGTAGCCAGTTATAAATTAGGATGAGTTATATAATAACAAAGCCATAGCATTAATATACTTTTATTTATACAAGAGGTCATTGAACTAAAATACTTATACTTATAGCAGAGATTATCAAACAGAAAAGTGTGTACCTTTTTAGGAGGTTTAACAATTAACTGCATGTTCTTATAAAGATAAGTTACGATCATCATCATCATCATCATGAACCACTTCTGCCGTTAAGCGTCATGGGGAGGAATAATGTGCGATCCAGTGCAAGTTGGCTGCCACTGGCTATTGTCATGCCATGAAGGCGTAGTGTGTCTTTAATGTTGTCGATCCATGTTTTCCGCGGCCGTCCTCTTGCTCTTGTAGTTGATCTTCTGAGATGTAGTGCTTGTGATGGTATTTGATCTTGCTGCATTCTAACGAGATGGCCAAACCACTTTATCTGCTGTTTCTCGATGAATCTAGTACAAGGTGTTGTTCCCACAATTTGCCTGATAGTTTCATTATTCACTCGATCTCGGATGGTTAGGTTGGCTGCTTTTCTCAGGCACCTTATCTCGCAGGTGGTAATTTTGCGTATATGGGCTTTAGATAGTGTCCATGTTTGGCACTGGTAGCTTAATGTTGGAATAAATATGCTATTAATAATCTGTCTCTTTGCACTCATAGTTATGCTTGGATGTCTAAATAATGGTGACAATTATAAGTTACAATAGAATTACAAAATCACAGTAGTAAAATACATTTATTTTGTGGCGGAGGTTCTTAAATAGACATGTCTGTACACTTTTGGGAGGAGAGATGGAAGGGGGTTGAGAAACAAATGCATGACCTTTTCAAGACGAGTTACACAGAAAGGGATACAAAATAACAAAGCCACAGTATTAATGTTACTTTTACTTTATAGCACAGGTTCTTGAACTGATATATCTGTGATGACCCTGCTTTGCATGGTCTCCACGAATACATTGTGGCAAGCAGAAAGTCCGTGCTACAAGTAACGGCACGAGATACTTGTGGCCGGTGGAGTAAGCGAGGGAAAGTCTGAGCTAGCCTCGTGGTCAGTTGATCATCAGACGGGATAGAAGACGGTTGTATTAGTGGAAGATGTAGTTCGTATTGTCGCGCGTGTGACTAGTATTTGAATATGTCGCGAGCGATAAAAGGGTGAATAATTGTTGAAGCATGTGGAATAAATGTAACTGAATATAAACTGATAGTATGGACAAAGAAGCCGAGTGGCGTTGTGTAATTAATCCTAGACGTGAGAGCAGTGTGAATTAATCATCCAGAGAGTGAGCCATGGCGAAAGATACATGTCGAGTGACGTCGGCCTAACCAAGGTTCATTCCAAGTGGGGAGAAAATAAAAATGCCACAGTATTAATAAACTTTTATTTTTACATAGTAGCGGTTCAAGTGCCGAATGGTCTAAACAAAGATGAGTCTAGAATCAAATGTCTGGTGCCTCGCTGGAGAGTACAAATGGTCTCTTACTTTACTTACAAATCATATGTTCCTTGGAACATAAAGAAATCAAAATCTTTAAAAAAAACTTAGCTCAAATACAAAAACTTTGGAATGGAAAGTACAACGGCAGCGGTTCTCAACCTGTCACGACCCCTTTGGGGGTTCAACAACAGTTTCACGGCGGTCACCTAAGAACATCAAAAAACACATATCCATTGAAGTTATGAAGTAGCAACAAAGATCATTTTATGGTTGGGGGTCCCCACAATATGAGGAACTGTATTGAAGGGTCGCAGAATTAGGAAGGCTGAAAACCACTGCACTAAAGTAATAAATGCCCAGGACTGAAAGAGTTAACAAAGAATCATAAGGCCCCCTTTGATCAGTTCTCATCTTCTGGAAACAGACAAACTTAAGATTCGTGTCTAATTATTTTGTAACTCACAGATCGGCAATATCGCTGGCCTATGCTTAAGTACAATTTCTACACTTTCTTTCTAAGCACATTTTCAGGTCTGTTATTTCTCAACTAACACGACATCAAAAGCACTAACGGGAATTCTTACTTTAAAAAAAGTGAAAATAAAGTATTACATTTTACACAATTTTAATTTGCCACAGCGTGATTTTTCCAGAGGGATTTCAATATTAAAATGTGATTGTCCTGAAACAAAGATTTTGTACTTAAGTGACTCAGGCAGACTTAATGAAGAACACTTCGATGACAGTCACTTTGGCATAATCTAAAAATTCACCCCAAAAAAATGTTGTTTAAAACAAAAACAAAAAATCAGATTAAAAAAAAAAAAAAAACAGCATCTTAGATGCACATAATGTATCAAAGTAAGCAAAATGCGTGAAGTGAAAAAAAAAAAAAAATCTGTTCACAAAAAAATGAAACACACAATCAAATTAATTTGATGACAAGAAGATCAACAAACATGAAAGTATTTACAAAATTATGGCACATGTAGCAGCCCTTTACTAACAGCATAAATCTTACCAGGGCAGCTACACAAAGTGACTGATCAAGGGTTTGGTGAAAGAAGATGAATTGAGCCAAAAAGCACAGATATCACAGCCTAGTTGTAAACCATAATACAACAACATGCCAACCTTGCTTTAACAGGAAACGCAGAAGTCTCACTTCTAAAGGGGTACAGGCTACATGTTAAATGTTCCTCGGAGTTTGAAATGGAAAACAGCAATCAAATAGGCTACTGCATATAGGCTCCAACTTACCTAAGGGACTTAACATTCAACATGGCTTTATCTAATATTTTTTTTTTTAGTTAAGATCCTTTACTGCCATAATTTTTTTCGTTCTAGCTAGTATTCATTTCCTTATTCACGCATGAGTCAGAGCTTCAACTACCAAACAGACATGTGGATTTTTTTTAATAGGTATCTCAGTTAAGTCATTTTTGTGTATTCTTGTTTGTAATTGTACACTGTTTATGTTGTGTACTGAAGAAGGCTCTCTACACACAATGTTCACGTGTTGATTGTGAATGTGCTCATGTGAAGCTGACTTTTCGTCTGGTTTCATATCTTTTGATACTACACACGCTGAATTCTGAAATTTCAAAAGCCTACCCATACAAGAATATTTAAAATATTTGACCCTGCCCTACGCACATTTGGGTCCTTGCTGGTGCTATGGAAGCTGTACAGTGTGCTGAGAATACACTTGTGTGATTAAAAGCAGGAGACTGACAAACTTAACAAGATATATTTGTGCAAATTACAAGATACAGATATATATATATATATAATATATATATATATATATATATATATATATTATATATATATATATATATATATATATATATATATATATATATATATATATATATATATATATATATATATATATATATATATATATATATATATGGGACAGTATACAATTTTAACAGGTCTGGAAACAATTTTACAGAAAATGATATAAGATGTAATTAATAAAGAAGAGATACAATTACTAGTGGAAGGATATAATTACTACAAGGCACAATATAATTTATTCTGAAGCTGATACAACATTAACAGGACTGGGTATTGTTTTCAACAGGCCAGGATACAATTTGTAGAGGACAGGGTAAAATTGATATGGCAATTGGTAAAATTTGTAGAGGACAGGCTAAAATGTAAATGGCAAAGAGTGCAGTTTGTTGAAGAGAAGGTACAATTTTAACTAACTGGATACAATTTGTGTGGAACAGGATACAACTAATAAAGGAAAGATACAATTACAAGTGGAAGGATATAATTAATACAAGGCACAATACAATTTATTCTGAACCTGATACAAACAATTTTAACAGGATATCGTTTTTAAGGCCTAGATACAATTTGTATGGGGCAGGATACAATTGTAGAGGACGGGGTAAAATTTATATGGCAAAAGGTTCAGTTTGTAGAGGGGACAGTGTACAATTTTAACTAACTGGATACAATTTGTGTGGAACAGGATACAGGTTTGGAAACAATTGCTGCATAGAAAAATAAAACAAGTGTTATCATATCTTGCAGTTTCAGGCTAAACTGGTCCCATCGCCAAGAACTGTCTCTATGGAGTTGTGTCTATAATGTCCAAGACATCGTCAGCTGATATGTCGTATTCCATTAGCTGGACATTGTCCTGTAGCTGGACACTGTCTTTCCAGACCTCTATGTACTCAACATCTATCTGCAGAGGTTTTGACAATGATAGCTTCAGCTAAATGA
Source organism: Candidula unifasciata (assembly GCA_905116865.2). NCBI lineage: Eukaryota > Metazoa > Mollusca > Gastropoda > Stylommatophora > Geomitridae > Candidula > Candidula unifasciata. The sequence continues at coordinate 257,303 of CAJHNH020000233.1, read as the reverse complement.
AAGAAAGAATACAAACATTTTAACATTTTCTAAAGCAAGAATTCATTTTAAGAACACCAAAATTTACCACAGAGGACCCTTTTTCCACGCCTTCAGGCGTAGAGGGCATATAGGGCAAGACCTATATTTTATAGATCAATCAGGACTCAGCGGGTGATGTGGTCAGCGTCACTCCTCCTGGTACCTATTCAAGGCTGGGTCCAGCTGGGAGTCGAGGTCTTTTTGAAAAAGTCTGGTACTGTCTGCGCCACACTACGGCCATATGCCCTTTCAAAATACTTCATGTCCCCCGTGTGGGTTCCGGGGCCCTTTTGTGGGCGAAACAAGAATAGACCCACTGCCTCCCCAAAAGCATGTCGTAAGAGTCGACTAACTGGGGAGCTTCCTTTGAAGTCGGAGTGCATCTGCCTGAGAGGCAAGGAACCAGCAGTCTACATTCAATTGAATCAGATCTGTAAAACTGATGTACACGCAACACTCAGGTTCTGGAGCAGGACTGCGGTCCAGAAGTGGACAAACAATCAGAACTTTACGCCAGAGTGTACAGCTGGTGAATGCGAAGAAGAAGAAGAAGAAAATACTTCATTTCTGTTCTGTTTCTTTTTCTTCTGTGTTCACTGTTAAATAGACTGTTGGCTCTTTATGTTGTGGCTCACAGCTGGGCTGTGATATATATGCCTTTTAGCCCCACACATTTACTTTCAGCAAAACCGTGTTTAGTCACATTTTACGACATGTCTGTTAGAGGATAGTGGGTGTAATTCCCTCCCCCCTTCCCCCCACAGCCCTAACTCTTAACAGGGGGCTACAGAACCTACAAGGGAATGTGCTGTTTTAAAATCCTGTGAACACTCTTCTGTGATGCAATCCTGAAACACACAACTTTCTCCAGCATCAAAGCACTAAGATTCAATGACCTTCAGGTACACAGCTTTCACTTGTGACACAACTCTCAGACACAGATCTTTCCAGAACCATGATCGTCTGTGTTTATCAATATGGTATTTGATGATGACCCAAAGAAGACAAGGCGCCCGAGTCACAACATAAAGTTGAGGAGAATGAATGACCTCATCAGGTTTTTCCTGGAAAACAACTGTCCTCAACTCGATACTCTCAGCTCATTCCGATAGCAGGATGTGGTAAATATTGAAACTAAGACCAATCCAACACCAAAACATGATCAAATCTCTTCGTGTAAACTGAACAACAAAGTGCCCATAACCCACTCACGCTGGACTACAAGTTACTTCGTAACCATTTTGTGGTGCCCTAAAATAACTGTGCTATGTGGCTGTACGGCTGAAAGAGGTCTCACGGATTTGACGCTGTTTGATTCCCTTCCTTCAGAATGCATATCTGGAGGGATGCTTGAGGGCAGACCGGCATAAATGCAGCGTTTTTTGGGATGAACCAGCTGGGGAGCAGCATGGCAGATGGGAGTGGCAGAGATGACGACACATGAAATGAAACTGCAATGTCTCAGGTTAATCTGGTCAACAAATAACAACAAAAAACCCAGATGTGTCTGCTGAAAAGTGAAAGATTCACGGCTTTGTTGTAAAAATGTACAATACGTCATTAGCATCATCAAGTTACTTGCTGACTGGCATAAGCGATCATGCCCCTCCACAATCTGTGATCTTAAAGATTGTCAAGACTCTTCTAGCGCTATCTTTCCACAGACTTTCCAGTGGTCACAACACGATCCAGCTTTTTTCTTTTCATAATATGAACACACACCCTCCCCCCACCCCCTCCCTAAAGTGATGTTTAAAAATCTTCTTCTTCTTCGCATTCACCAGCTGTAAACTCTGAAGGAGAGTTCTGGTTGTTTTTTTCAACACTGGACTATAGACTTGTTCCAGAATCTGAGTGTTGCGTGCACATCCGTTTTACAGATCTGATGTATTTATATGCTGACTATTGATTCCTGGCCTCTCAGACAGATGCACTCCAACTTCAAAGGATGCCCCAATAAGTCGACTCTTCTGACATGCAAGTTGGGGAGGCAGTGGGTCTATTCTCGTTTTCCTCACAACAGGGCCCCGGAACCCACATGTGGATATAAAAAATATTGAATCACAGAGAAGGAATCAATTAATTAATTATTTACCTCAGACGTCAACTTGCTAATGTTGATATTGGCTTCTAATTCCTCCACATCTTGACCTTTCCTTGTAAGCCTCAGATACACAGGGACATCTGGGGCTGCCTCTGAAAAAAAAAAAAAAGAAAAAAAAATTAACTTAATGAATCACATACATGAATCAAGACTTCAATATAAAATATGTCCAAGTGGGCCTGAATCATCAAAATCTCTCTAAAAGAATGATGTCCTAGTGGAATTTCTAGTGGAAGCATGCAAAGCTGTGGGACATACTTGAACAAATTCAGGTCAACCAAAGGTGAGGAAAAGATGCTGGCATTGACTAGGACACACACTTAGAAGGGGTCTCCGTGGTGAAGTGATCAAACCATTTGCCTCGCTCTCTGAAGGTCATGGGATCATTTCACGGCTGTGCCATTCAGTTAACGAGTGACATTTTTACAGAGATCCCCGAGGAACGGAGTTTATGCTCCGTGCAGCGCTTTCGGCAGGTGGTTAGAGAGACTGAGCCACATAGGATAAAACCTGTTGCAATGAATTTGATCCTCTCGACTTAAACTTAACCTAACATTGATAAAACCTCATAAAAATACAACTTCAATGTCCTTACAATGGGACCTACAATCTAACTCGGCTCTGGTTCACCAGGTGGGACGGGGAACCCATCCAGTTAAATATGCCCTGAAACTGCGATAAGCCCAGTAAGCTCGTAGTGGATAAAAACTTGCTCAAAGAAACTATTAGAAGAGAAATCTGACTGATCCCCATGGTACACGACCACCCATTTAACCTGATGCTGAAATGCAGAACAGGTTGTAGAGCAATGTTTCCCAAACTGTTTTGTGTCGTTCCCTCATCTAAACACTTCTAAAATTCTTATGCCCTCTATGTAACTTTGGATGAGTCCATTTTCAAATTGTGCCCTCAACTATCAAATTGCCACACTTACCAATCCAATTAAAGGTAAAGGTAAAAGGTAAAGTTGGGAGATGTGAACCAGTGTCATTGCACACGGTTATAAACCATAAGTGCTCTGCCACCAGTACGGACAGCTGATAAGAATTGTCCGCCTGTGTCGCTGTCCGCACGTAACCCTGTAGCTACAGCGACGTTCCTCAATTTACCCCAGAGTGTCACTCTGGTACCCACTTCCTAGAGGCTGGGTGAACCCTGGTAGCCACCCGGTTTCGAACTCCGACCGTGGGCTGCAGCGAGTCGCAGCTGGATTTGAAAGCGAGCTTCTTATCGACTGTGCTAACACGGCCCCGGACAATCCAACTGCCCCCCTGTGACCCATTGTAGGGAAACACTGGTGTAGTGGAAGAAAGAAGACACTAAAGACAGAAACAATTATAATGATGGAGATGAAGTCTTACAAACTCTGCTATTAACATCAATAAAAATTAATCACACAGTAATATCAACAATGAAATAAATATGTACACAGAGTTATCTCAAGTAGACTGACAAACAATAAAACTGATATGGAAAACTAAATCAACAAACATATGACCTAGATAGAAATAAAACCGAGTCATGAACTAGTTCAACGAGCCTCTTTTTGATTTTTAAACTATTTTAACTCTTTTGCCATGAGAAGCAGAGAAGCCGAATTTCTGGCTGGGCCCAATTTCCTGTAAATGTCACTTTTCCGACCTGCCTATAGTGACCTGTTCATGGGATAACATAATAGAAGAAGGCATAAACAGGAAGGAGGAAGAGACACCGGCCACCACGAAGATGGGCACAGGATATAAGTGACTCCTTGAATATGAAAGTACACAAGGCGGAAAAAGCTGGCGAAAGACTGAGCTTCTTTCAGGCAGACCCTGATGAGGGCAATGTTCTGCAAAGGACCTGATACATGATGATGATGGGGATGAGGATTATCAGATGCAAGGTTAATCTGTGCAAACATTTAGGGGGTTGGGATATATTCTTATTCTTCTGCATTTTGGTCTCACATGCTCAGATCAGACCATTAGGTGGGTTGTCTCTATGAACTTCTTCTTCTTCTTTCGTTCGCCTGAAATAAGTTGTCAATATCAGCAATTTTGTCTCTTGTATAAATTTCACTGTTGTTGTTAATTCATTCAGTGGTCCATAGAGTTTACTTTCCACTGTTGTTCTTTATGGCCAAAAGGTCTGCCTTAATTTGTCAAATTCGGTGCAATCCTGGAGTACATGCTCTGCTGTCTGGGGCACCTTTCAACAGGTGCACATGGCTGATACGCCTATCTTGAATCTCTATGAACTTGATGTCAACAGCAGGTCCTTTATGATTCCCCTGCTCTAGACACTTTGCTCTTGAGTTCAGGTTTCTTTTTGAAGTTGTAGGTGGAGTGGGCAGGTCTGCAGAATGTGCTCAGGTGTTTGTGGTCCTGTCTGACAGGCACACTGTGGGGACTGTACAATCTTTATTTTATCCATGTGGTAGTTGAGCCTGCAATGCCCTGTTCATAGACGGGAAATTGTTGTATTTTGCGGGTTAAGATATGAATACAATAACTAATAGTAGCATTTCAAAGGGGTTTTACTTTGAGCTGAATGGCTTTTTTAAAGCCAAACTGATGTCAGATTTTTCTGTAAGCTTCAGTGATGGAGGTCAAAGGGTCACAGCATGAGTCACCTGATACATGTTGTTTTTGATAAGGTCCAAAGAGATGTGTTTCATTTAATGTTTCACCCTGTTAGTGCTTACTGATTACTCCTTGTACATATCTTTATAAGTAGGGCACCACAGACAGCAATTTTATACAGATACAGCAGTAACAGAGCCAAAGGTCCACCGCACAGAATACGGACCACAGAAATATCAGAGACACTGAAAAGTACTTTATACGAAGCGAACAAAAGAGCCCATTCCAGAGATACCTTCCTGCCCTGACGCCATGAGCCATTCCAGGAGTAAATGAAAAAATAAGACATATCTTTATATATTTCAACAACACATTTTAAAATGTTGATAAATACATCCAGAATATGAAAAGAAGCCAGTTTTTAAGCAGTCAACCCAGAAAATCAAGAAAATGAGGAACTTTACTTTCCAGAGGAAGAGTTAGATCCACACACAATAAATAGGCTACTATTTTCAGATGATCAGTGCCTGTTCTACAATGAGTGAAGTAGACTGCAAAATCGTAGAAACAGGCTAACCAGTCATACAATTGATTAAAGAACAATAGATGAAATGGTTTAGTCATCTTATGAGAATGCCCTGGTATTAAATGCAGCACAGAACCATAGAAAGCAATGAAAAGACCACAGACAAGCTGGAAGGAGGGGAAGGCATCAAAAACAGCCAAACAAAAATGAAGATCAACTTATAAGACAGATCAGAAAGAGTACAGATAATCCTTACATCTGAATTCCCCTCCCCATGTTTTTCTTGTAACCTCAGCACTGTGATGAGGTAACTGGAGGAAGAGAAGAAGCAAAAGAAAAACAACAATCAACACTACCAAGCATGACATAAAAGGCTGCTTGCATTTGAAGTGGTTTCCATAAAAAGCTTCAGTTGCTAATGTGAAACTATGAATGACTTGGTGTGAACTAGTTCAGGACAACAGCAGTATGCAGCATGTGGTTAACAGAACTCTTCTTTACGCCTCAATGGATCATCATCATCATGTAGAGGTCCTTTGCAGAACGTCGCTCTCATCACAGTCTGTCTGAAAAAAAACTCGGTCTCTCCCCAGTTCTCCCGCCTCATAAACTTTCACACTCAAGGAGTCACTTATATCCTGTGCCCATCTTCGTGTCGGTCGGCCCCTGCCCCTCCTTCCTGGTACCATGCCTTCTGCTATAATTTTTTCCAATCCGTCATGGCGCTTGATATGCCCAAAATATTTCAGCTTTCGAGAAAGGATGCTGTTTATTAGCCAATCTTTCTTGATGTTCAGATCTTTTAAGATGTCAATATTTCTCATCTTCTTTGTCCAAAATATTCTGAGAATCCTTCTATAGCATTTCAGTTCAAAAGCCCCTATTCTCTTTCTTAAGGACTGAGAAATAGTCCAAAACTCACATCCAATGGATCATAGATAACAGAATTAAAGAAAAAATGTTTGTACATTCATAATAACTATGAATTTCTTTTCAAATTAAATAATTCAGAAACTTAAGTTAGTTGCGTATCCTTTAAATGACATTGCAGAACCAACCCCAAAAACTTACACAATAATTACTGTAAACTTGAAATATCCGTATCTTAAAAAACAAAAAATTAGTTCTAAAAGTGAACAAATATTTTATAGACACTTTTTGAAGTACTTACCAAACTGAATTGGAAGCGAAGCCATTTGCTGTTTGTGGTGTAGTAATAAACAATACTCCTGGAATACAGACTGTGACAAAAAGAAAAGCTGGATTAGTAAAATATGCATGTTTATGTTAATGATTACGCAACAAGTAACAGATCCATTTCCTTGCACTCTGAAGAAACGTTGATTCTATTTACAAGGGTCAGGCTCCCAGTTGTGAACCTCCACCACCCGCACGTTGTTCAGTAGCTCTGTAACCCATGTACTTTTCGATTAGTGTTACTTTTACTCAGTTCTTCTGTGCAGCTAATTCAGTAACTTCACTGAACTATAACTAGTCATAGAAATCCATAGTGGCACAAAAGTTAGAGTGTCTGTCTGCTGAAACAGTGGATTGGATTCAATGCACAGAAGCGGCAGGGTTATTTCCAACAAGTCTTCTTCTACTTCTTCTTTGATCCTTCTGTCAGAAAAACTTATATCTGGAGCCTTAATAAAAGCTAGATGCAACCTAAATAAAAGCTAGATGCAGTCCAGATCTCCCCTATGTACCATACAGCGTTATCCTGATAGAGACTGGAACAAGGAGATCTCTACGGTGAAGTGGTCAAGCTGTTTGCCTTGCGCTGTGAAGGTCATGGGTTTATTTCATGTGTCACTCAGTTCACGTGAGCAACTTTTAAGGGGATTCCTGGGAATCGTCGCCGCAGCTATGAAGTTTGTGCTTTCTGTGATTCTCTCAGTGGACAGCTGGCCATTCCGTGGAAAGAAACGGAGTCACATGGGATAAAACTTAGTGCAGTGAATTTGATTATCTCGACTTTAACCTTAAGGGTGAATCAAGCCAGACTGCCTTTCTGTTAGCAGCAAACTGTTTACAGTTTCTCCATGTTTCCTTAACTGAAACATTTGAACATAACATGGCACTCAGGGATTGCCCTGAGTGCTGTGATGTCGATTCTTAATTCAACATTCACACTGCTGTTTGTTTATTACTTAATATTATCCTCCAACTCATGTTGCTACCTACCACACATTCACCTACTTTTTACATTTCACTTTGGTGCGTCTTTTTCTTCAAAAGAATTAGGAATATGTCTCTAAATATGAGTAAAATATTTTCCTTATATAGAGCTTTTTTCTTCTTCTTTTTCTGGTGGTAATCAAAAATACCCACTACTGTAATAAAAAATGTGATGGTACCCTTTTATGACACTTTGTGGTGAGTACCGGCACCTTTTTTTCTATACAACAATTGCTGCTCTTACCTCCTTTGAAAAAAAATCTCTTTCAAAAATTATTTTCCTTCTATCTTCCCAAAACTAATAACCACTGCTGCATGTGATCGGTTTGTGTATGTGAGTGTGTGTGTGTGTTGGGGGGGCTATATAAATACAACATAACATTTTTCTGGTTATCCACAACTCCACAGACTTGGTTTTTAAATGATATATAAATTTAAAATAACAGATAAATACTCTGAGAAGCAACAACAAAATTCTTAATTTGTTTAAATCACCATTAATAACTGGCATCACGAGAGCTAATAGGCTGAAATGGTTGGGGCATATTGAGAGAATGTCAGATAACAGAGAAGTAAATACTGTATACACGAGGAAGATGAATGGTCGTAGACCACGAGGCAGACCAAGAAGACGATGGAGAGATAATATCCAGACAGACCTGCAAACACTTGGTGTCACCAACTGGGAAGAGAAGGCCAACCAGAGAGATGAGTGGAGGCGGGTAATATCTGCAGCAATGAACCTCAAGGGCTTAGAATGCTGAAGAACAAGAAGACTGAGAACTCAATAAGTGAGTCAATTTACATTACATATCCCAATTATAACCCTGAGAGAGAGTTGAATAGGATATTTGTGAAACATGACTACTACTATTCATTAAACTTTCGGCTCTCCTTTCAACTTTGGCCGGTAGACAAACATCGACGGCTGGTTAGTCAGAGTTATGTCCCCATGCTACAGTGCAATTACGGACTGGAGACGGCACAAATAAAAAAACACAGCGAGGTCGACATACAGACCCCGCGCTGCCACTCAAATTAGTGACCGCGTTCAGTTACTGCTTCTTCCGACACATTACGGAGTGGACTAGAGGGAACGAAACAAGTGACATAGTTACTGGGTGTTAGACAGCGTGCAGTGCCCTAGGGTTAGGGGTAGGGTTAGGGTTTGGGTTGCTACTATGAGTTTGTGCGAAGACGAGGTGCGAAGACGAGATGCGGCGACACTAACCTTAACCCTAACCCACACCCTAACCCACACCCTAAACCTAACCCTACCGCTAAACCAAACCCTAACCCTAACCGTAAACGTATGCTATCGGCAACACACAATAATTATGTCATTTATTTCATTCCCTCCTGTCCAGTCCGTAATTGCACTGTAGCAAGGGGACATAACTCCGAGTAACCGGCCGTCGATGTTTGTCTACCGGCCGAAGTTGAAAGGAGAGCCAAACTTTTTACGTACCTGTGGATTGTCGTTTTCTGTGTCATATAGTTTGACTGATGAGTATATATTAACACCTGGCAACTCTATGATAATCTGACTAGTCGCTTTTCCTGTCGCCGCTGCTATGTGAGGGTTTGACCCAAAGAGTGCCATACTGAATACTGTTCAGTATTCAATACTAACCCTACAGGGCAAATGCCCCGTTCAACGCCCAAAGTTTTATTTTATTATTTAAAACTGTTAACTATGGAACGAGTAACGGTTATACCTGCATTTCTGCACATGTAAGGATACCAGTCGTCTCATAATATATAAGGCAGCAAGTGTTTAATAAACTTATTATTATGACACCACAATGAGTAAGTAAGGACACTACAATTGTTAATTAACGAGCTATTATAAACATGTTAAAGTTTCATAAAGTAAAAGTACTGGTAACAGTACAGTACAGACTAAAAACATCTGTTACCTTTGTAAGTGACCAGACGGTAACTACGTGTCAGAATTGTAAAAAAAAATCCCAAAACTTGAGCAAGATCTCTGCTACACGACGGAAACGGCAGAAAAACTAATCCATCTGACAGAAAACACCGGAAAGTCCCACCATTACGTCATGTCAACGACAGTTCTGTCACTTTCGGCTAAAGCTGCCAAACAAGGTTGCTAGATTCGGCTAGCATAGTTTGAGATCTTCTTCTAATGCAGAGGTCAACGCTCTCATCAGTGACGATTCAGACGAAGCAGATGCACTAATCTACACAGACGGATCCGTTATACGCCAAAGAAGAAGCGCATGGGCATTCATAGCACGCTCGGCGGGCAGAACAGTCAAAGAAGCCAACGGCGCCTTCTCCATGACAACCAGCAGCATGACGATGGAGGTGATGGCAGTGACGCAAGCGTTTGCCTGGCTTGAAACACAAAAATACACCCGCGTGTGTATACTCAGTGATTCAATGAGTATGATCCGGAGGGTTCAGGCAGGTTCGGTGCGAAGACGATGGCTTGAATCACTTCAGAAGTCCACTGTGCGTGGAGTCACCTTTATTTTTGTTCCGGGACACCGCAGGCGTCGATGGAAATGAAAGAGCTGATAGGTTAACTGGATCCGCTATCACTACCGACGGTCAGCCTATGGATCGGGATGATATTATTAATGCCCTCAGAGAAATGGGAAGGATAGAGGACTTTGGGGGCAGTGAATTCACATCACTCGCCAGAATGGCAGGCTTGGGAATTAAGATCGGCACAGCAAAAAACGAGACGCACACCAGCTACGCCAGAAGACATGTTAATCAACATAGAACTGGTACTATTAGCCATCGGACGTTGGGGTTCATACTGAGGGGTGGGGGGGGGGGGTCTGAGCACCTATGGACATGTCCGGAGTGCAATGATGATAACCAGCTAACTAACTGTCTTCTTCTTCTCTTCGCCGGGTGGTGAATTGATACGACTGACTGATTTTCTAGCCCACCAGGACACACAAGCGATAAACACCCGATGACACAATGTGCCACCAGGACGGTGAGGATCACCGTGGAGAGGTCCCAGAAACCGCGCTCAGCCTTTAGGCCATATTTATGGCCAGGCAATATTGCGGCCCCTGGCAAGAGCCAGAGTAGGGCTTCAAATAACGAAAAATTGCATCCTAAAAAGGACGGAAAGTTGAATTAGTGAATTGATACATGACAAGGCACATGTGATCAGAGCCCTTTGGGGAAAAAAAAGTAATGAAGTCAGAAAAGAAAACTACATTATTATGGGCTGGAGGGAATGGGGCACCTGAGTGTGACCAGAAGGTCTGGCCGACACACTACGATCAGAAGTAGTAGTAGTAGTAGTACATTTTACCCCACTAGGACAACATACAAGCGATAAACACCCGATGACACAAAATGCCACCATGGGGATGAGGATCACCTGTGGAGAGGTCCCGGAAACCGCGTTCAGACATTAGACCATATTTATGGTCGGGCTATATTGCGGTCCCTGGCCAGAGCCAGAGTGGGGCTTCAAAATAACCAAAAATTGCATCCCACAAGGGGATGGCTGATTAACTACGCTCAGAGGAGAGGCAAGGCGAACATACAACCAGACTACTCCTGGCACTATTAGTATTTGAACTCTGCTCTGGCTGCTGACGATGGGAACGGAGCGCTTATGGGAATGCCCCGTGTGCTGGGATGTCAATTCTTGACTCAAATCAACTCAGCTTCTTCTTCTTCTTCTTCTTCTTCTCCTCCTTCTTCTTTTCTTCCATCTTGTACCTTATCGAAGTGTCGAGGGGAGATGTAACCTTCGTTGATGAGCTCTGTTAAGAGCATTATTAACATTGATATTCATTTCTGTCAGGCTGTTCTTAATGCCATCACTTCATATTTTCCGAGGTCTTCCACTCGCTCTATACCCGTTGTAACGTTTTAGTGTGGCTCGCTGTGGAGGATAATACCATGGCATTCTTGTTAGATGTCCAAACCACTTCATTTGTTGTTCTTCGATGACCTGTAAGACTGGCTTTATTCCTAGCATTTGTCTGATTTGTTTATTTCGTATTGTCTTTCATTAAAAGTCCTGCAGCTCTTCTAAGGCATTTCATCTCTGTTGTCACAATTTTACGTTCATTGGAGGATGTAAGTGTCCACGTTTGGCCTTGATAGCATAGTGTTGGCCAAAAAATAGTTCTGATAAGATTCACTTTAGTACTCCGGGGTAAGGGCTTGTGTGTCAACAGGGGAAATAGTTGACCCATTACTTGATTAACTTTGGCACATCTGGAGCTAATGTCTATGTCAATTTTTACGTCGGATGTTAAAATTGCACCCAGATACTTAAATTCCTCTGTTTGTCTTAATGTGTTGTTTTTTAATTTTATTTGTAAATTCTATTTCTGTCTTCCTATCACCATTGTATCTGTCTTCGTAGTGTTTATTTTCATATTATATTCCTCCCATTTCTTACTAATGTGATTTAGGTGGCTCGGAAGGCATTCCGTATTTTTTGCTATGAGTACATGGTCGTCGGCGAATAGTAATTCTGTAATATCTTCTTCATGATTAAAGTTAGTTTCTTAACATATGGTATCCATTTATTTTATAAAAAAGAAGTTACTTAAGCACAGTGTTAAAAGAGTTGCAGGGTGTGTTTTCTTTTTACCGCGCCATTTGTGCGTTGAGAATAGCATATCAAACGATGTTCTCGCCTTCGATATTCACCTGTAAATAACATTTGTCCCCACATGGGACGCAATTTGTCGTTATTTTCTTCTTTTTCTTCTTCTGCGTTCATCCGAAGATGTAATTGCGTTGTGTCCGTTTACAGCATGGCTGCGATATTTGCACCCTTCGGCCAACACATCCAACTTCTGCGGGCATTTGTGAAGGCGCACATCCTGGATGTTGCCAGGGGCCCTAATACAACCCAAACTATGGGTTGAACGCTTCCGCCTGCAGCACTAACGCCTGAGACTTACACATAACAATGCAATGCAGAAACAGCAGTCGTTCACAGAAACGAGAATTGCGAAAAGAAAGCTGCCTACTTTCGTCTTGGGAGACAGTGAGTCGACCGCATTGAACGAACCGAGCCACTTTTCGGCGCTCTGTATAAGTCATAACACCCCTAGAACAGGGGACAGCCCGTGGAAACCGCTACAAAATCTCGCGGCCAGCGAAAGGGGGTGCCTTTCGTGATTAGTACACTGGCCCCTTTTTGGGGTATCGTTTTTTATAAATCCAGCGTTACTGTAATAGACGGGGGACCGCCGTGGTGTAGCGGCTAGACGCTCGCCTGTGGGTCGAAAGGTCATGGGTTCGGGTCATGAAGGAGCCGGATTTAGTTTCCTTCAAAAAATGACCTTGGCCCCCAGGTCGACCTAGCCATGAGCGGGCACCAAGTACAGTCATATGAAGTAAAGGCGACTGATGTGATGTTGACCACATCACCCAACAAGTGCCAGGTGGTCTATAAAATATATGTCTAACCCTATATGCCCAATACTACTGCAAGCGAGGATGCGGGTCATTTTACTATAAAAGACCTTTGTAGTAAATGCCGTCACCTTTTATTAGACACTTTATGATGAGTACTGGCACATTTTTTATCTGGGGAGGAAAAGGGGGGGGGGGGGAGATCCTACTAGCTACTATGTATCGGATCGGCTGGGTCCCCCCCCCCCCCCCAGTTCTGGGTTTTTATTTGACGTCTGGGGGGAATCTGTGTTTTTTTTTTTTTTAATATATATCCTTATATAAAAGTAAAGAAGATGAGAAATATTGACATCTTAAAAGATCTGAACATCAAGGAAGATTGGCTAATAAACAGCATCCTTTCTCGAAAGATGAAATATTTTGGTCATATCAAGCGCCACGACGGATTGGAAAAAATTATAGCAGAAGGCACGGTACCAGGAAGGAGGGGCAGAGGCCGACCGACACGAAGATGGGCACAGGATATAAGTGACTCCTTGAGTGTGAAAGTTCATGAGGCGGGAGAACTGACAAGAGACCGAGTTTCTTACAGGCAGACTGTGGTGAGAGCGACGTTTTGCAAAGGACCTGCTACATGAAGATGATATATAAAAGAAAAGTGGTAAACGTTTCGTTTCGTAAATAAAAATTTTGTAAATTTTAACAATCTGGGTTTTGTATTTTGTATTTTTGTTCTTTGTCTTTGTATTACTTGGGTTTTTGTTCAGCTAAGTTGGGTTTTTCATAAAAAAATCCCATTAGCAGCCCTTGACTGACCCTACCTCAGTCCACCACCTGCTCCCATGGGTCTTTAGCTTGCTGTGCGAAAACAAAATCATCACGTTCAACCAGTATCACTGAAGAGGGAACTTTAGGTTACAATTGTGACTATGTTATGGGCGCCAGATTAAATAGGCCTAGCCAAGACCGGCTTCAGCTGAAGTTGGTCTCGGCTTAGCATTGCTCGCCACCAAATAGTCCTGAAGCCGACGGTTGCAGGTAGGCACAAGGTGATGCAGGCGAAGTCATATCTCAGGGTAGCTGCAGACACAGACCACCCTCTGCATGAAGCTCTGGGTGCAGTTAAGGGTCAGCGGCTGATAAGAGGGAGGTCATGGATGGCTCAGGCAGAAGACACAATCAGATAGGTTTGCATCCTTGAAAACATTAGGCGAGGAGAGGAGTGGGTCAAAGTGCCACCTTAGCAGTCAGACTTGTGAAGAGTCATAATCACGCTGACCCGGGAATGCCGAGACTGGCTAGCAGGTGCCACAGAGGTGGAAATTCAGCAGTTAATTCAAGATAATGCTCGCTCAGAGGATTTGATCATTTACACAAACGGTTCAGTGTCAAGAGGCGAAAGAAATGCTTGGGGCTTTTTAGCAAAAGTTAATGGTCGACGTTTGTTGCAGGAGAGCCTAGCATATGATACCACCCCATCCAGCTTAAGAATGGAGGTGGAGGCGGTCACTGCAGCTTTCCTTTGGCTAGAGAACACGACACACACACACACACACACCTTGTAATTGTAACTGATTCAGAAAGCATGCCGAGGAAGATCAGAACAGGCATGCTTCGTGCAGAGTGGCATGCTTCGCTGCCGAGGACACGAGTGAGGAGTATTGTCTGGATTTTTTCACCAGGGAACGCCGGTGTTTTGGGAAATGAACAGGCGGACAGACTGGCTGGCTCTGCACAACTTGGTGGAATACTGCTACATGATAGGGCAGACGTGGTTAGTGCCTTGTGGGAGAGCATGTACAATGCGGAGGAGCAGATGGATCACCACAGTCTGGTGAGATTGATGCAGTTGGGGGTGACGAGAGGTTCTGGCAAAAGCTCAAGGCTCAGAGGAAAGGCAAGATTGACGTTTAAACAGAAAGCCACTGGCACCATTAGTATCAGAACTCTTCGCTGGCTGCTGAAGATGGGAACAGAGCGCTTTTGGGAATGCCCCGAGTGCTGTGATGTCGGTTCTTGAATCAAATCAAATAGCCCTGAAAAGGACTCCTGCAGTGTGGATGCGACCAAAGGAGACATACCTAAATTCTGTCCCGATCGGCGACGAAGTCGTCTACCTGCCAGTCAATGGGCGACCCAGTCGCTGATTACTCCAAAGGATTCGCTCAACTCAATTCCTTTGTTTTACAAAAACAGGAATGTTAGAGAAGGGGAGGAGCGGTGATGGCTATTTATACAAAAATTCGTCATTCTATTATTCACAGAATTAGTGTCCAGTAACAAAGATGGCTCCCATCAGGAAGAAAGCTGTGGCTTTATGGATGTTATATTCTAGTATAAACTTGTGTTTTAATTTAGGTAATGTATTGTGTTTTGTAACTCTGACTGTTGTACAATTTCTTCAAGCATATTCGCAGAAAAAGAGTTGTTTGTTTAGTGTGGTAAAATATCTTAATTAACGGCAACACTGGATTAGAGAGATTATTATCATTGTTGTTTAACTTGGCAGTGAGTGATTCAGTCATGGTGACTCCCACTTTTAGTTGATTAGTAAGTGGTTGTGAGTTGAATACCGGAGCTTTTTCACAATGTGCTAGTTAAGATCTAGAGTTGTCATTAGCGGTAGTGTGATTAGATTAGTTGTAATGAAATATTTGGTGGTGATATGAATACTAAGTTAGTTAAGATGCAGAGTTGTAATTAAAATTTAATTAATTAGGATTAGGTTTTTTAGTACTAATTAGCTAATTAGCGTTGGTGTTTTTGTTGGTAAAATATTGGGTGAACTCTTCAGATAATTTAATGCTACTAGTCCGCTGAAGTGAAATAAGAAATTCGCTAGAGCTACGCTACGGAGTTCGTGCTTTGTGTAGTATAACACTATATATAACGCCTTCAGCAAGTGGAAGTCCATTATGCAGCGAGCGAGAGAGAGAGAGAGAGAGAGTCTGAGAGAGAGAGAGAGAGAGTGCAATGAAGCGGATCATCTAGACTTTATCAACTTTAGTAAAATAAGATTGAAATATCCTAGGAAATAATAGTATGACTATTGCTATTTAGTATAAATACTACAAATACACCCAGACAGACTAAAGAAAGAGATCACGGCGATCAATGTAGTTCCAAATAATCAATCTAGTCAATCACTCACATGCATAATAGCCGATAGAAAAAGACAGGAACCAGAAAATCGTTGCACCATATATGTAGACTTCTTCATCAGCAAAATTCAACTGGCAGTTTTATATCTGTATTTACTATTTACTATTGAGATATTAAGACTATAATCAGTTGTTTTTTTTCTTCTCTGCCTCGCTTATCTTCTTCTTCTTTTGTCAAAATCTGCTTGTGCCGCTAAGCGACGCAGTCCTTGGCTAGTTTGTTTACAATGAGTGAGAGATGGCTGACCTGTTCTCGAGCACTGATTGTTGTTACGTTTGATGGATTTTTCTAATCTCATATATTGTTTCTAGAGCAGATTTTTTGTGAACTCTTAAATCCACTGCCGATTTGCTGGACCTGACACAGATTCATCCTTAAGAGAACACTGGAAAACACGTAAATCACATCGAGAACACTGAAAAATTACACATCCGTTGAATAACACACACTGTTTAAGTCGCCATTTTGATGTCGCCTGGCTTATAACACTAATTTTTAAGTTTATGTTATTGATAGAAAATGCAAGTAACTACACAGTCACACATACACAACATAAAAACAGTTTTGTTACTAGACAATTTTCTTACTGAAATGGTTGGGGCATATTGAAAGAATGTCAGATGACAGAGAAGTAAAAACTCTATACACTAGGGAGATGAATGGTCGTAGACCACGAGAGAGACCAAGAAGATTGTGGAGAGATAATATCCAGACAGACCTGCAAACACTTGGTGTTACCAACTGGATAGAGAAGGCCAACCAGAGAAATGAAGGGAGGCCGGTGATATCTGCACCAGTGAACCTCAAGGGCTCGGAATGCTGAAGAAGAAGAAAAAGACAATTTTCATAAATTGAACAGGACGTGTAAATAATTTTAGATATATGTTAATGAGTTTGTAGGAATCAAAATCTCTTAAAATAATTATTGAGAATTAAGAAAAATGAATGAACAGTACTCAGTAAGTCTTAAATGCATTTAATATAAAACATGATTCAGCTTTTTAATGCTGTTTATCTACAACTGGAGCATAGGCCCTCAACCAACACATTCAAAGCAATCCTAATTTTCTTCCACCTTCTACAACTTACTCCAGGTCCTCTTCCATTTATTCACCCTTGTTCTCTTCTCCATGTGTGTCTAGTAAATTCCAATCACCTTGGACTTGTGACTTCCAGTGCAAAATCATTAAAGATGTACTATTTTCAGATTGCTGAATGGTTGTCATATCCCCCCCCCCCCCCACACACACCCACCAACGCGCACACAACTAGGGGCTCTGACATCGAGAAAACATTGTAAAAGCTCAACCCTTTATACATTTTTAATGGGGGCATCAAGGCCTTATTTAAATGCATAATAATAATTATCTTGTGCTGAATGACCAGTAAATATATTATATTTGAAATAATGTGAAATGTATGAACAAATTACTCAAAAAGAGGATGTTTAACATGGTTTGTCCATTTCTGAACTTTAGCCTATTTCTGCAACTTGAGTTTTTTTGTGCACATCCATTTTACAGATTTGGGCTTATTTGTGTACAGACTGTTGGTTCCTTGCCTGACAGGCAGATGCACTCTGACTTTAAAGAAAACCCTAAATTAGTCAGCTCTTCTTTTTCATGTTCACTGGCTGGAAACTCTTGACTTTAGTCTTGTTCCAAAACTTGAGTGTTACGTGCGCATCCGTTTTACAAATCTGCCTTATTTGTATGCAGACTGTTGTTTATTTTTTTTTAACCTCTCAGGCATGTGTGTGCACTCTGATTTTGAAGGACACCCACAATTAGTCGACTCTTGCGACCTGCGTTTTGGGAAAGGCAATGGGTTTGTTCTTGTTTTTCCACGGTGGGGCAGGCCTTAGAACCCACATGGGAAAGTGAACTCTTACAACAGGCCTGTTAGGTAGGTAGTGGGTTTATTCCCCCCACCCACCACCAACGGGGCCCTGTAACCTACATTCTGTAGTAATGCACTTTTTGAGATACTGCGAAATAAGTGATTAAATTGTGCAATTTATTGTTCGTGTTTGCATTATTTAAATTCCCTGTGGGAAAACATTGTTTCAGTTATTTATTCATCACTCATTTGTCATCCATTCTTTCTACTCCCCAGTGACTGCTATCAGAACAAAAAACAAAATCTACATTGATCTCAAAACACAAAGTGCTTGCTTCAGAAATCTGAATGCAACACATCAAGCTGGGTGTACTTGTGAGTATGCTGGAAGCCTTTGCCATGATAAAGATGTTCTTCCTTGCCATGATAAAGATTTCCTTCCTTGCCATGATAAAGATGTTTTTCCTTGCCATGATAAAGATGGTCTTCCTTGCCATAATAAAGATGTTCTTCATTGCCATGATAAAGATGTTTTTCCTTGCCATGATAAAGATGTTCTTCCTTGCCATGATAAAGATGTTTTCCCTTGCCATGATAAACATGTTTTTCCTTGCTGTGATAAAGATATTTTTCTTTGCCATGATAAACATGTTTTTCCTTGCCATGATAAACATGTTTTCATTGCTATGATAAATATATTTTTCCTTGTCATGAAAAAGATGTTTTTCCATGCCATGATAAAGATGTTCTTCCTTGCCATGATAAAGATGTTCTTCCTTGCCATGATAAAGATGTTTTTCCTTGCTATGATAAACATGTTTTTCCTTGCCATGATAAACATGTTTTCATTGCTATGATAAATATATTTTTCCTTGTCATGAAAAAGATGTTTTTCCATGCCATGATAAAGATGTTCTTCCTTGCCATGATAAAGATGTTCTTCCTTGCCATGATAAAGATGTTTTTCCTTGCTATGATAAACATGTTTTTCCTTGCCATGATAAACATGTTTTCATTGCTATGATAAATATATTTTTCCTTGTCATGAAAAAGATGTTTTTCCATGCCATGATAAAGATGTTCTTCCTTGCCATGATAAAGATGTTTTTTCCATGCCATGATAAAAATGTTCTTCCTTGCCATGATAAAGATGTTCTTCCTTGCCATGATAAAGATGTTTTCCCATGCCATGATAAAGATGTTCTTCCTTGCCATGATAAAGATGTTCTTCCTTGCCATGATAAAGATGTTTTTCCATGCCATGATAAAGATGTTCTTCCTTGCCATGATAAAGATGTTCTTTCTTGCCATGATAAACATGTTTTCATTGCTATGATAAATATATTTTTCCTTGCCATGATAAAGATATTTTTCCTTGCCATGATAAAGATGTTCTTCCATGCCATGATAATGATGTTCTTCCATGCCATGATAAAGATGTTTTTCCATGCCATGGTCTTCTTCTTCTTCTGTGTTCGACATTAGTCATGCAAAACATTTAGCCTCGTCTGCGTCACAATTAGAATTGTGTGTCTGAGGTCGCCGCTGATCCCCCACAGCTCCCTGTGTAATGTAGTTCCACTGAGCCAGATCCAGAATCTTTGCCCAGAGTAGTTAGGGCAGTGTTGCAGTATGTGCTTAGGAATCTGTCTTTCTGCTGGTGGGGGGGGGGGGGTGGTGTTTGGTTAAGAAAAGTAATGCTGTGCTTTTTGAATTATTTAACTTTAGACCTCACTTTTCAGTCCAGGCTTCTATATTGTTTACTCTTTTCTGTAACAAATATGTGACTGTGGTCATAGTATTCGAAGGCTGTCCAAACTGCAAAGTCGTTGACACGTAGGTTATGAGAAGCGTAAAATTGATCTGCACACAAGACTCAAGTTCTGGAACAAGACTTAAGTTCAGAAGAGGAGGAATAACAAGAATTTTCCACCAGAATTTACAGCCGGTAAAAACTAAGAAGAGAAACACGATTTTCTTGAGATAAGAAGTTAGCACTTAAGTGTTTTTGGCATAGTGCCGACGATGAAACCTAGCCATCTAGATCATCAGTTCTCAAACTTTTTTTTGCGACGGCTCCCCTTGTTGGGCTAAACAAAAATTTGCGGCACAAGACCCTTCAAGCAGTTGAATACTTAGAAAAAGAAGAAAAGAGAGTGCAGATTTTATGTTCAGTTGTCTTTAATGTGATGAGTGTAACTGTTTAGATGAATTTTTCATTACTACCACGGCACCCCTGGCATGAGCTCGTGGCACCCAGTTTGAGAACCGCTGATCTGGATACTCATCTCTTTGTCTTCTTCTTGCATCTATAGATCATCGTCAGTCAGCAGGCCCTCTACAGAATGTTGCTCTCTCAAAATCCGCATGAAAGTCTCCCTGTTTCTAGCCAATTCTCCAGCCCTCTGTGCTTTCATAGTCTGTCTTGTATCCTTCTTTGCGGAGATCAGTATCTGACTTGTTTTTTAAAATTTGCACCCTCCATCACTGTTGCCTCTATGATTAGGGGTTATGAATTAAGTTTTATAATTCTGACACACCATGTTTATTTCATTCACAAGGGATTTGAGAGCAGACTGCTTTGAGTTGATTTGACAGTAGGATGAGGGTCTAGTCCTGTATTTCTTAAGGTGTGGAAAAGGGTCCTTGACTTTACTTACTTAATGACCACTGGGGTGTAACAAGGGCATTATCATTGCTGGATACTCAAGAGTTCCCACATGTGTGCATACTAAGTGACTCAGTGAATATGCTTCATATAATCCAGGCTGGGTTCATTATACAAGAATGGACTGTATCACCAAGCAGTTTATGATTTGCTTGTCTAACCTGCATATTTGTGCCAGGACAGACCCCTGAGCACATACTACAGCACTGCCCTAACTTCTCCCAGCAAAGACTGTGGATCTGGCCCACGGGTGCTATATTGAAAGATAAGCTATGGGGGACTGGTGGCGACCTTAAACGCACAGTCCTGTTTGTGACCCAACAGGACTCACTGTTTAGCATGACTGATGTCAGATGCAGAAGAAGAAGAAGAAGAAGAAGTGCCAGGTCATGCGGGTGTTTGAGCCAACAAGCGAACATATTATTTTTCAGGCAGTGAGGTTGCTTTGGCAGGTCCAGGATGGATGGAAATGATGAAGGCAAATAGAACATTACTCCATGTTCCTGACAAAACTGATTGACATGAGGGATGCAATCTGGCCTTGCAAGAAGTGATAATTTCACCAAGGTGACAAGATGTTTGATTAATCAACACAGAACTGGTGTCATCTGTCATTTTACACTTTTGTAGCTTTTGAGGAGGAGATCAGAACATCTTCTGTGGATCTCTCAGGAGTGCTGTGATGATAATCGTGACTAATCACTAAAGAAATTGTTAAAACTTCCACTTGCTGTTATGTCATAATGATTGTCAGTTCTGTTTTGACAGGAATGATTGCAGTTTTACATAAGTTCTGGCTTTCATTAGGCATTCAAAATATCTGTTACAGCTGCCACCTCAGGAAATGTTGGAACAGTTCATTACGTTGAGTCGCCAGCAGATTTTGATTGGATTTTGTCTACAGGACCTCATGCTCCGTATGTTGCCTTACTGAAAGCAGAGGACTTCAATGGGTAATCATTTCCACACATAATATTATCGTGTGTGTTATGTATGTGTGTGCATGTTTTAGAGAGAGGATGAGGGAAAGAAGGCAAGTGAATAAGGTAAGATAAAGGTAAAGTCGGGAGATGTGAACCAGCGACAATTCACACGATTATAAACCATAAATGCTCTGCCACCAGTACGGACAGCTGATAAGAAACTGTCCGCCTGTGTCACCGTACGCAGGCAACTCTGTAGCTACAGCGACATTCCTCCATTTATCCCAAAGTGTTAACTCTGGTACCCATTACCTAGAGGCTGGGTGAACCCCGGGAACCATCCGGCTTCAAACCCCGGCCATGGGTTGCAGCGAGTAGCAGCTGGATTAGAAAGCAAGTTTCCTATCGACTGCGCTAACGCGGCCCCTGATATTCCAGAAGAAACACATATCTAAGAGATAATAATACACCTCTAACATGTTATTTCCAATTTTATTTTCAGTACTACTGTTAAAGCCTTGTATATGTCAAGCAGAGTCACAGGAATTATGGTCATCAACCTTCTGGAGAACTCAACTGCTTCTGATTACCCAGCAGAGGGTTTTTCTAGCGTTGATACCTGCCCCAATGATCAGTATGGTATGTACAAATCTATGGTGCTTTATTAATATCCTACCCCCATGACGTCCCAGGACATCCAACATTTTAGAGGGTGGTAAGACTGGGGTTTCCCGGCTTTCTGATGCTTTTAACGACTCCAAAACATCAAAATTTGGCTCTAACCTTAACCCACCTACGGCCCACAAGAGAGTGGAGTCTGGGTACCACGACTACATGCAGCCTAGGTCCCACGACTGCATGCAGCCTATCTACCACCCCCTGCAATATTAGACTGTCCGGTGACCTGTGGGTTTTTCCTGCTTGGGGTAGGATTTTAATAAAGCACCGAATCATTCATTCCTCGTCTGGTTGTGCCAATTGTGTCCCATGAAGGCTCATAGTCTGTTTCTCCATTCTGTTTTATCATATGCATTCACTTCAGTATCATAGGGGGAGCAGGGAGATCCAGTCCTCTTCTTCTTCTTCTTTGCGTTTGGTTTTGTATGCTCAGATCAGAACATCAGGTGGGTTGCCTCTATGAACTCACATGTCAGCAGCAGGTCCTGCATGGTTCCCCAAAGGTTGCTTTTGCACACTTTGCTCTTGGTGTTTTTCGAAGTTGTAGGTAGAATGGGCAGGTCTGCAGAATGTTCTCAGGTGGTTGTGGTCCTGTTTGACAAGCACACTGTGGGGACTGTACAATGTTTATTTTATGCAAGTGGTAGTTGAGCCTGCAGTGTCCTGTTCGTAGATGGAAAATTGTTGATGTTGCTTTCTGTTAAGTCTGCTGACGGTGTCTTGTGGATGTTTACTGTTAGTTTGTTCTCTCCACAATTTGTTGCACTTTTCTTTGATTAGTGTTCTGATTTCTGGTAATGACAATGAATGGGTGTGTTGTTTCTCCTTTGTTCCATTTCTTGCAAGTCTGTCTGCTATCTCATTTCCTGGAATGCCGCAGTGAGCCGGGATCCACTGGAGAACCAGTCCAGCAGTCTCTGGCTTCATTCAACTTTATGGTGTCTCTTGGATATCATTGTTTCTTTAATCCCTCTATTTCCCATTTCACTGCCTGTTTGATGACTCTCTGTTTGACTGTTCTCAGAATGTGTCTAATACAACACGATCTTCTCTGTCTTATAACTGTTTATATCAGTGGCTGCCCAGACATTTCTCTTATTTTTTTCACCCCTCTTGAATTCATTCTATTTTATTGTCATCATTATGTTCAGCACAAATAGTCAGGACAGACTTATAGTTATTTCATTATACCTCATTATCTTCATCAGGGATGTAGAGGTACTGAACCACATATGGTTAACATTCATTATACCTCATTATCTTCATCAGGGATGTAGAGGTACTGAACCACATATGGTTAACATTCATTATACCTCATTATCTTCATCAGGGATGTAGAGGTACTGAACCACATATGGTTGTGCAACAGGAACCATTCATTATACCTCTTTATCTTCATCCATTCAATATACCTCATTATCTTCATCAGGGATGTAGAGGTACTGAACCACATATGGTTGTGCAACAGGAACCATTCATTATACATCATTATCTTCATCCATTCATTATACCTCATTATCTTCATCAGCGATGTAGAGGTACTGAACCACACATGGTTGTGAACCGGGGCCACGGCTCTGCTGGTCAAGACCGATCAAGACCTTCCCCCTCTTTATCATAGAAACTGGTTCCAAGCTGGGGAGAGGGTTCTGGTTAACCTTTATATGATTCATATTTCTCTTACAATCAGAGTGCGTTGCGTGTGCCTGAGAGGCAAGGAACCAACAGACTGCACACCGATTAGCCAGATCTGTCAGCCAGATGTGCACTAAAAATGCAAATTTTGGAGCAAGTCCAAAGTCCAGAAGGGATGAACTGTCACGACTTATGGCCAGAGTTTGCAGTTGATTGGGATGAAGAACATGATTTCCTTTATCAAATATTTCAACCCTCGGGCGGTTTGTTAAGTTTCCTGGTTATTCTGTTCCATAGCAGTCTGTTTTAAGCTGCTTTCATTAATGCTTGAAGAAGAAAAACTATGGCAGGATCCCTTGGTAATGAATGGAAAAAAATGCTTAAAATAAAATAAAATAAAAACATTTGACGCAGGTCACTAATAATCTTATTTTTTTTAATGCCTTTCATGGGGGCTAAAGTAAATACCACAAATGGTTATGGGTTGGCAGGAAAATGTAGTTGGTAGTTTCTAAAGGTGCCATTAGGTGACAGCAATATTGAACTTTATGTCTCTAGGTGGCGCTAGGTGTTGCATGCGCATTCGCAACACAGAAAAAAAAATGGCGACTGTACTTACAGAGTGTACCCTCAAAGAATAACGTGCTATTGTATATTTATTAGGGGGGGGGGGGATGGGCTGCCTGCAAAGGACATTCATAAGGAAATATTTAATGCTTATGCTGACAAATGTTTATTACGAAAGCTGAACAGGATTATTGCTGGGGATGAATCATGGGTGCATCACTACCAATCTGAATCAAAGCATGCTTCAGTACAATAAAAACATCCTTCTTCACCTTGTGTTCCAAAATTTGAAGTTTCACAATCAGCAGGGAAGGTTATGCTATCAGCAGGGAAGGTTATGCTATCAGCAGGGAAGGTTATGCTATCAGCAGGGAAGGTTATGCTATCAGCAGGGAAGGTTATGCTATCAGCAGGGAAGGTTATGCTATCAGCAGGGAAGGTTATGCTATCAGCAGGGAAGGTTATGCTATCAGCAGGGAAGGTTATGCTATCAGCAGGGAAGGTTATGCTATCAGCAGGGAAGGTTATGCTATCAGCAGGGAAGGTTATGCTGACAGTGTTCTGGGATTGTCAAGAAGGGCTTTTAAGCAATGAAATAAAAAAGTGACAATGTGAATGCTGATTCGTACTGTCAAGTTCTGTCGATGCTTCATGATGTAATTTGAAGAAAATGTCAAGGCCTGCTGACTAGAGGAGTACTGCTCCTTCATGACAATGCTAGACCACACACGGCTCGGTTAACTAGGGAGATAAATTACCAACTAGGGTGGAAACTTCTGGAACATCCACCTTACAGTCCTTTCGTAGGTCCTAGCAATTTCCATCTTTTTGGTCCACTGAAATCCCACCTTGGCGGGAGACATTTTAAGAATGATGCAGAATTTGAATGTAAAGTGAAAATGTTGTTTAAAAACAGAGCACACAGTTCTGTGCAGCAGGTTTGGGAGGACTGATAAAACAATGGTTGAAATAATGTTAAAAAAAAAATTAAAAAAAATTTAATTTCTGTTAAAAACTTTTGCACATCCTCCAGGCATGTACAGTAAAACACCCTTCAAGAATTGCAACAAGTTTCAGTGGAACCCACCGGGCACATCGCTGCACTTCCAGGATATTTCAATCCCAATATTTGCCTTATCTGACCCTTACGATGTTGATGCAGTGTTGAATAAGGTATGTAGCTGTCATTGGAGAATTTGTCTTATGACATGTGCCTGTCTTTATTTTTGTTTTATTTGTGTGCCTTGGGGACAGTTATCTATCTATTGCTTGTCTGCCTTTGATTTTTGCCAGCAGTACATTATCGCCGGGAGCTCCCTGTGGTGTAGCAGCTAGATGCTCGCCTGCAGATCAGAAGGTCATGGGTTCGATTCCAAACAGAGCCAGACTTTGTTTCAGACCTTGGCTACCAGCACCACCTAGCCTTGAGTGGGTACCAGGTAAAGTCGCGGGAAGTAAAGGCGGCTGGCTTGATGTTGACCACATCACCCACTAAGTGCCAATCGATCAATAAAATGTAGATCTAGCACTATATACCTGATACCCCTGAAGGTGGGGGAAAAGGGTCCTTTACTTATATACTTTGTCGTCACTATTATTATTATCCTGTAGTGCCAGTATGGTTAGTGGCGTATCCTTTTACAGGACGTTGCAGAACCAACCCCAGCAGCCCCTGGCTGTTGTGTGGTTTCTCTAGGCAAATTTACGTCCAGTAGTTTGCCATTGCTTTCTGGACAGTCGGCTCCCTTATACCACTGTCAAAACCAACGCAAAGCGCATGGCCAGCAGCTGGGATTTAAGCCGGCACCCTGGCATTACGAAGCGTTTGCATCGACTTAGACACAGAGCCGACTGTGCCAGTATAGGTCACACATTGCTCACAGTCTATTCCTCCATTCCATTTTCTCCTGTGCAGTCCCTTCGATGTCATTAATTGAAGCTTGTCTAGTGCATTTGGATCATCCCATCATCATTCGTTTTAGGGTTACAGTACTTTATCATCACTGTTTAGAATATAATGGGTTAAAATAATGCTTTTCTGGGACTTAGTCTTTCCTCTTGAGCCTAGGGCAGCACATAGGGCAGAGATCATAGCTCTCCATGTCTGGCAGTTTGCTGCCACCTGTTGTAGGTATTGGATGTTTATTAGGCCCTTGGTTGAGCCTTCTCTGATGATGGTTCTAATCAGGGTCTCTCCTGGTCTTTCCCATGTTCTTTTCTCTTCCAGGGAGGGCTTGATGGGGGTCTATGTAGTTCTAGTGGCACTTTCTTATAAAACGGAATTCACTATCTTGCTTGATCTCATGCATTATGGCATGTTCCTGTCTTTATTTTGTTTTATTTTTGTCTTGGGACTACTTCTTCTTCTTCTTTTCTTCCACCTTGTACCTCAGCACAGTGTTGGGGGGGGGGGGGGGGATGTAACATTCGTTGATGAGCTCTGTCAAGAGCACTATTAAGATTGACATTTATTTTTGTAAGGCTGTTTTTATTGCCATCACTCCATATTTTCCTAGGTCTTCCTCTCGTTATATACCCGTTGTAACATTTCAGTGTGGCTCGCTGTGGCAGATAGTACCAGGGCATTCTTGTTAGGTGTCCAAACCACTTCATTTGTTGTTCTTTGATGACCTGTAAATCTTAGGACTGAAAGGATCAGAATATTTGATTTATTACAGTTTATATCTCATTGCTGGTTTATTACTATTCGTGATTATGTTTTTTCTTTCCAGTGTTTTTATCCGTTCAATAACCAGTCAAGAGGTTATCCGGTGTGTGCTGCAGAGCTCAAGGCGCGAATGGATGCAGCCGTAGATACAGTTACCTGTGTACGCCGCTCCAACAGATTCGCGCTCAGCCTGTCAGGGACTCAGAAATATTGCGATCCTTTGGGAGACAAGAACGTCATAGTTACCATGAAGAATGTGGCACAGAATGAGTCGCGGGAGAACGGGTCTGTGATTTTGATTGGAGCACGGGTGAGCTTATGTTAGTCTTCCTCTTCTACTTCTTCTTCTTTTGTTCGCTTGAAAAAAATTATCTATATCTGCAATGCTGTCTCTAGTATGAACTTCACTGTCTTTTGTAATTCACCCTCTTCTGCTGTGTTTGCACTTTAAAAATGTTTAGTACATTGTGTTGTGGTTTACAGCTAGGCTGCCCCAGACAAATACAGAAAACACTGGGCTACAACCTGGTATCAGTGAGACGACAAAAGAAGAAGAAGTTATCAAACGCCAAAGTGGATTGGAAAGAATGATAGTTGAAAGCATGGTACTCGGTAACGTTGGCAGGGCAGACCAGCACGAAGATGGGAAAGATAAGAGGCACCTTGGGGAAAAAAGGGCATGAGGTGGGAGAACCAATGAGGGGCCAAGTTTTAGGTTGTGATGTCAGCATCATGATGATGTTAGTGTAAATGGCTGTTTTATATTTACGTTTTTAGGTATGTATTCAAAAACAGTATAAAAATAAAGTATACTATATGCCATTCATCAACTGCTCAAGTCAAAATGTCTGTCTCGCAGCACCAAGATCAAAATACATAAAATGTTGATTAGACTAGTCGTGTTATATGGCTCTGAAACTTGGAGCACAACTAAAAGAGATGAAGCCTTATTACAGGTTTTTGAAAACGGAGTCTTAGGACAAATCTTTGGACTAATCAAAGATGCAAACAGCAGTGAATGGAGAGTGAAAAGCAACAACAAAATTCATAATCTGTTTAAATCACCACTGATCACTGGCATCCTGAAAGCTAATAAACTTAAATCGTTAGGACAAACTGAAAGAATGTCAGACGACAGAGAAGTAAAAACTGTATACACCAGGGAGATGAATGGTCGTAGACTACGAGGCAGACCAAGAAGACAATGGAGAGATAATGTCCAGACAGACCTGCAAACACTTGATGTCACCAACTGGAAAGAGAGGGCCAACTAGAGAGATGAATGGAGGCGGGTAATATCTGCAGCAATGAACCTCATGGGTTCACAAGGGCTCAGAATGCTGAAGAAGAAGAAGATTTAAACAGAGTGGTTGGAGTCTGAGGAAATCTCATCTGTCACAAATTAATTTCATTTGTGTGCCAGGACACTCTGGAGTAAGAGGGAATGAATGAGTGACCTGGCTTACTTCCAGGGCCATGAAAAGCACAGGTGGAGCAATGGACTAGGCTGAAGTTCTCAGTGCTCTCAGGGACCCAGGATGAAAGGATGATTCAGGAGATGTCACTGAATCTACAATCTTGAGATGAACACAAAAACTTACTGTCAAAAAGAAGTGTTGCCAGAATGAGCACTGGACAGGTAGCCAAAGAAGAATAGTATGTCAACACAGAACTGGTGTTATCAGTCACCACCCTCTGAGGGAGATACTGAGGATGGGATTCGAGCACTTATAGACTTGTCAGATAAGGATGATTGGTCGGTTAACTAACAATCTATTAATTAACTATCTATGGCTGGTTATGTCTGGTGAAGTCTAACTAAAAAAAAATTGGGAAAACAGTTCTCTTTTATTTTCTACAGCTGGATGCCACATCTTTATTTCAAAACGAGTACCGGGCAGCAGACACAACCGTAGCCGGAATTGTGACTCTTTTGGCAACAGCTGAGGCTTTGTGGAAAGTTCGAGATGCCATTCAGGAAAACACAACAGCCAAAGATATTATGTTTGCATTTTTTCAGGGGGTAAGTATTTAGGCTATTTTCTTGTTATAATTGATGAGTCATTGGGTGGGTACAATAGCACAGACAGACAGAAAAGAGGGAAGAAATCTGACCCGTCGGTGGGGAAAATGCAAGACAGGCTACGGAGCACCGTTGAAGTCCTCAAGTGCGCCATCCTGTTCATGACCCATGCTGGAATAGATGCATAGCAAACTTGAGTTGAGTCAAGAATTGACATCACAGCACTCGGGGCATTCCCATGAGTGCTCTGTCCTCATCTTCAGCAGCCAGCGCAGAGGTACTGATGGTACCGGTCACAGTCTGGTTATATGAAGCAAACTTTAACCACTGAACCTGTCACTGACTTGACTGGCATGGCACACTCTTCATTTAAGTAGTTCACCATTGTACCCATTTGGGCTTTATGTGTGCAGACTGCAGAATATGTCCTGCAAGGCTATCCCTTGTCATCATCATCATAAACCACTTTTGCCGTTAAGCATCGTTGGGAAGAATAATTTGTGATCAAGTGCACGCTGGCCGCCACTGGCTATAGTCATGCCGTGAAGGCATAGTGTCTTTAATGTTGTCGATCCACATTTTCCATGACCGTCCTCTTACTCTTGTGTCTGATCTTCTGAGATGAATTGCTTGTGATGGTATTTAAATCTTGCTGCATTCTAACGAGATTTCCAAACCACTTAATCTGCTGTTTCTGGATGAATCTAGTAAAAGGTGTCGTTCTCACAATTTTCCTTATACTTTCATTAGTCACTCGATCTCGGATGGTTAGGTTGTCTGCTTTTCTCAGGCATCTTATCTCGCAGGTGGTGATTTTGCGTAAATTTGGTTTAGAAAGTGTCCATGTTTGCCACTGTTAGCTTAATTTTGGAATGAAAATGCTGTATATAATCTGTCTCTTTGCCCTCATAGTTATGCTTGGATGTCTTAATAATGGTGACAGTTGGTATATACATGCCCTTAGCTATTCCTTGTACAGTCCATTAGGAAAGGGAATACTGGCCCAGTGAGTCGATGCTATATTCAGAATTCTATGACATCAGTAGTTAAAGTTAGTTGCATATCTTTTTTTAGGATGTTGCAGTGCCAACCCTATAATTTTTTTGGCACTTTTGTGGTTTTCCTAGGCATACTTTACGTTCAGTAGTTTGCCATTGCTTCTGAACGGTCACGATCTGTGCCACTGTCAAAACCAACTTAAGACAAATCTTCCATAGTTGGATGGAACTCGGCACTACGAAACTAAAAGGGACTCCAAAAAAGTCAGTTTTATCACATGAACTATCGGTGTATATCAGAGAGCAATCACACGAACAAAAAGAAAATCACAGAAGTCACAGCTTTGCAAAAAAACATTTTTTTCTCCACAGGAGACGTTTGATTATATCGGGTCAAGTCGTATGGTGTTTGATATGGAGCAGGGTAAATTCCCTCAGGAGTTTGATTCCTCTACGTCGGACCGCTATCTTCATCCTATCAACTTGGATCACCTGGACCAAATTTTGGAGCTCAACCAGGTTGGTCTTCGTGGGGACAGTGGACAGCTGTGGGCTCATGTTGATGGGCTCCACAGCAACGGGTCAGTCAAGGTAAGGGTTTGTTGATGTACTAATCTGTTGTGTGCATGTCTAGGTGTGTGATCACTCGTAAGAGAAAGAGAAGAGAGAGAGAGAGACAGAAGAAGAGATAAAGAGGCAGAGAGAGAACGAAAGAAGGAGAGTGCGCCTTAAACTTTTGAGTGCTTTTCTAAACATTTTGGTATTTCTTCAGTATGACTTTTAAAAAGTTAGAGTTTATGGCAAACCTCAGGGAAAAAAAAGTTCCGCAGGGCTTAGTTATTTGGGATTAGGGGTCCAGAGAAACAATAGTTGTAACTCAGGGGTTTAGGTAAACAAAAGTGGTAGCTCAGGGGCCTAGAGAAACAACAGGGGTAACTGAGTGGTCTAGAGAAACAACAGTGGTAACTGAGGGGTCTAGAGAAACAACAGTGGTAACTGAGGGGTCTAGAGAAACAACAGTGGTAACTGAGGGGTCTAGAGAAACAACAGTGGTAACTGAGGGGTCTAGAGAAACAACAGTGGTAACTGAGGGGTCTAGAGAAACAACAGTGGTAACTCAGGGGTCTAGAGAAACAACAGGGGTAACTCAGGGGTCTAGAGAAACAACAGGGGTAACTGAGTGGTCTAGAGAAACAACAGTGGTAACTCAGTGGTCTAGAGAAACAACAGTGGTAACTCAGGGGTCTAGAGAAACAACAGGGGTAACTGAGTGCTCTAGAGAAACAACAGTGGTAACTCAGGGGTCTAGAGAAACAACAGTGGTAACTCAGGAGTCTAGAGAAACAACAGTGGTAACTCAGGGGTCTAGAGAAACAACAGAATTAACTCAGGGGTCTAGAGAAACAACAGTGGTAACTCAGGGGTCTAGAGAAACAACAGTAGTAACTCAGGGGTCTAGAGAAACAGCAGTGGTAACTTAGGGGTCTAGAGAAACAACAATGGTAACTCAGGGGTCTAGAGAAACAACAGTGGTAACTAAAGTGTGACCTTTGATTTGATTTGATTCAAGAACCGACATTACAGCACTCGGGGCATTCTCATTAGCACTCCATCCCCATCTTCAGCAGCCAGCGAAGAGATCCGTTACTAATGGTGCCAGTAGCATTCTGATTAAACGTCCATCTTGCCTTTCCTCTGAGCCTCAAGCATCTGCCAGAACCTCTCGTCACTCCCCGCTGCATCAATCTCACCAGACTGTGGTGATCTTTCTGCTCCTCCGAACTGTACACGCTCTCCCACAAGGCACTAACCACGTCTGCCTTATCATGTATCAGTATTTCACCAAGCTGGCAGAGCCAGCCAGTCTGTCTGCCTGCTCATTTCTCAACACACCGGCGTGCCCGGTGAAAAAAATCCAGACATCCAGACAATACTCCTCACCCGTGTCCTCCGCAGCGAAGCATGCCACTCTGCACGAAGCATACCTGTTCTGATCTTCCTCAGCATGCTTTCTGAATCAGTTACAATCACGATGTGTGTGTGTCGTGTTCTCTAGCCAGCGGAAAGCTGCAGAGACCGCCACCACCTCCATTCTTAAGCTGGATGTTGTAGTATCATATGCTAGGCTCTCCTGCACCAAACGTCGACCATTAACTTTTACTAAGAAACCACAAGCACTTCTTTTGCCTCTTGACACTGAACCGTCTGTGTAAATGATCAAATCCTCTGAGCGAGCATTATCTTGAATTAAATGCTGAATTTCCACCTCTGTGGCACCTGCTTGCCAGTCTCTGCATTCCCGGCTCAGCGTGATTATGACTCTACACAAGTCTGACTGTCCAGGTGGTACTTTGACCTACTCTTCTCCTCGCCTAATGTTCTCAAGGATGCAAACCTGTCTGATTGTGTCTTCTGCCTGAGCCATCTATGACCTCCCTCTTATCAGCCGCTACTAAACTAAACAGACAGGAAAATGCATATTTAAAGTGGACTTGTTTTTAAAGAAAGTCTTTTTCAAGCTTAATAAAGGACGAAGAAGAGG
This sequence comes from Candidula unifasciata, assembly GCA_905116865.2. NCBI lineage: Eukaryota > Metazoa > Mollusca > Gastropoda > Stylommatophora > Geomitridae > Candidula > Candidula unifasciata. Next base: position 224,825 of record CAJHNH020000233.1, on the reverse strand, counting down.
AGTTTTCAAATACATGAAGATAGCTTCCTTAGGTTATGTTTTGTTTGTGCCTCTTTTAACCCTGTCACATTTTTTTCGAAATATATATATAAGTATATAAAGGGAGTTCTCAAAAAATATGAACAGAGTGAAGCATGAAATTAAATGGGCCTTACAAACAAATATGAAACTCAAGCCTTGAGCCTATGACCTCTATCACTGGGGCTTATGGGAATTTTTGATTACATCAACTTGGTTAAAAAACAAAACACACGAGATATGGTTTTCGTCGTCGTCATTATCGTCTTCTTTGTCTTCTTTTTCTTCTTCTCCTTCGTCTTTTTCTTCCCTCAAATGCAGTTGGCATTATGGCTGTGATGTTTATACCTTTCAGCCCAACACACCCAGTTTCTGTCAATCTTTAATTAATGGCCTTTTATGACATGCTTGTTAACCAGGCAGTGGGTCAGCCCCCCCCCCCCCCCCCCCTCTTTTCCCGCAATGAAATCCTGGAACCCACATGGAGAACACAATGTTTTGGGATGGAGGGTGCTGGGTAGATAGCTGGATGGTAACTATATAATAGATTATATATCTTGAAATTTCAGGTTGAGCATATGATTAGCAACTTACAGCAGTTGGGAGAGAATTGGAATGTGAGCTTCCAAAGACCTGGCCAAGCACAGCCATTACCACCAGCTTCTGCTCAGAGGTTCTTGCGGCATATGCCTTCTATTCCTGCGGTAGTTGTCACTGATCATCAAAGCAGTTACACAAATAAGTAGGTGTCACCTGGCATTTTTTTTTTTTTTTGAGATACACTTTTGTTTGGTGTTTTTGTTCTGTGTCATTTGGTGTCAACTACTGGACGTAAATTTGCCTGGAAAAACCTCACAACAGCCAGGGGCTGTTGGGGTTGGTTCTGCAACGTCCTGTAAAGGATACACAACTAACCATTCGGTGTCTTCCTTTATGGTCTTTTATTGCACATTGCAATATGTAAAGGACCTTTTTATGCATATCAGACTAGACCTTATCTTATAGACCAGTCAACCGTCAGTTGGTGGTGATGTCAAAATCGCACTGGCCAGGACTTTAACTGGCACCCATTTAAGGCTGGGTCGACCTTGGAGCCTACTGAAAAAGGTCAGGCTTCGTCAATACCTGAACCCAAGACCTTCCGATCCACAGGCGAGTCTCTAGCCACTACACCACGGCAGCTCTCGGTTTCTTCCTTTACTATTGATTATTACATACTGCAAAAGTAACCGACCTATTTTATGCCAGAGTTGCTGCTGGTCTTTGATACTGGAGTTATATTTCTTTAGACCGATCAGCAAGCGATGGATGATGTGGTCGGCTGCCTTTACTTCTTATTACATTTTTTAGGCACCCATTTTAGGCTGGGTTGACCTAGGGGGCAAGGTAAATTTTAAAGAAAAACACTCGCTTCATTGTGAATTAAACTCCAGGACCTTCGCTTCATCAGATGAGCGTCCAGCAACCTGTTGCTGCTGCTGCCCATTTACACGCAAGATCTGAACAGTCAAAAAAAAAAAAAATAACTCATTGTTTTGAAAACTGGGATTTCCATGTGGGTTTTGGGACCCCATTTTGGAGGGTGAAAAAAAAAATATTTTATAAAAGATGACTTGTCAGAGGTGCTTCCTTTAAAGTCAGAGTGCATTTGCCTGAGAGGCAAGTAACCAACAGTCTGCCTACAAATAAGCCAGATCTGTAAAATGGATGTGCATGCAAGATGCAAGTCCAGGAACAAGCCTGAAGTCCAAAAGTGGACAAATAACCAGAGCTTTCTGCCGGAGTTTGTCACCAGTGAATGCTAAGAAGAAGAAGAAACTAAAATACTTCACTGTGGAAAGTGACTGAAAAAATAAGAAAGAAAGAAAGAAAGAAGAAGAATTGTAAAAAAAAAAAAAGGCATGGTTCCTGGTACAATAGGCATGTGTCAGATGGGCACAGGAAATTATAGAAACCTTGGGCATAAAAATATAGGTTAGTTGCATATCATTACAGGACGTTGCAGAACCAACCCCAACAGCCCCTGGCTGTTGTGTGGTTTTTCTAGGAAGATTTTACGTCCAGTAGTTTGCCTTTGCTTTCTGGACGGTCGGCTTTCTTGATACCATTGTCGAAACCAACGCAAGGCGTATGGCCTGCAGCTAGGATCAAACCCGGCATTATGAAGCGTTCACATCGACTTAGCCACAGAGCCGACACATAAAAATATAAGAGGCAGTAAATTGGCAAATCTGTTTCTTTACCTTCACTGACTGAAAACTCCAGCAGAAATTTCTAGTTGCTTGCCTATGTCTTCTAGACTTGGTCTTCTTTCAGAACTTGAGTTGTGCGTGCACATCCATTTTACAGATCTGGCTTATTTGTAAGCAGATTGTTGCTTCCCTGCCACTCGGGCAGATGCACTCAGACTTGAAAGGATATACCTTCATTAGTCGACATCTACGACACAACATGCAGGGGTATTTATACCTCCCCCCTCCACAAATGGGGCCCCCAGAACCCATATGGGGAGGAAAGTGGCGAGAGACAGAGTAGCTTTCTAACCGTACTTGTTGGCAGCTATCTTCTGCAAAAGACTTGCTGGTATTGGTACAGTGGCTTGTGCACTGACTTTACCACAGTAAGTTGAGGTGGTTCATGTCTGGGCTGACATAATTCACACCAAAGGACCAAATACCACCCGTCTATACAGAAACCAAATACCACCTGTCTATACAGAAACCAAATACCACCCGTCTATACAGAAACCAAATACCACCCGTCTATACAGAAACCAAATACCACCCGTCTATACAGAAACCAAATACCACCCGTCTATACAGAAACCAAATACCACCCGTCTATACAGAAACCAAATACCACCCGTCTATACAGAAACCAAATACCACCCGTCTATACAGAAACCAAATACCACCCGTCTATACAGAAACCAAATACCACCCGTCTATACAGAACATCCTTTTCCCACCTTTGTGGTTTCCAGGACCTTATGTGGGTTGTGGGGGATATACTGATAGCCTCCTCCGAGCAAGTTGTGAAAGGTTTTGCTGAAATATGAAATGTTTGGCCAAAAGGCCACTCCTCTGAGTGTTGATGGTCAGTCAGATCCCCCAGTTCATTCTCGTCTGCATCATTTTCTCTGGGCTATGATGATGTATTTGTGCCTCCACATTTTTCAGTCGCTCTGAAAGAGCACACATTCACATATTCAGCTGAAATGAGGAATTTATTAGAAGTTAATTTATTCTGAACATTTGAAAATGCTGATCCTACATCATGGTTTTTCTTAGCCTGTGAGCAGTGTGCCTTGCATTCAACAGCTGCGTCGAGAGCTGACTTTTTAGAAATAATGACAAACTACCAAATATAAAAAAAATTGCCCAGTAAAATCACAACACCCCACCCCCCAAAAAAAAGTCTGGTGGTGGGTTCTGTGGTGACCTTTGTAAACGACACGCAACTTACTGTTTAATAAGAGAGTTAAATTGTGGGTTTTATGGTGACCTTTGTAAACGACATGCAACTTACTGTTTAATAAGAGAGTTAAATTGGCTTTCCCTCCAGATTTTACAACAGCCGGTTTGATACTGGGAGCCTCATAGGGGCAACAGACTACCCCCAGGGACTGAATGAGTCGGAGAAGTATAACTACATCTCCAGACAGGCTGAGCTGATCACGAACTTGTCCACCACCCTGGCTCTTTACTTGTACAAGGAAGCCACTGGCAGTGCTCCACCCCAGGAGTTGGTCCAGAACATGACAGCAGATAGTTTAACTGTAGGTTTCTGGTTTGTGATCTCTCTCTCTGTCTCTCTGTCTGTCTCTCTCTCTCTCTGAGTGTGTGTGAGGTTGGAGTTGGAGTGGGGTGCAAATTGATAGATGGGCAGAGAGTAAAAGAGGCAGATAGACAGACAGACAGATGGATGGATGACATAATTTAGAGATAGAAAGATAGATACAGATAGAAAAATAGAAGGATTATTGGGTTGGATGGACAGGTCGAAACAGAAGACAAATAGCTTTAGATAAGGATAAAAAGAAGAGATAAGATATATACATAGTGATAGATATATGGAGATAACACTATATAGATGGATAAACAGAGAGACAAGTAAACAGAGAGAGATAGAGTGAAACATCATGGGAGGGTAGGGTGATTGGTGCCTTGGCTTTTCAAAACAGTTGCCGAAGTAAACCCCTGCAAAGGGGGGGGGGGGGGAACCTATTTCCTTTCCCCTGGAACCACTATGAGGAATTGAAAACATCATGTTCGCACACACACACACACACACTCACTCACGTGCACACACACATATTGTATTTAGCCTTAGTCAAGGTTTCACTTTCACTCAATCAGGTTTTCCCAAACTTGCTCCATTATATTTACAGGTGACCCACTTACTGTACTGTTTCCTGGTTTCACCTATTTGTGAATTGTTCATTGAAAGTGTGGATGAAGCCAATGCAGATATTTTAAGTGAGTATCTTTGTTTCTAAGAGTCTTCTCCTTCTACTTCTTCTTCTCTTTCTCCTCTTCCCCCTCTTACCTCTCCTCGTTTACTGCTTTGGGTGTTGAGGGAGTTATAAGTTACTGTTTCTTGCTCTGCTGCCGCAAACACATCCTACTGTTGCAGAGTCCCGTCCTTCACCAGCTTGGTTGTACACAGGGTGGAGTTTCTTCTTTTGATAATGATGAATCTCTGACACTAACATGATTGCATGCCCTGGGAGTAAAGCATAGAGAAGCACGTCTTTGCCACCTTCGAGGTAGTAGACATTATAACCAATTCCTCATGGAAACAATTAGTAGAAATACCTTGTAGTGGCTGCTGCATTAGAGGACTGAGCACGCATGGGAATGCCCAATGTACAGTGACGTTGAATATGATAACATAACATCTTCATCTTAGCGTTCATTGGCTGTAAATTCCGGCGGAAAATGCTTGTTGTTTGTCCGCTACTGTACTTTGGTCTTGATCCTAATTTGAGTGTTTGCGTGCACATCTGCATTACAGATCTAGCTTATTTTGACGCAAACTGTTGATTCCTTGCCTCACAGACTTTAAAGGAAACACCCCTAGTTAGCGGCCTCCTATGACATGCTTCGACTTCCGGTCAAAATAGATGCTAGGCAGGGGCACTATTTGGAGCCGTGGCACATTTTTTGCTTCTGCCAGACGGTGGCCGATGCAGTTTTGCTCCATTTGTAGACTGGATATAGTTTCGTCGCCCAGCTTCTGAGTTGAATGCATGGCGTGACCCTGTGAGCTGCGGATTGCATTTGGAATGTTTTTTCGACTGCGGCCAGGGTGGTGGTGTGAATTGTATATTCAGAAATGGCGCGATGCCTGTCGTCGCAATATTGGTGGTTTCTGTATGTGATTATAATTAATCGCGTGGGCAACTGCTGATCTGTTGGTGACTTCTGCTACCGTCAATGATGAACTGCATTTCTAATGTCGGACTGATTGTGTGAGCAATTCGGATAGCTACCGTATGCTTTAATGCGAGTGTATGCTAGATATGCTCAAACAGCAGTCTGTCAATCTTTCCACACGGGAGTGTGATAAACATTCTGTGTGTTTTTGGCACAGGAGCGGAGCAAAAATGGGGTGACCCGTTTGCTATGAAGCTGAAACTATGACTACCAGACTACCAGACTACCAGACTACCAGACTACCAGACTACATGCTTGTTAGGGAGGCAGTGGGTCTGTTCATTATTTCTGGAACCACACACGAAGTATAAAATTAGAAAAAAGGTAATAAAGCAAGACTATAACAAGACCTTGATTGTCACATGAGGAAACAACTGTAATGTTCATCTTTCAGAGAAAGCCAAACAGCCATTCCCTTTTTATGTTAGTGTCAACAACCATGTTAATGAAGTTACCCAGCTGGTGAACAACATCTTGGCGAGGTTCACTGGAAGCATGCTACAGAGAAGTCAGAAGGAGTGCAAGGCGATAGATAATGATCAGGTTAGTTGTTTTTTTTACATGTAGAGATATTTTTCTAAACTTCTGTTTATTTTTCGCAATTTGAGAAGAGGCGAACGGAGAATCACCAAACTAGCACTGAATGAGTTGTGAGTTATGAGTTATGATTTATGAGTTAAGAGTTAGATTATCTTCACAGCACTCTGGACACATCCAAAAGCACTCAGATTCCCCTCTCAACATGTTCATCAGCGTCGTGCGGTTAATAGTACCAGTCCTGTGTTGGTTAACAAGACTTTGTTTGTGTCCGGTGTGCTTCTCATGCTTGGCTATGCCGATCTTTACTCCCAATTCTCGAATGGGTGTGAGTGAGTGACTGATGTTCAACCCCACAAGGACCGCACAACGAGTGACCAACACCCTTTCGAAATGAGACAAGTCCCAGAAACCCTGTTCAACATTTGGTTTATATTAGTACCCCCGACGACAGCTGGGGGGTGGGTCTTTAAAAAAAAGTGTGTCCCCCTACTGGGACAGTGTTAACTAGCACTGCAATGGTAAATAGAGGAATGAGGATGTCAAAAAGGCACCCTAAGGTGAGCTTTGATGAGAGGGACTAAAGCTGCTGGACTGATTCCATCCATGATGTCGAAGTGGTTTCCATCCATGATGTCAAAGTGGTTTCCATCCATGATGTCGAAGTGGTTTCCATCCATGATGTCAAAGTGGTTTCCATCCATGATGTCGAAGTGGTTTCCATCCATGATGTCGAAGTGGTTTCCATCCATGATGTCGAAGTGGCTTCCATCCATGATGCCGAAGTGGCTTCCATCCATGATGTCGAAGTAGCTTCCATCCATGATGTCGAAGTGGCTTCCATCCATGATGTCGAAGTGGCTTCCATCCATGATGTCGAGATGGCTTCCATCCATGATGTCGAAGTGGCTTCCATCCATGATGTCAAAGTGGCTTCCATCCATGATGTCGAAGTGGCTTCCATCCATGATGTCAAAGTGGCTTCCATCCATGATGTCGAAGTGGCTCAACAGAATGGAGGAATATACTGCAGGCCCTGTGTGACATGAGTTGAGTTGAGCTGAGTCAAGAATTGACATCACAGCACTCAGGGCATTCCCATGCATGCTCCATCCTCATCTTCAGCAGCCAGCGCAGAGTTCAAATACTGATAGTATGGTTATATGTCTGTCTTGCCTTTCCTCTGAGTGTAGTGAACCGGCCAGACCCTCTGGTTACACCCAGGTGCTTCATTCTCTCCAGCCATAATAATCTTTTATCTCTGCTGATTCTGTGAGATCCAGTGGACAGTGTAGTAAAACAGACAGAGAACCCATACATTGAAAGACTGTGTGACACATAACTGCACAACAGGACAGTCAGTTAATTTATTTTCCAGTCAACATCCTTAGACAAATTATGGCTTCTGCCACTGCTTTTACGGAACACAAACTGTTCTTCAGAAACTTCACTATTTGTGTATTTTATTGTGAATTCTGTCTTGTTTGATTTTGAGTTATATGACTGCATCCGTGGTTTAGGCGTTGCGAGTCCGAATTGTAATTCCAACGTACAGCGATCTAAATCCATTGCTGGCTGCGTGGATTTTTATCATGGTATGGGGTGTCACAGGTCGACCCAGCCTAAAATGGGTACCAGGGTGCATGTCCTGGGGAAGTAAAGACAGCCGGCGTAATGCTGACCGCATTACCCACTTAGTGCCGATAAGTCTGTAAAAATATGGGTGCTCTTCCCACATGCCTGATGCGCCTAAAGGCGTGGAAAGGTTACTTTACTTTACTTAACTTGGTTGTATGGCTCATTAAGCTAATAGTTCTGTAATTTTCAGTCAAAAAACCCTTTGTCTTTACATGGTAATGATCAAGTCTTTTCCCCTGGAAGGCTAACCTTGGCAAGAAATACTTGCAGAAGTCTGTTGGATGTGCTTGACTGGAAGGCACACATATTACAGCCTCACCGTAATCTGCGACACTGTGTGTGAATTACCATTTTGAGGACAAACTCGTAATAAGAAGAACTTTGCCTCATTTTGGACATATATCCAGTTTTGGAAATGGTGGCACCTAGAACTAACTACCCAGAATCCCTGAAGCGATGCTTGCCACTCTGCACAGAGCATGCCTGTCTCCATCTTTCTTAACATGCTTTCTGAGTTGGTTGCAACCACAGCATGTGCGTGCAGTTGGTTCTCAAGACAGCCGAAAGCTGCTGTTGCTGCCTGCACCTCCCTTCTGGTACTAGATGTTGTATCTGATTGCTACACAATTCCTGTCACATGCTAATATCATCCCCTTCTTTTTCTTTTGCCTTTCTAGCAACCAATGGAGCATAGGCTCTCAACCAACTCACTCCAAGTTGTTCTATCCTTTGCTATCGCATGCAGCTCTGCCCATGTCCCCCCATCTTTCTAACTTCATTTTCCAGCTCCTTTCTCCATGTATTTTTTGGACCTTCCTTTATTCCTATGTCTCTGTGGGTTCCAGTGCAAAGACATTCTAGTTATATTGTTCTCTGGTTTTCTCAGTGTGTGTCCTATCCAATGCCAGCATCTTTTCTTCACCTCTTGGTCCACTGGAGCTTGCTTAGTTCTCTCCAAAAGCTCTACATTAGTGATTCTGTCATTCCATTTAATTCCCTCTATTCTGCGCAGGCACCAGTTAATGAATGTTAATTGCCTTAGTTGTTCTCCATGTTTCTGCCCCATACACAAGTAATATCGTTCCCACAGCGCTATAACTATGTATGGATGCAAGGCAATATGGTGGAAGACAGCAGTGGCAATTCACACAGAGAAGGCTGGTGTGTCAAGTCTCTGGTACATTACACAGAGGCCGTGTCCCCAGCATTTGAAATAGATGGTAAGTGTTTCAGTTTCTCTTGACTTTAGACTGTATATAGACAATAGAGAGTTACGAGATTAGTAACCCACATTGTTCAGGATTTATAGCCATATATCAAAAGTAAACAGTTACCTTTTTTATATACAAGTTTTATATACAGATAGATCATTACGGTCTGAGGAGATTGGTGCTGCGAGGAGTTACCATGGGGTCTGGCAGATGCTCAGCACTCAGGGGGAAGGGCCAGACGGATATACAGTTTCTATTGCCATCAAAATTATATCTCTTCATTTGCTGCTGAAGATGGGGATGGAGCGCTTATGGGTGTGTCCCGAGTGCTGTGATGTCCATTCTTAATTCAACATTTAACATTATATACAAGGCTCTGTGGGATTCAGTGGACAGTACAGTAGAACAGAGAGAGAACCCATACATTGAAAGACTAATTATGTAAAAGGGAGGGGGGGGGGGGGTGTGAGTCAAACAAACTTTATTTTCAAAGGGTTACAAATTAGGAATGCAAGCCCGTCTGACATTCCGCCCTTCTAAGGGCTCATTTTTCAGAGTACCAATGCATGTTATCAATAATGCATGTTATAGATGTAATAAAGAAATGTACATTATGGAATAATGCATACACACATTATGTGTACATAATCTTACACACTCAACCACACACACATATACATACTCTTACATTCTCATACATGCACACTCATACACGGACATACGTAATACATACATACACACATCTACATACATACACAAACATAAAACACACACATAGACATACACCTGCACAACATAAAACACACACATATATACATAGACATACATGCACAACATAAAACACACACATATATACATAGACATACATGCACAACATAAAACACACACATACATTCATAGACATACATGCACACACACACATTCCATACATACACACCTACAAATGCATGCATGCATACACACACATACAGTCACATAAAAAGACACCCACAACCACACATATACACTCACATGCATAAATACACCCATGTACAGAGATTCTGTGAGATATGCAACACTGAGGGGGGTGGGGGGGGGGGGGGGCAGGTGGAATTTTAATAACATTGCAACTGGTACTGTTGACTCTTCATTGGCTGCTGAGGAAGGAGACAGAGCACCTATGACAGTGTCCAGAGTGCAAGGATGTCAGTTCTTGATTGATTGATTGATTCATACATTCATTCATTCAGTATACAAGGAATAGACAACCTTAGTCTTAGTCGAGGTTTCACCAACACTACAATCGGGTTTTCCCCATACTTGCTCCGTTCTTGCGCCAGTGCAAATCAAATCATTTGTCCTTCACTTTTGCATTTGAAAATTTGGTGAACAAACAACTAGTCCCAGAACAATCCACAAAAATAAGCACGCAGTAAATGCATATTTCAGTTGCTGGAGGTGCAAGGAATAGACAGTTAAAGGATTAACAGCCTACAGTTGACAGAACTCACAGCCTTGTATTAAAACTAGTTTTATTTTATGCTAAGTAAAACACAGAATTAACAGCTGATACTTTCCATGACACCCAGCTGTGTGTTAAAACTAGTTTTAAACAACATAAGAAAATAAAAAGATGTAGAAATAATCCACATTTTCTATAACTTACCGCCATATTTTGAAATTTTAATAAAGCTGGTTCTTTGCAACATACTAGTAAAACAGAAGTAAAATATAAATTGTCTAGAACTCACAGCCATAAGTTAAAACTTGTTGTGTGCAACATACAAGTAAGTAATAGTTGCAGAATTAAGAACCCGCATTGTCCAGCCATATTTTAAAACTAGTTGCATGCAATGTACAAGTAAGTAATAGTTGCAGAATTAACAACCCCCATTGTCCAGCCATATATTAAAACTTGTTGTGTGCAACATACAAGTAAGTAATAGTTGCAGAATTAACAACCCCCATTGTCCAGCCATATGTTAAAACTTGTTGTGTGCAACATACAAGTAAGTAATAGATGCAGAATTAACAACCCACATTGTCCAGCCATATGTTAAAACTTGTTTTGTGCAACATACAAGTAAGTAATAGTTGCAGAATTAACAACCCACATTGTCCAGCCATATGTTAAAACTTGTTGTGTGCAACATACAAGTAAGTAATAGTTGCAGAATTAACGACCCACATTGTCCAGCCATATTTTAAAACTAGTTGCATGCAATGTACAAGTAAGTAATAGTTGCAGAATTAACAACCCCCATTGTCCAGCCATATGTTAAAACTTGTTGTGTGCAACATACAAGTAAGTAATAGTTGCAGAATTAACAACCTACATTGTCCAGCCATATGTTAAAACTTGTGTGCAACGTACAAGTAAGTAATAGTTGCAGAATTAACAACCCACATTGTCCAGCCATATGTTAAAACTTGTGTGCAACGTACAAGTAAGTAAAAAAACTTGTTCTATGTAACATTCAAGTAACAGACAGTTACAGAATGAATAAACTACGTTCTTGTCTGCCACACAGGATATGATATGATGTCTGGAGAGTACTCTACTTGGACGGAGTCGAGATGGGGTACAACTGCAATTGGGGTCAGGCTGTTCCTTTTACCAAGTGAACAGTTTCAGGTAACTTAAACATTTATTTATATAAGCTAGATGCCATGCTGAGTTGATTTCATTTGAAGCCCAATTTGCGACCCTTTTAAAATTATACCAGCCACACCTTGCTTATTGCATCATAACAGGAAAGTTTTATCAGTTATAACTGTTACATTTCAACAGTATAATTTTATCAGTCACATTTAAATGTCACATTATGCCAGCAACATCATAACCATCATATTTTACCTGCCTCATTGTATATATTATATCATTCAGATTATATGGTTTTGGTTTAGATGACGGATCAACATCATGGCACAAAGGTAGTAACCCATAAGTGCTTCATTCTACTTCTAACTCAAGCCTGAGTCCAAAGAATCTCAGTGCAGTGTATGAACTCTGTAGCACTGGCAAGGATCCTAAAAATACTTTTGGGTATATTTTTTTTAAATTCTAAATTTTGCCTGGGCTGTTAGGTTACTCTTTTTCGATTTCCAACTGCCAAGGGATTTTTTACGTGCGCAACAGTACACGCAGGGGTCCGATTTTACTACGAAGAGACCAGGAGAAGTTACTAGAAGTGCACTTGAAAAAATACCTGCCTTTACCGGGGCTTGAATCCAGGACCTCCAGCACTCGAGACAAACGCCTTGCCTCGAGACCGCTCAGCCCCATATTCATTCAGATTATATATCACATTATACCAGTGATGTCACCATGTGGGTTCCAGGGGCCCATTTTAAGGGGAGGGGGTGTAAAGAATAGATCTATTGCCTCCATAAAAGGCACGTCATAAAAGGCAACTAATTGGGAGGGTTTCCTCAGAGTCTGTGTTCGTCTGCCTGAGATGTGCATGAGTCCTGGAACAAGAAAACAGAGTCCAGAAGTGGACAGATAGCCATGTCTTTCCGCCGCAATTTACAACCCGGGGAACTCCAAGAAAAAGGAAGATGCCAGCGACGTACAGCTTGTGACATTAAGTTGCCTTTTCTTCTCTTGTGGGATAAAGGGCCCCATTTTTAAGGGGACAAAAAGTGGACTCAATATCCCTTAGCTGGCATTTTGTTTGAAAAAGTGATTGATTAAGGATGTGCTGAAATTGGATGTGCATGATTAAAAGGCACACATATCACAGCCTCGTTGTAATCCACAACACAATGTGTAAATTGCCATTTTAAGGGCGATCTCCGAAAAAAGAACTTTACCTCATTTTTGGATATATATCCTGTTTGGAATTGAAGCACCCAGACGTTTTCATGGCGACACACAATACAGTTATTAAAATTCATATCTTAAGGGTGTTATCCCAATAATGACACGCTTTTCTTATAAATCCATATGTGATGGCTATTTGTTATTCATTAAATTTTAGTGTTCTATGGTTTCATCATCATCAACTGCTTTGCCGACATGGGCAATCATGCCTCTCCACAATCTGCGATCCACAGCTGCATGTATCTAACACCCCGCCATACCATGACAAAAGGCCTTCAAGAATCTTCTTGCACTGTCTTCCTCTGTCTCTCTCTCTCCACATCTTTCCAGTGGTCACAGCATGTTTCAGGTTTTCCTCTTCCGGTAACATGACCAACAAATAATGACTGTCTCTTTCTGATGTTTGTGATAAGTCATCTTCGAGCACTCGCCTCTTTCAAAACATCTGGGTTGCTCTTCTTAGCTGTCCAACGAATTCTAAGGATTCTTCTGTAAAACCAAATCTCCAAGGCCTCATGATATTGTTCGGCTTGTTAATTATCCTGGATTCATAGCCTTATGTTAAAAGTTGCTCTATATAATAGCATGTGAGAATTCTGTTCCTAACCTCCAATGACATGGATGTATTGCATAAAATCTTCTTCATTTTGTAAAATGCAGTTTTGACTTGTCCTATTCTATTCTTTATCTCTGTGATATATCCTCCATCAGATGTTGTCCATGTGCCTAGGTACTCACATTTCCGTACTTGTCCTAAAATAACGCCTTTCGACTTTTATTATACATTTAGGCACTATTCTTTTCTTGGAAATCACCATTACTTCTGACTTCCCACTATTCAAACTGAGGCCCATTTTAACACTTTCTACCACCACCGTATCTATCGATTCCTGTAGTTCTTTCTGACTTGTCGCCATTAAGATAGTGTCATCGACATAACGCAGGTTTCTATGGTTTAGGTGTGTTGAAAAGACAAGTAGAAGACCCTTCAGGCATATAGGGCTAGATCTATATTTTATAGTTGAGTCAGCAGCACTCTGTGGGTGATGTCATCACGCCCTCCACCTTTTCTTCCCTGGACTTTACCTTGTACACATTTAAGGCTTGGTCGACCTGGGAGCCGAGGTCATTTTTGAAAAAGTTCGCTCCATCAGGACATGAACCCTTGACCTTCTGATCACAGGCAGGTGTTGGGTGGCTCCCTTAGGGGTGTTAGATTATAATAAAATGTATCCTTTTAGATTAACCGGTGGCTGTTATAACCATAATTTGGCCAAATAAACCCCACTTCGATTATAAATATAAGAGTCCACGAGTAAGGCGAGAGTTTGACCTAGCAAAATAGGTGCCAGAATTGGAAGCAAAAAAGCCAGGAGGCACACCACGGTAATCAGGGGGATGCCACGCAAACGCAGTAGGAAATATATCTATATCTGCAAACCAGTATGATACCCACCATGTGACCTGCTCATGGTCATGTGGGATATCTTATCGACCTACATCTAGTAGACGACATTTCAGATATAATCTATTTCAGGCGGGCTAAATAAGAAGAAGATATATTAAATGAGTCAAATTACACCAGTTGTGTGTTATATTCTTATATTTCTCTTGTCACATGATAGTATTGTCATGTTATACAGTTAATATTACACCAGATTTGTTATGTGCACACATTATGCCTCCCACTTGATATAGCCAAATAGCATCTTCTAAATTTTCCATACAGGACAGCCTATGTTTGATTTTATGAATGAAGTCAACCAGTTGTGGGGGGGGGGGGGGGGTGGGACTTAGCTATAGCCAATACTGTTCAAACATCTTGAAGAGGGATCAGTCCATTTACAGGCTTTTCCCCCGTGTGAGTTCTAGGGCTCCAGTTTTGGGGGGGGGGAAAAGAATGACCCACTGCCCATTAGCAAGCATGGCGTTGATAGTGACTGATCAGGTGTTTGCTGAAATTATATGTGTTTGGCCAAAAGGCAGAGATGCTGCAGCCTAGCTGTAAGCCACAACGCACTGTGCCAGCCACACTTGTAAGAGCGAATCTAGAAGAAGAAGAAGAAGAAGAGATATGAAATTAAAATGAACTGTATGATTAGGGACTGTATGTTGAGTAACATTAATTTATTATTAAGAGTATTTTATATCCACTGTTAAGTACATGCTTGTGCTCAAATACCCAAACATTCACTTCAGTTCCTTAAGTCCTCTTTTGTTTTAAATGTAACTTTTGATGATTTGTCTTTAGTGTTATCAAAAAAGACTTTATTGTGTACTAAAATGGTAAATTTTCTTTATTGTGTCTGAACTCTGTTTCTAAGTTTAAGTAAACAATCCTAGCATGTTATCTTCTTCTTCTTTTTTGCGGTCACCAGCTGTAAACTCTGGTAGAAAGTTCTGGTTGTTCATCGACTTCTGTTCTGCAGCCCTATTCCAAAATCTGAGTGTTGCGTGTGCACCCGTTTTACAGATCTGACTCATTTGTGTGCAGACTGCTGGTTCCTTGCCTCTCAGGCAGATGCGCTCCGACTTTGAAGGAAGCTCCCAATTAGTCGACTCTAACGACATGATTTTGGGAAGGCAGTGGGTCTATTCTTGTTTTCCCTATAATAGGGCCCTGGAACCCACACGGGGGGTAGCATGTTATGATAACTTCAGCTTTTAAAATGTGGTTTGCATATACAAAATATTGTGTCGTTGTCTCTTCCACCCGCCCACTGGAAGTAAAAGCAGCTGGCCTAATGTTAACAGCCTCACTCACCATCAAAAGCCAATTAGTCCAGACGGATTTCTTTCAGAATGGACCCTGGCTGCCAGGTCAACCTAGCCTAAAATGGGTACCCGGAAATGCCCTAGGAAGCAAAGGCAGATGTGATTTTGGCCACGCCATCCATTGAATGCCAGCCGCTCTGTAAAAATATGGGTCGAGCACCATATTCTTGGGCTTACCTTTTTTGTTACATTACTTTACCTTTATTATATATTTTGCTCTGCTTTGATCTCCTTTGCATGACGGTTCCTTAGGTGAGCTCAATATCAGAGCAGTTTGTAATGGCTGTGCATTTTGGAAGCCTCCTTGGATGGCAGGCATTGGTCCGATAGGGGCACCACCTGCGAACTAGAAAAACAAAAAAAAAGGTGGCAACCTGCAATGAGACTAAAGTATCCCCCCCCGATACTAACCAGGAAGGCTAACTCAGGCAACAAATGCCTGTGGAAGTCGAATGTATCGGCTGAAAGGCGTGAATATTGCAGCCATATTTACGTCTTTGGATAAACGCAAAAGAAGAAGATTTTTTCCATTTTCAGTTCTAGCTTACTTTCTCTACCTTTAATTTAGTTTACCTTTATTTTACTGTCATCAGCATCACTGTCCTTATGTACCATTCTAAATATGACTATTATGTGTCACATAGGGAGTCCCCGTTGTAGAGCGGCTAGATGCTTTCCGCCGATCAGAAGGTAGTGGGTTTGCTCCCTGGCGGAGCCGCACTTTTTTTTTAAAAAGATGACCTTGGCTCCCAGGTCGACCCAGCCTTGAGTAGGTACTGGGTGCAGTCCCGGGAAGTAAAGGCGACCGGCGTGCTGCTGACCACATCATCCGCCGATTGGTCTAAAAAATATAGGTCTAGCCCTATATGCCTAAAAGCGCGGTAAAGGGTCCTTTACTTACTTATATGTCACATAGGGCTCTCAGCCTGTTTCTCCATTATGTTCTGTCCTGTGCAAACACTTTAGTATTATGGATGGAATCGAGTCCAGCACGTTTCGACTTCTCTTCTCAACATTTGCCTTTTAATTTCTCTAGACCTTCTTGTATTACATTTCTCTACCTTTATTTTACTTCACCTTACTTTTTCGGGTTAAAAATTTACTTTACTTAAATATATATTTGAAATGCCTCACAGCATAGAAACACTTCCTTTACTTATTTCACATTGATTCCCTCTCTTGACTTCTACCATGTTTGCCCCCCTGGCCCCTGCCTCCTCGTAGCTGTTAAACCTGTGCATTGGCTTGGCCCTGCTGCTAGTCTCCCTGGTGGCAGTCTATTTTATTGGTAGCAGTGCAGACGTGATTTTCCAAAGCACCGCAGAGGTTCAACCGCAGGCTTTGTGAGGTTGGTTCTTGTGCTGCATGTTGCGGAGCACTTTTATTTGCCTTCATGTGGCTTTTCGGTGTGCTGAGTGTTCAATTTTTTTATTTTATTGCATCAATTTACTTTAGCATTTCTGTGGCTTACGGGTTAGGGAAGGTTTTCAACAATTTCATGATCTTTAAATGCTAGGGTTCATTTTATGCAGCAGATGATGTATTTAAAATTTTTTTTAATAAACTGTTTTCATGGTTTTGATGATAGAGGATTATAAATAAGTACATGATTCATGTCTGTATTTTGCAACAGTAAAGATGTTTGCTCTCAAAATGTCGGTGCTTTATTAATATCCTACCTCACATAGGGGAAATCCACACGTCACGGGACAGTCTAATATTTCAGGGGGTAGTAGATAGGCTGCATGCAGTCATGGGGCCTAGGCTGCATGCAGTCGTGGGACCTAGGCTGCACTCAGTCGTGGGGCCTAGGCTGCATGCAGTCGTGGGGCCTAGGCTGCATGCAGTCGTGGGGCGTAGGTGGGTTTGGGGTTAGGACCAGTTCTAGATGTTTTGGGGTCGTTAAAAGCACCAGAAAGCCAAGAAACTCAGTCTTACCACTCTCTAAAATGTTGGACTGTCCTGTGACGTCATCTGGGGTAGGATATTAATAAAGAACCCAAATGTCTTTCAGTGTGGTGGCATAGACCTTTAACTCTTTTGTCACCAGTCTAAAATTACTTTAACACCTTATTTCCTGGGAAGTTCTAAGTTACACTAGCCTATGATTGAGCTTTAAAAGTTTAAATAATTGCATTATGGGACAGAAGGAAAAAAACTAACAGTTCATATCTTTCTCACGCTTCCTGCAATAAGAGAAGAGTCAGAAAAATACGCTATCTTTAGACTAACTAATGGATGTATGGTGAGAGGCATGGTACCCAAACAGTTAACAAACACTGTTTAACCCCAGACATATGGCTAACATTGATTTATTATTGCTGAATAGACTTTAAATTTTTCATATACCTTACTTAATGCATGACGTAAATATGCATTGTTTTTTTTTCCTTAAACCTTATAGGATATTTCTTCATGAATAAGTTTGCTAAATGAAAGCCTCCCTGCAATATTTAATTTTGATGTTCCATATTTTTCCATGGGTAAGACACCCCCAAGTGTAAAACAACCATTCTGTTTGAAAGGCCAAAATTCATAAATAAATATTTAATAACACACCAACTTCGCAGTACTTGTTGGCTGACCTGTTGCTGCTTTTGGCTTTATTTCTGTAATTTCTCTCTCTCTCTCTCTTGCCCCACCCCCCCCCCCTTTTCTCTCCCTCTCTTTTTTACAAAATGCTTCTGTGCTTTGTGTGTTAGCAGTTATCAATTAATCTTATTATCGTTATCTTTCTTTTTATTTTTTGTGTTTTAATCAGAAATGTCAGCTGTAAAAAACACCTTTTAAATGTGATTTATCCCGTGTGGGTTCCGGGGCCCCATTGTGGGGAAAACAAGAAGAGACCCACTGCCTCCCCAAAAGCATGTCGTAAGAGTCGACTAATTGGGGAGCTTTATTTGAAGTCAGAGTGCATCTGCCGCAGAGGCAAGGAACCAACAGTCTGTATTCAAAAGAATGAGATCTGTAAAACTGATGCACATGCAACACTCAGGTTCTGGAGCAGGACTAATGTTCAGTAGCGGACGAGCAACCAGAACTTTCCGCCAGAGTGTACAGCTGGTGAACGCGAAGAAGAAGAAGAAATGTGATGTTGACCGTAACAAAAATAAGTTGCTTATCCTTTACAGGACATTGCAGAACTAACCCTAGCATTTTTGTTCTTCTCGTTCATCTACTCCTGGACTCGAAACTTGATCCAGAACTTGAGTTTTGTGTATACCTCCATTTTCCAGATCTGGCCTGTTTGTATGCAGACTGTTGGTTCCTTGCCTCTCAGGCAGATGCACTCTGACTTTGAAGGAAACACCTTTAATTAGTTGTCTCTTATGACATGCTTGTTTAAGGGGGTAGTGGGTCTATTCTTTGTTCTCCAGAATGGAGCACAGGAACCCCCAGTATATAAAAAAATTTTTTTAATGGTGCTTGATTGTGCTCTGTGTTGTTTTATACTGTTGACAGTTGTTTGTATGCAGATAATGTTTACTGTGGATTAGTTCCTTGTGTTTGCTGTTTTATTGATATGACCTTGGCTTCCGTAAAATGGATAAGCAACATTTTTTATTCATCAGTGCAATTATTGTATTTGTTTTTTTTTTGTTTAGTTCTTTTTCTTCATTTTCTCCTTTCCTTCTCCTCCACCAGCTCCTTTTCCTCTTCTTCTTCACTTCCTCCTCGTCTTCTTCTTGCTCTTTTTTTCTTCCATCCATTTCAATCACTCACCAAATTTGCAGTATTTGTTGGCTGACCAGCTGCTGCTTTTTGGCTTTATTTCTGTACTTTCTTCTCTCTCTCTCTATCTCTCTCTCTCTCTCCTCTTCTCTGTTACATAATGCTTGCCCCTCTCTCTCCATCTCTCTCTCTATTTCTCTCTCTCTCTCTCTCTCTCCTACTCCATTACAAAATCCCCCCTCTCTTGAGAATGCTTGCCCCCCCCCCCTTCTCTCTCCATCTCTCTCTCTCTCTCCTCCATTACAAAATCCCCCCTCTCTTCAGAATGCTTGCACCCCTCTCTCTCCATCTCTTTCTCTCTCTCCATCTTTCTCTCTCTCCATCTCTCTCCTACTCCATTACAAAATCCCCCCACCCCTCTTGAGAATGCTTGCCACCTCTCTCTCCATCTCTCTCTCCTTCTCCCCCTCTATCTCTCTCTCTTTCTCTTTCTCATTGTATGCTAGCAGTTATCAGTGAATCTTATTATCTTTCTTTTGTATTTTTTGTGTTTTAATCAGATATGACAGCTGTAAAAACACCTGTTAAATATGTTCCTTGCTTTTTTATATATTTTTTTTAAGCACTTGATAAGGTGACCCATAAGATACCATACATAGGAAAAACTAAATATATCACCAACGCCATTGCAAACATAACTACAGCTGTGCCGGTACATTTGCTTCAGCTGTGGAGGTCACCACATGGAAATGTGTTTTCAAAACTATGGTAGTCAGACAGCATATTATATAAATAGAAATTGTTTTCATACAAAATATGAATTTTTCCTGTGAATGAAATCTTATGGGACAATCCTTTTTAATGATGTTAATGGAAATGTAGACTACACCATGGCAGGTGTAGATGCAGCTTAAGCAGTGTTTTTTTTTCAGCAGAAAAAAAGGTGCCAGTGCTGACCACAACATGCATAAAAAAAAGGTACTGCTACGCACCACAAAGTGTTCATTACAGTAATCCTGAAAAGAAAAAAATGATGTCTAAAAAAAATGAAGTGTGATAGTACTAGATAGTGTTGCATAACAGCAGAAATAAAAGACAAAATCACAGTGTTAGGGATCTCATTTTACCTTCGGGGGCTGAATGGTGTATCTGAGATTTGACTCTATGGAATTGACATCTGGTTTTCATCTGTATTTGAGATTTGTTCCTGCGAAATTGATCATCATCATCATCAATTTCCACTTCTGCCATTAAGCGACATGGGGAGGACCAGTTTGCAATCCATTGCTTGATGGCCAGCATCAGCTGTTGTGATTTTTGTTTTGATGAAGAAGGTCTTTAATGTTATCATTCCATATTCTCCTAGGGTAGCCTCTTGATTTCGCTACAGATCTTTTCATGTGTAGTGCCTGCATGGTAGTAGTTCTGGCTGCATTGTACTAGATGACCAAACCATTTCATCTTCTGTTTCTCACTGAATGTGCTGCTTGGTGTTGTTCCTATGGTCTGTCTACTGATGGAATTGACATCTTCTATGAACAGGACACTGCAGGCTTAACTACCACATGCATAAAATAAAGATTGTACAGTCCCCATAGTGTGCCTGTCAAACAGGACCACAAACACCTGAGCACATTCTGCAGACCTGCCCATTCTACATACAACTTTAAAAAGGCACCTGGCCTCAAAAGCAAAATGTGCAGAGCAAGCTATGGGAAGCTATGAAGGACCTGCTACTGACATGCGAGTTCATAGAAGCAACCCACCTGATGGTTTGATCTGAGCCTACGAAACCGAACGCAAAGAATAATAATAATTGACATCTGGTTTTTATCTGCATCTGTTGAATTGACGTCTGGTTTGTTGTGGTATCAAACCTCCGGGTAGCAGTCCTGGAGCAGGAGAAGCTACACCATGTTAGAACTTGTGGCAGCCAAAGATAAAGATCCCTTTACACGCCAGTGGCACATCGGATACGGGCATATAGGGCTAGACTCATATTTCTGTAGACCAATGTGCCCCTGCTTGGGGATGTGGTCAACATTACGCCGGCAGCTTTTACCTCCCAGCACTTTGATTGGATGGTACCCATTTAAGACTCGGTCAGCCTGAGAGCAATCTGGCCCCACCTGGGAGCAATCTGGCCCCTATTCAAATTTGAACCCATGAGCTGTGGATCCGCAGGTGAGCGTCTAGCCGCCACAGCATGGCGGCTTCCTTTGCAGCCTTAGGGTAATCCTAATTTTAACCACCTTAGAAAGTTGAATGGAATATATCTAAGATTTGTTCCTATTGAACTGATGTTTGGTTTGCTGTGTTGTCAAACCTTCTTGTAGTACAATGTGGACCTAATAAGGAGAACTCACCAGGGACCTAAGAAATAGGTCTTCTCATCAGAAATTCCTCTTATCCAGATAAGAGTTCAAGTATATGGTAATTGCTAGGGATAATCAAAGTGTTCTTAACGACAAAAATTTGCCTTGAGAACAAAGAGGTTATAGCATAGTAGATCTCGGTACAGTCTAATGGTACTCCAGTTATAATCACCTTTGTAAGCTTGCTCAGCGGTTAGGAATGCATTGCTCTCGTGCAGGAGACAAGTTAAAATCCTTGATAAGGTTAGGGATTTTTTCTGTCTGGTGGGGGAGGGGGGAATTGGTCCCAAAACATGCAGAACTGGCACTAACCCCAACCCCCCTACATCCCATGAGAGAGTGCAGCTTATGTCCCATGAGAAAGTGCAGCCTACATTTAGTTCTGCTGTTTCGGGACCGTTAAAAGCACTCACATTCTGTAATATAGAACATGCAGTAGGTGACAGCAACTGAGTAACATGCTAATGTCACTAAGCTTGACACCCCAGCAACATAGCACAAACCCTGCAACACTGCAATTTATGAATGGGAAGGAAAGTCACTCTTTTTCTAGGCCCGAAAATGTGAGTTGTAATCAGAGGGTTAGGAACTGGGCACACAGGCCCGTCTTACATCCTGCCGTTCTGGCCTCACTCCATGCATACATTATTCATGCACATATCATTTTAGCAGATAATAATAATTAGAGACATCATCAACATCTTTGTAACAATGTACTCTAAGTATGCCTACATTTTAAAACAATTATAATACTAAATATATATAAATAAATCTTGGTGGAAATCAAGAGTATTCTAAGGATACTATTATCTTTTAAGGGGGCATGTAGTCTATAGTGGGATAATATTCAAAAAGCTTCCAAGTGTATTATAGAAGTTGTTGATATTTTTGATTGGTTGTGGAAGTTGGTTCCACAGATGAGCTGCAGAGTACGCCTAGCTTGTTTTGTACAAGTGTCTATTCTAGGTTTAGGGATGTGTAGTATGTTTAGGCGTTTGTCATGTCACTCATTATACTTGGAGAATGGCCAAAGGTAATCTGGAGCATGTTTTAAATACGATTTTGTGAATAACTTTGGCCTTATTGAAAAGTAGTCGTTTATGAAACTGTTAAGATCTTTATGTATACTGGAACTGTCTATTCCATGATTATTACTGACTAAGTGTACAGCTCTTATTTTTTTGTTTTGTTTTTTTGGAAGTGCTTTAAGCGGTTTCATGAGTAAACTTGGACAGCCATCCCATATTGTGGAGCAGTAGTCTAGATGGGTCTGAATATGGGAGGTATAGAATATCCTTCTGGTGTTTCCATCCAGAAAGTGTTTAATTTTTGCAAACTGGTAAACTTTTTTAGCTGTTTGTTTTACTAGAGCTTGCACATGAGAAGTGAAAGTTAAATTGTTATCAATGATTACGCCTAAAGCTTTGTGCTCAGTTACACATTCTACTGGGTTGTTACTCATGTAGAGTTGAGGAGTATTCTGTGCAGTTAAAGAATGTAGCTTTTGTCTTGTTGATATTAACATACATTGTGTTTTACTAATGTTTACTTGCATGCGGTTTGCATAACTCCAGGAAACTACATTGTTTAGTTCCTGTTGTAAAAATGATTCTAGAATATCACACGTTTGAGCACTTGTATAGACTGTACAGTCGTCTGCAAATAAGTCACAGGGCGACGACAGACATAAAGGAAGATCATTTATATAAATGGCAAATAACAGAGGGCCAAGAATAGAGCCCTGGGGTACTCCAGGAGACAGCACTAGCCATGTGGCTCTAAATCCTCTAGCTCTCAAAGACCCCACACCTACACCACAGACATGGTAAAGGCAGGCAGATGGCTGAGTTATCATCTGGTTTACTGTGGTGTCTGACCATTAGGTAGCGGTCATGGATTGGAGGATGGAGGGGGGAACTGCTTACATACCTGCATGAGGCAGCTGCACAACTCACTTTGCTTAAAAGGAATAAATAAGGAATGTTTTAAACTAAACACTATTCTTATTTATTCATAGATTATTATCCTTTTTTTTAAACGTAATCCTTATTGTAAATTGTATTCATGACAGTCTTGTTGCATGGCATGGATGTGTGTCGGCACACGAACTGATACATGTTGCAGGAGATCGCAGATTATGGAGAGGCATGATCGCCCACGCCAGTCGGCAAGGCACCTGATGATGATGATGATGATTCTTATTTTTTAAAAGTTTTTCTTGAGATATAGAAAGGTTTATTTTTAAAACATGATATCATTGTTTTCCTATATAGTTGCTGTCCTCAAATGTTAAAACTTTATTTTAGACATTATCTTTGTTGCAGACATGATCCTTGTAAACATTATTTGTTTTGTGAACATCTTTGTTTCAGACATTATCCTTATTGTAAATGTGATGCTTACTTTGACCATTATCCTCGTTTTTTTTTCCTCTTTCAGATGAATGTACTTGCAGTTGGCCTTTTGATGTTTTTTATTTCCCTGGCTGTGGTCTACATCTGCCAGTCAAGGAGCTCCATTATCTTCCAGAGCTCCCCAGACAGACCCGGGCTTAGCTACAACCCCATGACCTAACATGCAGACGCCAGTAACCTGCGATGAGGCTAGATCCGACCTTTGGATGAATCTTTGATGGCTGTGGGGATTCGGCTGAAATTCCGATTGCTTAATTATTGTTTCCTTACATGAAATGGATAACGCGGAAACTGGGCTTTTAATTAACTGTGCTTGTTTACCTGGTTTATTTTTGGTGTTTTTTTGCATGGCCACTTCTAAAGGATTATAATTTAATCCTTATTGCTTTATGTTCCGTGCCCAGTTGGGAAAGTTGCTAATAGTGTACGTCTTGTCAGGTTTTGTAATTGTTGTTAAATTTACAAGGGATAAACTTGCCAGGTTGGGGAGGGGGAAAACATTGTTTCAGTCAGTTTTTATGTTTGCGAGTAATAAATTTGTCATGTTGGGGAAAAGGGGGGGGAGGGGGGGGGGGGGGGGCGCAGAGAGGGGGATTACTGCTTCACTCGGATTTTGGTAATGTTTCTGAGTAATAAACTGTTACTGTTAAGACATAACTTGTTACTGTTAAGTCCGCCGTTAAAAAAAAATTAGTCTAATGGAGTTGACGGATGTTGTAAATTTGTTCTGTCCTAATTTGAGTATGAGATTAGTAATTCCTGTTGTTTGGTGATGGAGAAGGTAATAAGTAGACAGTGATACAAATGGGAAGACAACATCTGGAGATGAACAGATAGCAGTCTGAGAGAGTGTACAACCAAGATCAATCAGAGATCCATTCCAGCAAACCTTCATTGTAGAGACATTGATGATTGAGACAAGCATGCTTCTGTCTGTATTATATGCTTTTTCTGTAAAGATGTTATTTTGTTTTTGATTTTTTATAAATTGTACTGTTTAACATATAATCTGTTCATGTTAAGTGTATAATTTTTGTTAATGTTAAGTGTGCGACTTGTTAATGTTCAGTGTATGATTTTTGTTAATGCTAAGTGTATGATTTATTGTGGTTAAGAATATGATTTGTTACTTTAAGCATACAGTTTGTTACTTTAAGCGTACAATTTGTTACTTTAAGCATACAATTTGTTACTTTAAGCATACAATTTGTCACTTTAAGCATACAATTTGTCACTGTTAAGTAACTTAACTGAAATTTTTACCTAATATCATTGCCATCATGTGTTTCATGCTGATTTTTGTTTGGTTTATTTTTTGTTTGTTGTAAAGTTTTTTTGTCAAGTTTTATTGTCATCTTTGTGTAAATATTACCCAAATTGTGCATACTTGATGACGTAAGATAATAGAGCTATGAGAGGATGTCAGTTATATTTGCTAGAAAACTTCTTCAGTTGCAGTGTACTACGGGAATAGTCAGCATTTACACCTTAAGACATTTGCTGCAGGAGACGGAGCATCTTGTTGTTATCGATCAAGCAGCCCATGAGCTTTCGTATTGGAGTTTGCATGTTTTCACAAGCTGTTCTTTTCCTCCGTACAAGGTGTTCCACTTGTCTGGTCTCGGAGGGAGACGGAGCATCTAGGTGTAGGCCTGATGTGCTATGAGGTTGATTCTTAAATCTATAAAATCAGTCAACTGTTCACTTTCATAACCAGTTGATGCAAAGGTGGCACATTGGGAAGCATATTACCCATATCCTAGGATGAAGAAATATTACCTAAGAACATAATATTGTGGCAGGGCAGACCAGGTCTTTAGCCTTGGTTGACAGCTGGGCTGGTCTAGGAGGGAAACTGCAACAGATGGACATACAGAGCACTGCTCTTCTAATCTGGTGACTTCTGTAGCATGCTTTGTTCTGAGCATATTGATGTTACCTTTTCCATGCTCCTCCTGAGTGTGTCTCCAAGTGGTTTTATGCTAACAACTCCCATTCTTTTCTGGCTGATTTAACAACAAGTGGCTCCCTCATGGTTTTCCAATCAGGCAGCTCTATTTGGTACACCCATGGTCTCTACAGTATAGCTCAGGCTTTGTGTATTGGATAGAGGGGAGGAGGTTAGGTAATAAGAAGGTGAGGTAATGAGGAGGTGAGGTCAGGTAGACCCACAGCCAATTCTGCTGTTGGAGGATGAAGTGTTAGACATTTTTAGCAAATAACATATGAGTTGATGTGACCATTTCCCTTCAACTTAGCCTTTTCTTGCCTGAAAATTTGGGAAACTATCTCGGACCCATTTTAATGAGCCTAGGTAGACTCTCAGAGTCATACTTCTACCCTTCAAGGCTTGTTTTTGTTAGGCCAGTGTTAACGTAGACTTTCTTTTCATGTGTGTCGTGCGTGTATGTGCACTTGTGTACACAGACTTTCCTTTTCTTGTCTACAGAATTCCTTTTGTTGCCTACAGGCCTTCCTTTTCTGGTGTACAGACTTTCCTTTTTTGGTGTACAGATTTTTCTTTTCTGCTTTTCTGGTTACAAACTTTCATTTTCTGGTGTACAAACTTTCTTTTTCTGGTGTACAGACTTTCCTTTTCTGGTGTACATACTTTTCTTTCCTGGTGTACAAACTTCCATTTTCTGGTGTACAGACTTTCCTTTTCTGGTGTACAGACTTTCCTTTTTTTGGTGTACAGACTTTCCTTTTCTGGTGTACAGACTTTCCTTTTTTTGGTGTACAGACTTTCCTTTTTTTTGGTGTACAGACTTTCCATTTCTGGTGTACAGACTTTTCTTTTCGTGTGTACAGGCTTTCCTTTATTTGTGTAAAAACTATCCATTTTTTTTTTGGGTGTACTGACTTTCCTTTTTATATACAGACTTTCCTTTTCTGGTGTACAGACTTTCCTTGTGTGGTGTACAGATTTTCCTTTTTTTGTGTGTGTGTGAACAGACTTCCCTGATGTACGTTCTTTCCTTTTCTGATGTACATACTTTCCTTTTCTGATGTACACTTCCCTGTTTTAGTTTACAAACTTTCCTTCCTAACCCAACATAAAATTGATCTATATAATCTGCCTTGAAGCCTTTCAACCCATCACCGCCATTTTCGGTAAATTCATTAAGATGTCACCTGTTTTGACCTGCTTGTTGAGGGGTAGTCTCCTTCTTCTTCTATGCGTTCACCAGCTGTAAACTCTGGAAAATTTTGGTTGTTTGTCCACTTCTGGACTGCAGTCCTGTTCCAGAACCTGAGTGTTGCATGTGCATCCGTTTGATAGCTCTGACACATTTGTGTGCAGACTGTTGGTTCCTTGCCTGTCGGGCAGATGCACTCCGACTTTGAAGGAAGCTCCCAATTAGTCGACTCTTACGATATGCTTTTGGGTAGGCAGTGGATCTATTCTTGTTTTCCCTATAACAGGGCCCCGGAACCCAAAGGGGTGGTTAAGGGGTAGGGAGGCTGTTCTTTTTTCTTCTCCAGAATAAAAGAAAAAAGACCATTTTCCACGCCTTTAGCCATATTGGGAATATAGGGCTAAAATCTAATAACATACAGTGCGTTGTTTGGGACTGAAAAGAGTCAGAAATTGTGTGGTGTGGTAATGTGAATGATTTGCTGTGTATACTCAATTATCATTCCACAACCACAAAAGCAATGCAATAAATTCACATTTCATTATTATTTAACTCTTTTTGTCCCAGCGGATTTAGCATCAGAGGCCCAAAGAGGTAGTTAAAAATAGACATAAAATCTGCAGATGTTGTGTTCATTAAGCTTCTGTGTAGAAACATATACATTTTTACGTATGATGTGTGTGTTGGGGCTAAAAGAGTTAAGTAACTGAAAGTCACAAATATAATTACTACATGCAACATTTATGTCACTGGAATTTATTGGAATATTACATTCTTAGTTGTAAACATTGAATTTGTGAATTTTAGTTCTAAATTGGAATTCATGCTGGGGGGGGGGGGGGGGGGGGGGGGGGGGGGGGGGGTGGGGTGGGGGGGGGGGGGGGGGGGGTGGGGGGGGGGGGGGGGGGGGGGGGGGGGGATTAATTTGATAACTTTTCAGTTCTAAAGTCTGTATTTACACATTTCAGTTCAATGTTAGTTCAAACTTTGAATTAAATGTTTTCTATTTATACAGTTTGGTTCTAAACTTTGAATTTATGCTTTTGTGCTTGTAAATAAAATATATTGAACAAAGAGCAAAGGGGAGATACTTCCTAAAAGATGGATGATGGCATTAGGAACAAACTTAGATAAACAAAGACCAATTTGTACATAGAAAGAGCATAAAGATCAGCGGCTCTCCACCTGCAGGTTGCAACCCTTTTTTGGGTCCCATGACCCTTTCACAAGGGTTGCCTAAGACCATCGGAAAACACATATTGATTGAAGTTATGAGGAAAAATAATTGTTTTTGGGATTGTTACAACATGAGGGATCTGTATTAAAGGGTCGCAGCATTAGGAAGGTGAAGAGCCACTGACAGTGTTGAATTTTGAATTAAGAATCAAAATCACAACACTCAACATGCTGTGTGAATCAGTTACAATCACAGCACTCAACATGCTGTGTGAGTCAGTTACAATCACAGCACTCAACATACTCTGTGAGTCAGTTACAATCACAGCACTCAACATGCCCTGTGAGTCAGTTACAATCACAGCACTCAACATGCTTTGTGAGTCAGTTACAATCACAGTACTCAACATGCTCTGTCAGTTTCTTACAATCACAGCACTCAACATGCTCTGTGAGTCAGTTACAATCACAGCACTCAACATGCCCTGTGAGTCAGTTACAATCACAGCACTCAACATGCCCTGTGAGTCAGTTACAATCACATCACTCAACATGCTCTGTGAGTCAGTTACAATCACAGCACTCAACATGCTCTATGAGTCAGCTACAATCCCCTGTGTGGGTTCCGGGGCCCCATTGTGGGGAAAACAAGAATAGACCCACTGCCTCCCCAAAAGCATGTCGTAAGAGTCGACTAATTGGGGAGCTTCCTTTGAAGTCGGAGTGCATCTGCCGGAGAGGCAAGGAACCAACAGTCTGTATTCAAGAGAATGAGATCTGTAAAACTGATGCACATGCAACACTCAGGTTCTGGAGCAGGACTGCAGTTCAGTAGTGGACGAGCAACCAGAACCTTTCGCCAGAGTTTACAGCTGGTGAACGCGAAGAAGAAGAAGAAGAAGTTACAATGACAGCACTCAACATGCCCTGTGAGTCAGTTACAATGACAACACTCAACATGCCCTGTGAGTCAGTTACAATGACAGCACTCAACATGCCCTGTGAGTCAGTTACAATGACAGCACTCAACATGCCCTGTGAGTCAGTTACAATGACAGCACTCAACATGCCCTGTGAGTCAGTTACAATCACAGCATGTGTGTACAGCAGATTCTCCAGCCAGCGAAAAGCTGCTGAGACTACATCCACCTCCATTCTCAGATGTTGTGATATCATATGCCAGGCTTTACTGCACTAAAAGACATCCATTCGCCTTCGCTATGAACCCCCATGCACTACATCTGTACCTCAACATAGAGCCATCTGTATAGATAATTGCATCACTTGAGCGGGAATTGTCATGAATCATTTGTTGACATTCTGATTATGCCGCACCAGCTGGCCAGTCTCTGCACTCACGACCTAACATGATTAGAACCCTACACAAATCTGAAACTTGTTCGGACACCTTGACCCACTCTTCTCCTCACTCAAATTTATCAAGCCAGCACACATGTCAAATTGTGTTTTAAGCTTTCGCCATCCAAGAACTTCCTCTTTTGAGTCTGTGACATTTAGCTCTAAGCAGGGCTTCATGCAGGAGGTGCTTCTTGTTTGCAGCTACTTTGAGATAAGCCTTTGCCTGTAGAACTTTGAGTCAATCTGAAATAGTAGGCAGTGCAAATATATATTGCATACACACTACTGGGGTATCTCCTGTACATCCCAGAATTATCCCCATGGCTTCATTCTGTAATTGTTAAATTTTTATCAGCGGACTCTTTGATATGTTAAGCATTCCAAGCGCATAATCTATCACCGATAGGATCACATGCTGGAACATTGTGAACAGCATTCTTTGTTTGATGTCCATTGCTGTCATAATTCTGAGAGCATAGAGTCCTTGTTAGCATTTCACCACAACTGCCTCCACGTGATCTCTCTAGGACAGGTTTTTATCTAACGTGATACCCAGATGGTTTGCTTTCTCTGTTGATGTTACTGTAATTAATTGTGAGACCTGGAAAATTAGCTCTTATAATTCTATTGTCCAGAGAGCGCCACAAAACAGCCGCCTGTTCTGAGTTGATGACAGCACCTATGTGTGCACACCAGTCAGTCACTTTGTCTACCTTTGCCCACAGCTCTTGAGCTATCCGTTGTCTATCACAACCTTACCTATATGCAATAACATCATCAACAAATGTCCATATCCTTCCAACACTTGGTGCTTCAAGTTCTGCAGTCTTGCTTGTATACACATTAAAGAGCACCCCTGAAATTGCAGAATCCTGGGGTAGTCCCAGGGTGATATTACATGGTCCATGTACCCAGGCGAAGGGCAACCATACGTGAGTGAAGGACAGCTGCTATCCAGTTCACAAGCCAGGGACCCTCCCCCCCCCCCCCCCCACCCCTTCTTCGTGAGTGCAGATATCAAAATATCATATTTGACTATTGTAGGCATCCTCAAGATCAAGTGCTGCCACAACTGTCTCCTGTCTGTTCTGGAACCTTTGGACAAAAGTACCTGCATTAGACCATATATCTACCTGTGTCCGGTAACTACCCGAACCTATTGGCAGCAGCTCTTCCCTTTCCAACAACATTTGTAGTTTAACACCAATAATCTTCTCTAGCACCCTGCCAAAAGTATTTTGTAGGTTGATAATCCTGAAACCACTGAGTCCCGAATAATCTTTGCCTGGTTTCGGAAGGGGGGATCAGGTAGCTGTGTACCCAATCCTGGGGTACTGGCGCTGTTTCGACTCTCTGGCCAAAGTAAAATGCCATCTCCCTTAAGACTTCATCACTCATGCTCTTCAGGTGGGCATACCTCACTCCGTCTGACCCAGTGTCTTTTGCTTTATGCAATACATATTTTATGTATACTACCCTATTGATATCCTGAAAATAATTACCATTTATAGTCTTAGACAGATGGTCTATAACTGAATATCTAAGCAACCTATCATTATGATCAGCTTGGGCTATAAACCTCTTTAAAAACGCTTCCCCTTTCTCTTTGTCTGTTGTCATTGGCATACCATTATCAGTGTATATATAAGCCTTGTTGTAATAGGCCGATTCTTCCTTTGCATCTGTCTGTGCAGTTTCCAAAACCTACCGAGGATTTATCCCCTCCAATTTCACTCATAAAAATTTTCCAATTTAGCCTTTTTTTTGAGTGCATCTGCTGCACATCGCTTGAACTCTTCTACTTTTTCTTTTCTGACTTTTTCTAGCATCTCTCCATCCTCTTGTAATCTGTCCTACACACTTTCTGTAATTGTTTAACTGCCGCTCGCTTTGCTTTCCATGTCTGTTCTACTTCTTGAATCCACCATAGGGGCTGCACAAAGGCAGAGATGGTAGTTCTGCTGCATACCTTTTCTCACAGGCGTCCAAGACGGTTACTGGTCCGAAAAGTCTTGCGCGTTCTCACAGCCCTGACCTTGCTAGCTTTAGAAATCAAGACTGAGCATAGCATATGGTCACTTCCATGATAGCCTAGGACACTCGATTTTGTGCCAAGCACTGATGACTGGGTAACAAACGCCAAATCAATGGCCGCGTCTGCATCACCAGGTCTCATTACCATTCTAGTTGACCTACCATCGTTTATACCAACCACGTCTGTACTCACCATAGCCTCTGCTAAAGCATTTCCTTGTCTGTTTTCCCCAGTACTGTCTCATGATCTGTTCCGCGCAACTGAAATCCCCACAAATGACAAGCCTGTTGTACTAGAAGCAAACCAGAGGGGGTAACTTGTAATAAAGGAAAGAGAAGAGATAACTATAAAGGATAATTTGGAAATCTACTCCTTGAAATCTCCTAGACCTTGAACGAACAAGAGTTCTAACAATGTGACTTGGCTAGTGGGAGCCAAAACCCAACCTTAAGCGTTTAGGCGGGGGTAAGATCAAAAGTATTTCACCCTGACATTAAATCTTTTGTGTAAAGTCTAGATCAGCCAAGCAGTAAATATTAAACTAGGCACACTAACTACAAGTCCTAATCTGAATGAAAAACAACTGGAACTATGATAACTACATTGAAAATCTGTTTATTTTACTTAACATAACATCAGCATGGTCCGCAAATAACATTAAACACAACCTACGTGCTGGACCAGAATCAGAACCTAAAGTGCTAATCATCTCCAGCTAACAAGGAACTATGGTAATGACACCATACGCTCAGCGAGATTACCTTAACAATGGCAAAAACCCAAAAAATATATAACATGTACGTTAAGCTTCAATATGCCAACAAATCACTTATAGTGACCTGCCATCAAACTATCTCCTAGCGAAGATATACAATGGAAATCAAATCTAACATCACCTAACCAATTTAAATGTACCGTGAGATCAGCCAGGGAAATCAATAAGACAACCGGCCTTTCCC
The DNA here is from genome assembly GCA_905116865.2 of Candidula unifasciata. NCBI lineage: Eukaryota > Metazoa > Mollusca > Gastropoda > Stylommatophora > Geomitridae > Candidula > Candidula unifasciata. The sequence continues at coordinate 192,273 of CAJHNH020000233.1, read as the reverse complement.
TGCAGTCGCCCGTACTCATGCTGTCTCGCCCAATGTGCTTAGCCGCCACAGCTGGGTCGGTGTCCTGCAGAGTCGGTGTGGATGTCAAATCCAATGCTAAAAGACTAAACAATGTCTTTTATAAACTGATGTTTGGCCAGGTTTCTTCACTTTACCGTCTAAAGCTAATAGCTGTTCCTGTGGCCTCTTTGTCATTTTAAAACAAGTCTAAATCAAAATCGTTGAGCTACTAACCTCAGTCTTTGTCGTTTTCCAGCCTATCACACTATTACCAGGAATTTCCACCAACTCGTTGAGCCAGTCCCAATGTTCCTTTGTGACAAAAGATCAACTGCAGCGTAAAAATTTACTGTATTCCAGGATGTGCCCCTATTATCTATGTGTATACCCCAAACCTCTTGCGTACTATAATTCTACTGGCCCAGCTCAAGAACATCATGTTTCACCCCATTCTTCACCAGCAGACATTACCTATGCCTTCCCTGTCCGGTAGGATTTATATATATATCCAGGACACTCATATATGTTTATAATTCCTGCAGCATCGTGAAATCAAAGATAAATCAGTCTCTCTAGCACAGGTCCTTTCTGCTTGGAACTACGACAATTCCAGTAACCCACTCTAATATGCTTTAATCCCAACCGCTTCGTTTTTCGCCCGACTCTTCGAGCTCCTGCTCTCCGATTTCTATGCCCACTTATCTCTAGCCAGTGACATAGATGATCCTTACATCTCCCTCCCAACACTTCACTGAAGTAATGAGAAAGAGAAGAAAAGGAAGAAGTTTTTGTACATTGTATTTCTAAACTTTAACGTTTTGCTTTTCCTTTTCACATTCAGAGTTGTTGCTTTGTAAAATTGCGGCGTCCGTGGCTTAGGCGCTGCGGGTCCGACTCGTAATGGTATGGGACCTCGCAGGTCGACCAAGCCTAAAATGGGTACCATGATGTATGTCCTGGGAAAGTAAAGAAGGCCGGCGTAATGCTGACTACATTACCCACCTAGTGCCTATTGCTCTGTAAAAATATGGACGCTTTTCCCATATGCCTGTTGCGCCTAAAGGTATGACAAGGGATCTTTACTTTTGTAAAATTATTTCATGATTTCATTTTTTTTTAAATTGTAATTTCAGCATTTGAAGTATCGCTCGTGTATGTAGGTGTAAGGACTTTTTATATAGAAAAATGGTGCCGGTTCTCACTACAACGTGTCTGAAAAAGGTAATGGTACTCTCTACAAATTGTCTGTACAGTAGAGCTCGAAGAATTATGCCTGGAAACTGGAGCCGGCCCTGAGTATGGGGGGGGGGGGGGAAGCCCTGGCTGTGAGCTATGGTACAGTACAGGACGACTCGGCACAGGCCAGTTGCTTGAAGGACATTGCAGAACCAACCCCATCATTTTTTTCGGTTATGGTTTTTTTCTAGGCAAATTTACGTCCAGTTGTTTGCCATTGCCTCTGGACGGTCGGCTTCTCGATACCATCGTTGAAAGCAAAGCAAAGCACAAGACCCGTGCAGATCGTGCACGTAAACATATCAGTATTGACTAGGCAAATAAGACATCATAAGGGTTACGTATTGTTATTAGTTGATTGAATCTGGAGGCGTTACGGCGAAGAATTCCAGGAAGGCAGACCTGTGGTCCAGCCTGGTTTATCCTAGAGGAGGAGGCTTTTACTCCGGGTTCTCACCGTGAATCTCAGCTTCAGGGTTAGGCCTCAAAGAGGCATGTTATGCGTACGGAGGATTCGCAGTCGAGAAGTCAAGAGAGGCGGACGTTGATGTCCTAGTTTGGCTCAACCTAAGGGAAGATTTACACCGGGATCCCGCGGAAAAATTCAGCCTGGCTGCTGGGACGTTACCGCCATTTCTACAGGAAACAGGATAGTTTGACAATGATGCTTTAGTTCAGCGGGACTGCTGGATAATTAGGAAGTAACGACGTAGTCGTGTTTATCAGTTTTGGACTGCATAGTGGCTTGTGGGAGAAACAGTTAATTTTCTCCAAAGTCGAGGCGATGACCTACAGAAGCGTCTTGATGCCAGATTAGCTGTGATTAGAAGTCTAGTCTAATCTTGATCGAGAGCGAGTGTGAGGACGCTAGTGAGTTACATTTATTGTTTGGGTGAGTCGTTTTGCTACCTCGGGTGTTTCGCATATTATCATTCAACGCAGTTAATTCGTCAATACACAAGTGTCGTACTAGGAAACCATGGCTTGTTTTAGTAGATCAACGCTGAAACTCCCTTGAAATTGTCGGTCACATTGTTGTTGGATTGCCCAGTTACCCAATGGCATCAGGTCTTCCGCATCGTTCATCCCTGCATAATTGATCCCTAGACTTGGACGTGGCATCACAATGTTGATGTTCAAGTTTCTATGACGTGTTGGCCCTTTATTATAAAGTTGTGCACCTCGTCCTTTGGTTGCACTCATATACTTGTCCTACGTCACATAGAGGGTTTAGTCATCATATAGCCATCGGATCGTATTCATCAATACTTTGCTCACTTCAGTGAAGGCATAAGCTTCGTCCGATTATCATTCGTTGCCCTGACACGCCGCAAGCTACATTGGAGGCTTACGTATTCTTCAACATGCGCATCTCATCATCGTCTGCACACCACATTGGGGCACCTTCACCTATTAACAACGAGCCCCTAGCGTAGTACCTAACAGCTGTTGTGTGTAATATATGGGTATATGAAAAGGTATCCAAAAAGAGCAACCAAGAGGTTTTGAAAGAGTCGGAAACCCGAAGACAACTTATCACAAACATCAGAAGGAGAGAGTCATTATTTTTCGGCCATGTTATGAGAAGAGGGAAAATAGAACATGTTGTGACAACTAGAAAGATCTGTGGAAGGAGGGATAGAGGAAGACAAAGAGAGAAGATTCTTGACAGTCTTGTTGCATGGCATTGAGGTGTGTCGGCTGATACATGCTGCAGGAGATAACGGACTGTGAGAGGCATGATCGCCACGCCAGTCGGCAAGGCACCTGATGATGATGATGATATTAAAAGGAAGTGCATTAATGAACGTAAAACTTGGTGCGGTGCAGTACAGAATTGAACGTGATGTGGAGAGAGAGAGAGAGAGAGAGAGAGAGAGAGAGAAAGAGAGAAGGAGGGGAGAGAGGGGAGAGGGAGGGAGGGAGAGAGGGCGGGAAGAGAGAGGGAGGGAGAGAGAGGGGGAGGGGAGGGGAGAGAGATGGAGAGAGGGAGGGGAAGGGGAGAGGTAGTGGAGAGAAAAGGTGAGAGAGAGGGAGGGAAAGAGAGAGAGAGGGGGAACGGGGAGAGAGAGAGGGGAGAGAGAGAGGGAGAGGGGAGAGAGAGAGGGAGGGGGAGGAGAGAGAGAGGAGGGGGAGAGAGAAGGTTAGAAAGAGGGAGGGGAGAGAGGGGGGACGGGGAGAGAGAGGGAGGAGAGGGAGGGGGGGAGAGAGAGGGAGGAGAGGGAGGGGGAGAGAGAGGGAGGGGGAGAGAGAGGGAGGGGGGAGAGAGGGAGGAGAGGGAGGGGGAGAGAGAGGGAGGGGGAGAGAGAGGGAGGGGGAGAGAGAGGGAGGGGGAGAGAGAGGGAGGGGGAGAGAGAATGTTAGAAAGAGGGAGGGGAGAGAGGGGGGACGGGGAGAGAGAGAGAGAGAGAGAGAGCGAGACCGTTGACTCTACGACGCTGAGGTGAAAGGTATGTTCTAACCTGGATGTTGCCTGGACTAGTCATTCATGCACACCTGTGTGTTACGCTGTCCAGGCTATCTGCGAGAGTTGCCTGTCCAGCGTTACGGAAGGTCGTGAGGTGAGATCAGGAGATCTCAAAATACTTGTCAGGCCGCAGACGGAAGGTCTGGATAATCTCCGCAAAGTATTGTGCATCGGCCTGTTTGTTCTCTCTAGTGACAGTATATCCAAATGATAGGTGTCAGAGAGAGTCATTCAATCACGAGTAGTGGATTTGCACGAGAGTGGAATGTTTGCCCTTAGCAACCACGGAACATAGAGTGGCAGTAGAAGTCTTCCTGAGCGTCCTGAGTGTTTGTTGCCTTGGTAGTGAGAATGACTGTGGCAGTATAGAAATTGATGTTTCGTGACGCCTTTCATTATCCTGATGTTGAAATACATCGAATCTACTTTGACGGTCAACATGTATCCTGCGTCCTCTATTGCTGTTAAGCGGGAGTGGTGACTTAAAAATGTGACACTATTGAGTATACCTAGATACTTGGCAAGTGTGCGGTGTATCAAGGAACATCGCACGCGACAACATTCCGCAGCTGGGATCGAACCCGGCACCCTGGCATTATAAAGCGCGTTCGCAACGCCTAAGCCACAGACAGCGCCAGTTTGTGGAAGAAATATTCTTTATCTTCCGGACAGCTACATGGAGGTTTAAGCCCACATTCAGAGAGCCACGCATCAAATACAGAATACAGTCCAGAGGGAACAAATGCTAGGTACTCCATTTTATTTTTTGCACACTGGTTTCACAAGGGCATTCTACGGACACGTCAAAATATTACCTTGTTGTACCTTGCTGAACTCCGGTCCCGGACCCGGCTGAAAAAGGAGAAGGTTCTGGCTGAACCTGAATGCTTCATTCATGCGTCTCCGGAAGTAGTTGGTATAACCATGAATCAGCCAGACGGCAGGCACGAGAGCCCCAAGGAGGCAACCCCACCATATAAAGGCACGCAAATCAAATTGCCTGTTTGCCTAAAACTAAAATTACATGTCATCATAGAAAACACTAAACAAGCTGAACAGCGCATAAATGCCTTTCATTACAAATGTTATAGGCGGGTTCTAAAAATATCATGGATAAAGAAAGCAACAAATGCACCCATACTTCAAAAACTGAATATTGAAGAAGGTTGGCTATTAAAGACGATAAAACACAGAAGATTGAAATTGTGTGGTCACTTGAAACGTCGAGAAAGTTTGGAGAGAAAAATAATGCAGGGGTATATGCCAGGGAAGAGAGGAAGAGGACGACCAAAAAGAAGATGGGTGCAAATGTAGTTAATGATCTCAAGTTGGGTGTATCGGAGGCAGCACATATTGCTTGTGATCGAGACGTTTTCTGGAGGGTTGTTATGGGTCCAAGGTTCCGCAAAGGAAATGCTACTGACTGACTGATTAACATCAAATAAAAACTGTCCATTCATTGATTATCCTCCTGATGTGCCATTATATGTCGGAATGGCATCCTTTCCTGCAAGTTTCTATAGCAAATAATGTTTTACGGAGAAAGGGGGGGGGGGGGGGGGGGGCTTTCCCTCTCCCTTTCTCATCCGGGCTTGGGGCCGGCAATTTCAGAGATAGAAAAACTGCGGAAAGAGACGTTTCTGGAAAACCTCTACACCCCAAGAAAAAAGAGGATCGAGTGAGAATGCACCGAGCTGTCTTGAGTGGACAATAGAAAAAGTATGGTGCTTTCAACATGTTAATCCCCATTGTCCAATTATCAGCATCATAATCTTCATTAAGTGCTCTGCCGTGGGTGATCATGCATCTCCACAATTTGCGATCTTTAACAGCATGTAACAGTCCGGGTGCCGACGCCCATCCAACCAAAAAAAAAAAAAAAAAAAAAATCTTTTCGCGTTATGTTCTCTATCTTTTTTCCTCTTTTTTTTCCGCAGATGTATCCTCTGGTCAAAGCATAATACAGTGTTCCCCATTTCTCATAACGTGACTAAAATTTAATGACCGTCTCTTTCTTATGTTTATAGTAAGTTGTCGCTGAGCTCTCGCCTCTTTTAAAACATATAGGCTGCTCTTTATGCTCCTAAACCACCTAGCTCCCTTCCCAAATAAATTCTACTGATTCTCCTGTAAAACTACATCCCCGAAGCCTCTAATAATAAGGAAACTGCTTGGTCTTAAGGCATGATGTCTGCCTCGAGTGCTAGAGGTTCCGGGTTCAATCCCAGGTAAGGGCTGGGATTTGTTGACGTGGACTTTTGACTTCTAGTAATTCTCCCTGGTCTCTGGGTAGTCAGATCAGACGACCGTGTGTTTTGTTCCGCACGTACAAAAACCCTTTGGCAGTTGGAAATCGAAAAGAGTAACCTAATGGCGCTGCCTGGGAAAAATTGGAGTTAAAAATCTACCGAAAATATTCCAGGATCCTCACCGCTGTAACAGAGCCTGTGCACTGTGCTGAGCTTCTTCGGACTCAGACTTGAGTTACAAGACGAACGGAACACCAATGGGTTACTTCCCATATGCCATGACATTGATTCGCTGTTCAAACCTCAAGGTTAGTTAAGTATCCTTTACAGGACGTTGCAAAACCAACCCAAACAGCCAGGGGCATATGGGAAGTAACCCATTGGTGTTCCGTTCGATGCAATTTACGTCCAGTAGTTTGCCATTGCTTTCTTGACAGTCGGCTTTCTTGGTTACACTTTCGAAACCAGCGCAAGGCGCATTGCCTGCAGCTGGGATCGAACCCGGCATCCCGGCATTATGAAGCGTTCGCATCGACTTAGTCACAGTGCCAACTCAAACCTCAAAGCCTTGTATTATTGTCTTGCTTGCGTGTCAAGTGCCCGGGATCCCCAGCCGTATGTCGAAGCTGGGTCTGTATCTCGTAGCGTGCGAGAATTATTCTCCTAACTTTCAGTAACATGATTTGATTTCATAAAATGTTCCTCCTGTGTGAGTTCTGGGGCCCTATTGTGTGTGTGTGGGGGGGGGGGGGGGGGGGGGGGGGGGGGGCTAAACAAGAATAGACCTACTGCCCCCCGAACAAGCAAGTCGTAAGTCAACTAATTGAGCGCTTCCTTCGAAGTTGGTGTGCCCCTGCCTGATAAACAAGGAACCAACAGTTTGCATATAAAATAAGTCAGATCTGTAAAACGGATGTGCGCGCTTCTCAGATTCTAGAACAAGAAACAAGTCTAGAGATGGACGACCAGTCAGAACTTTCTGCCAGGAGTTTGCAGCAGGTGATCGCGAAGATGAATAAGACAACAGGTTCTTCATTTTATTATAAAATGCCCTTTTAACCAGTCCTATCGTGTTCTTTATCTCTGTGATGCATCTTCTGTCGGATGTTATCCATGTGACTAGATATTTAAATTTATGTGTTTGTCCTAAAATAACGCCGAAATTATAATTTATAAACACCAGATACACTGACACCTGTACTCGTTAAACTTGCAATATGTCTCATACATCCGTTCTCATTACAAACAAAATTTCGTATATATATATATATTTTTATTTCTTTCATATATTCTTTAAACCGTTTCTGTTCTCACTCTGTGTTTTTTGCACATTCTTTTTCTTCTTTTCCTGCCCTTTATCCATCAGAGGCCCTTAACAAATTTACGACAAGTCGTCATATCCTTCACTATTGCATGCACCGCACCCCATGTCCTGCCTATAATTTTAATTGTATTATCCATCTGCTTTTAAACTGTGTTTTTGGTCTGCCTTTATTTCCATGCCCCCCTGTGGGTTCCAGTGCAAAGACGTTATAGTTATATCGTTTTCAGATTTTCTCAACCTGTGTTCTGTCCAACGCCAGCTTTATTCATTGAAATTTATTTTCTCCAGAGCTCAAAGCATGCATCTTTCCTGTGGCTACATACGGATGTGAGTCGTGGACTATCTCTCAGTCCTTAAGAAAGAGAATAGGGGCTTTTCAGCTGAAATCTATAGAAAGATTATCAGAGTATCTTGGACAAAGAAGAAGAGAAATATTGACATCTTAAAAGATCTGAACATCAAGGAAGATTGGCTAATAAACAGCATCCTTTCTCGAAAGCTGAAATATTCTGGTCACATCAAGCGCCACGAAGGATTGGAAAAAATTATAGCAGAAGGCATTGTACCAGAAAGGAGGGGCAGGGGCCGACCGACACGAAGATGGGCACAAGATATAAGTGACTCCTTGAGTGTGAAAGTGTATGAGACAGGAGAACTGGCGAGAGACCGCGTTTCTTTCAGGCAGACTGTGATGAGAGCGACGTTCTTCGAAGGACCTGCTACGTGATGAGCGCAGAAATAAAGACAGAAGAAAAACACGTGAAGAAGTAGGCTAAAAAAAAAAGTTGTTAAGATGGGAGGGACATGGGATAAGCTGCATGCATTAGCGAAGGATGGAGCGACTTGGCGTTATTTAGTCCATTGCCTGTGCTCCATCATCTGGGGATAGAAGGCAGATAAAGAAGAGGTTGGAGGTTTGAACAACAGATCAACATCATGGCAAACGGGTAGTAACCCATAAGTGCTCCGTTTTTCTTCTAACTCAAGTCTGAGTCTAAAAAAAAAAAAAAAAAAAGTGCATAAGCTCTGTATCACCGACGAGGATCCTGATAGACTTTGGGTAGATTTTTAGCTCCAAATTTTGCCCAGGCAGCCAGCGTCATAAGGCTACTCTTTTTGATTTCCAACTGCCAAGGATTTTTTACGTGCGCAACAATGCTAACGGTCGTCCGATCTAACTAACTAAAGACCACGGGGAATCACTAAAAGTTTAAATCAAAATGATATAATTTATTACCACCACCTGCCCTTCGCTCTCCAAAAAAAAAAAAACAAAAAAAAAATTAATTGATAATGTGAGAGTTTTCAAATACGTTTCTATATTTAATTTTAGTGTTTTTTTCTTCCTCAAAGTGTATGCTGTGTAGCGTTATCCTATGTTCACATCTTTTTGACACACACTGCGAATCATTTTTGATACTGATGATCCTCCGTGCCGGACTGTCACTAAAAACACCTGAAGCACAACTATGCTTTAGTCCGAGATTTTGCAACCGTGTTTGCGTCAAAGATTTGTTACTATCAGCCAGTCTAGTCCGTGTAACGTTGATGGAAGCTGCTCTGTCTATTCAGCGAGTGAGGTCGACAACATTACGCCGGCCACTTTACTTTCTATAAAATTCCCTGGTACTCGTTTTAGGTTGGACAGATATGGGAACCAAAATCAATGATTGAAAATCTACCCTGCAAGGATGTTAACCTACTTTGGGTCGACAAGCTTCGATAAATCGGTTGTCCCTCTGTGATGCTACCGGTTTGGTTTGCAGCCGTGAGATTAACACAATATATATATATATATATTCTGGATTGCAGACTGACAGGGCAACCCCAGATACTCTGTTCAACCTCAGACGAACTTAACTTCTTCTTTACGTTTACCAAATGTACACTGCGACTGATTATTTGTATGCAGACTGTTGGTTACTTGTCACTCAGGCAGATCGAAACAAGCTCCAAGTTGGTCGAATGGTACGGCATACTTGTTGGAGTCAGTGATATCAGTTGAATACTTTGAGCTTGTAATTTCCTTATCTCGGGTAGCAGTCTGTACCCAATTGAGTTATACCAAGAAAAGATATAAAACCAAACAAAAAGTATATTCACAGTTGAGTTATACACTCGTTGTATTTAGAGTATTGTGAAGTAGGTCTTTTCATGCCCTGTCCCATAACGGGGCCCGGAGCCCGCACGAGAAAATAAACTAATAATCGGTGCACCCGTGGCAGCAACTCTAGTCCGGTGCCGCCTGCAGACCTAAGCATGTAAAGACCATTTCACCCCTGCGAAGCTGTTAGGTTATATTAGCAACCCCGTCGATAACCGGAAATCGAGCATTAAAATAACAAAAAATGTGTTCTTTATTAGGGCTTCTGCTTCTTCGATCCTTTTGTCAGAAAACATATCAGGAGGCTGGTAGCTTTTATGAAAGCTATCGTGCAATTCATATCCTCTCGTGTACCATACAATTTTGTCTTCATTGTTGTTGGAACAGGCCTGATTGCGTCTCTGTTGTCAGCATACAGTTGACAGTGTTAGACACATGTTCAGCATTTTCGGGTGCCACGCTGCAGGGACACGTCTCCGTAAACTTCATTAGGACAATTCGTTACCAACAGATCCAATGTGATAACTCTGCAGATGTGAAACTGGTAGTTATCTCCCGCCGAGCGCTCTCCTGTGAAAAGAATCTGGCCCCGTAAACAAGAAGCTGCATGTTCGGTGGAATCATAAACTGGAAACAATCGATATTCGCTGGAAACAAATAAGTTTCTTCAATCATCCAAGTTTCGCATAGCTGGAATATCGCGTCGTGTAGACTATATACACCGTTTAAGGTAGATTCTAGTTGGTTATACAATGGCCGGGGTTTTGTTTGAGGACATTTTTGATGTGAAACATGTCGATCCTGACGGCAAAAAATTCGACAGAGGTGAGTGTCTTGTTGATATTTTGTGGCTTCTAAACATTTCCTTTATATTAATTGTTAAAAAAAAAGTTACCGATAAAGAAAAGAGCCTAATTAGCATAAGTAGAATTACGATAAGGGAATCAGTGGAACGTAAGTCGTAAGTGAAGAATGAAACTTTGGAAACATCTACATTAATAACGCAGTCATAAGTCTGTACAGAAACACGCGGGTCCACATAATATTATAATTTGTTAAGCTAAGTAAGCGGAGTGCAGTTCATGGCATGGTGTTCGACGTAGTTGCCTTTCAGTTCTATAATATATGCAGTTTTTAATTATTTCGACCTACCCGCGCTAAGAACAGGGGTGGGAAAGTTATGCTGGGTCGCAGTGCCACTTCCTTGGAAACGCTGACTTGCATATTTATCCTGCAGTGGTATATCTTGCGCTGGCCATTGATGGGCCAAATAGATCGTTTTGTTATAGCAACAGCAACAGCACACACACCTGACCAAAAGACAATAGATGTGCGATCGAAACAGCTAACTACCCGGCAAAGTTCAGCATGCTGTAACTTGCTTCTGTTCAGTCTCAACTATAAAAGGGAAAGTCCCATCCAGTCTTGAGCTGGTGGATGCAGACAGTTTAAATCCCAGCATTAATGAGGATGTTCATGTTGACTAGTATGGGTATTTTCTTCCCTTTCTGGTTGTTTACAGCTGTTTGTTCACGTCTGTTGACCAGAAGTTACAGCTTTTTCTTGGCTGGTTCACTGATGTCAAAAGTGGGTATTTCATTTAAATAAAAATCAAAGCCTTACTTCTTTTTTGTAAAGTATTTGTTGTATTTGAATGCAACTTTTACTGTATTGTGTGGCTAGTTACTTGATGACATCATTTGGTTCAGGTTTCTATGGGCAGTGAGTTTTATGATCAAGTGGATGAGGTGAATGGATAGTGAAATAAAATCTACATGTTGAAAGACTTATTCAGTCTGGGGTGAGTAGAAGGTCTTGATGAATTTAACACTTAGGGAAAACATGGGATCATGGGTGGACTGTGAATCAGGTTGCAACTCAGCAACTGGTACTGTTCTTAGCTTGATGGACTCTTTGTTGCCTACTAAAGAATAGGACTAAGCATGTATGGGAATGTCTCAAGTGCACTGATAACCATTCTTGATTCATATTCATTCATTCACAATGATAATGCAATCTTCAGTGTACTAGGGTTTATTTCCTGTGCTGAGCAGTTTAGTTTTAAGTAAAAGGATCATTCTCATGACTTTCAGTCAGAGGGTACGAGTCTCACTGTGGAAGAGATAGGGGCCTCACTACACAATATTTAAAAAGTGAGCAGTGTATACATTGTAGCCTCCATTGTGGAGATGGCACACTTTTTTGGGTGGTTCAAATTAATAGTGTTCCTCAGCAGGGATTCAGTAATTTATGTTTTTAGTGGCTCCAATGATTGGAAATAACAAGTCTTGCCTGAGTAACTTGTCACCAGTCAGTATAGCTTATCCTTTGCAGAACCTCGCTTGCATAACAACCCTCTGGAAAACTTCTCGATCACAAGGAAGATGTCCCGCGTCCAATACACCCATCTGGAGATCATCCACCACATCCTGCACCCATCTTCTCTTTGGCCTTCCACTTCCCTCTCTTCACAGGCATATACCCTTCCATTGATTTTCTGTCTAAACTTTCATGACATTTTGAGTGACCAAAATATTTCAGTTTTCTGTGATTTATTATCTTTAAAAGCCAACATTCTTCAATTTTAAGTTCTTGAAGTATGGATGTATTTGTTCTTTTCTTTACCCATAATATTCTTAAAACCCGTCTAGAACATTTGTATACAAAGTCATTTATGCTCTTGTTTGGTAAGTATGCAGGTTGCACAGGCATATGTTGCAATGAGTAACATGTACAGCATTTTTTTCCATTCAATTTGTTATTTAAAGCATTTTCCCATTTGTATGCATTTTCAAGCCATTTATATTAATGTTGGTGTTGACTTTTGGCAGAATTTTCATAGCCTTCAAGTAAACTTCAGATTACTTTTACTTTCTGTTGTGCTTGCCCTTAAAAGTGGTTGACAGAATGTGTTGCAGCTCACAGCTAGGCTGTGATGTCTGTATCTTTCGTTTAACATATCCCATAATAGCAAAATTAGTTGCTTTAATGTACATGATACTTGTTACATGGACATCAAGTCTTCCTCCACCCAATGGGTACCCCAGAACCCACATGGGCGACTTATCAGGGCTAATAATAAAAAAGATAAAAGCACTTGGTCTGGAGAAAGCATTGGGTATCATGGCAGTCTCTTGAATCATCACAGTCTTCTGATATTGATGCAGTTAATTTTGCTTACTTTATTGTTTGTTGCCCATCTGCTTTCATCGTGTGAGCGTTTTAAAAAAGAATGGACCATGAACCCGTGAGGATTTCCAGGTGGAAAGTCTTTTTTTAAAAATAAACATCTCTAACATATTTTGTAATCTACATTTTAAATTTGTTCTTGGAAATATATAAAGGGGTAATAAATAAACACACAAAATGAGTGAAGCATTAAATATAAAAAAAAAGCATTTCATGAGGCCTAAAAAAACGTATTGTGTGACTAATGTCATAACCATGTGATCTCTACCACTGAGGCTTATAGGAAAATGTGAGATCAACTTGACTTTCGACAAGCCATTGCGGTTATAAGGAAACCCTCCTAAATGCTGTTGTTAGTTACTATATTCATATCCTTGCATCTTAAACACTGCACACATGGAAAAAGGGCAAGTGGAATTTAACTTTGCTTGTTGAGAACAGATTACTGCATATCTTCTTCTTCTTCAGCGATCTCTGGTCATGCGCATAATCCACTGTGGGTCATAAACTGGGATGTCTTTTCAAGGTCTCTTAAGTTTCCCCAAAGCTTAGTTGTCAGTTCTACTGGGTGTTGCCATATGTCGCTCCGCAGCTCCGCCAGGAGAGGACAGTCTTGCAGGACATGTTCTGGAGTCTGTTCAGAACAAAGGCACCGGCAGAGAGCTGTTTGGCTCATACCTAATTTATGTGAGTGTTTATTGAGTCTGCAGTGTCCAGTGCGTAAGCGAAAAACTGTGACTTGGTCTGTTCTGTTCAAGTGTTTCAGAAAATCTTTTTCGTAGTTATAACCAGTGTTGGTTTTCCAATCTGTTTCTGATTTTCTCTTAATGAGAGTTTTGACTTCTGGAAAATTACTGCATATAAAGCCATTTATTATCTGCATTTATGTGGATGTGTCACAACCCAAAGTGTCTAGATTCAGGCTTCTCGATGTGAAACGGTTAAGCTTTCCACATACATCTTTCTCTGTCTTCCACTACATTTCTTGGCTAGTATTTTTTTTACAAAAAGCTAATATCTCTTTTGTTGATATGTCATTATATACATTTCTAGTCTGTTCAGTGCGGTTTCAATGTTTCATTTGTGTATCGGATAATATTTCTCAGTTCATTAATTTATTCTCCTGTTATATGGCATAATGTGTCACATAGGTCTGCAGTCTGTTTCTCCATTCTGTTTTACCCTGTGCAGTATCATGGATGGAATCCACTCCGGCACATTTGGCTTCTCTCATCAACATTCACTTCAAAGTTTCTTTTGGACACCTTCGTTTCCTCAGACCTTCAATTTCCCATTTCAGTTAGGTGATTCTCTGTTCGTTTATTCTCAGAATGTGTCCAATATAACGCAGTCTTTCCTGTCTTATAACTACTGACACCAGTGGTTGCCCAGACATTTCTCTTATTTCTTCACCCCTCTTGAATTCATTCCATTTTATGTTTAAGGCATTTGTTTTTGGATGAATTTTACTTTTATTTAGTGTTGCCACTTTTCTTTGACAAAAAACATACAAAACGGAGTAAAAAATATCTTAAAACATCCAAATGGCAAAAGTCACAAATTACATAGCAATTAATATGACTTACCCTATAGAATCATGTCCTCATCTTTACTGAAGTCTGCCTTACAAGATCTATAGGATAAACTTAGCTTGGATGATGAAGTTGAAGCTTCAGATCCAAAATGACTCTGTTATGCTTTAGCTGTTCAAATTTCTTTCAATACCCATCAGGTAGCTGATAAGTGGAACAGCCTTTTCCTACTCTTATCAGGCCGAATTTTACTGTCAAGATAGCATTTAAAATGTCCAATTTCATCCTGTTTCTCAGGTTAGATTTGATAAATTCACTCCAAACGAAAAACATCTAGCAAAAACATCTACCACCTAAACGTCAAAAACGCCATCTAAATGCAAGGAAAAACATCTAAATCTGGATGTAAAACATCCAAAGTGGCAACGCTGCTTTTATTCTATGTCTTCGGTAGTTCTCCAACTTTCACAATGTTTCCAGGTGTTCAAACACTATTTCTCCACATTCCAGTAATTTCATTGTCTTGCAGTAATCCATTATGTGTGCCTGGATTTTACTCATTAGTGCAAGTCGACATCTTATGTATGTTTGCAAATCATGCATTTAGTCTGGCCCACCCTCTGACTTATATTTTTATAGACCAATCGGCACTTGGTGGGTGATGTGGTCAGCATCACGTCGGCCGCCTTCGCTTCCCAGGACTGCACCTGGTAACCTGAGAGTTAAAGGAAGGCAAAATTATCGAAGCATTCAGTGGAAGGGAAACTGCTTCTGAAGATCAAAAGCCCTCTGTTATATTTTCTGGCCATAAAGTTCCTATCATTTCTTATTTCACCACATCGGACTAAAAGTGCGTGGCATTTTTACACTGACAGCACAGTTTTCATCATCTGAGCATCGCTCTCCCTTTTCCCTTAAAAAGGATCTAGAAATAAGCTTGAGAATAGAACAATAATATATGTATAGCCACATATACAAACTACAGCGGTACACTGTCAGATGAGACAGATGTGGTGATCTTCACAGACGGGTCAGTTATACGAGGACATAAGAGTGCATGGGCATTTACAGCTCGCTGTTCAGGCAGAACAGTTCAGGAAGCTAGCGGTGCCTTCTCCATGACCACCAGCAACATGACGATGGAGATGATAACGGTTACACAGGCTTTCATGTAGCTGGGATGCGGTTTTTCGAGCATGATCCGGCGGGTCAAGACAGGCTGGTTACGCAGACAGTGGCTTGATTCGTTGCAAAATTCTGTGTGCAGTGTGTGCAGTTACTTTCATTTTCGTCCCAGTGTATGCAGGCGTTGTTGGTAATGCGAGAGCTGATAGACTGGCAGGTGCTGCATCAATTGAAGATGACTAGCCTATGGATCACGCAGACATTGTCATTGCCCTTAGAGAGATAGGACGTTCTGAGGATTTTGGAAGCAACGTGTCAACATCACTGCTAAGAATACGCGAATTGGGAGTAAAGATCGGCACAGCCAAGCATGAGAAGCACACCGGACGCACAAGAAGTCTTAAAGGACTGGTACTATTAACCGCACGATGCTGATGAATATGTTGAGAGGGGAATCTGAGCCCGGAATGCTGGAAAGATAATCTAACTCATAACTCGTGTGGACGTGGCGGTGAAGCGAACCCACGACCTTCACAGCACGAGGCCACGGAGGCCCCTCTAAACAGATGAGGACCCTAGACTTTGTCAACAGTATACACTCTGTCACTTTAAAAGATATCTCGACCTTCTACGTTTGAACCTGTTTGCCGCTCCAACTTTCAGGGGCGATAAACCGAAGTAGGTAAAACTAGGTTATCTAGATAGGTAGAGCTTCAAACTGAAACCAAGCTGTAGCAGATGGGCGCTCACTCATTGGGAAGTGAGAGTAAAGAAACGGACCCTTTCCCACGTCTTCCGGTTTAAAGGGCTAGACCTATATTTTATAGACCAATCGGCACTTGGTGGGTGATGTGGTCAGCATCACGCCAGCCGCCTTTACTTCCTAGTCCTCCACCGGGTGGACACTAAAGTGCTGATAGGTGGCTTGTGTATCATCTCTCTCGCGCTCTGTGACTCTCCGCCTACTTTTAATAAACAAACATGCACGTATTAATCGACACTTACATATAGAAGTAGATATATAGAAGGACACGCTAGATAACACGCATGTTACATACAAACGAAGACAGCACCTCCCTGCAAGAACAAGTGTACTAAGACACACGACCAGCTAGGCACCAGCAAAATGTTTGTCTCTTGGGAACCAAAGCGGTTAAAACAGATGTGGCCGCGACAAGGGATTAGACCGCTCCCTTCTGCGTCTTCTTGTAATATAAACGAATCTATTCATTGTTTATTCTCATGGCGATTTACAGTGACCGACCAGTCTCTGTCAAACAGGACAGTTTTGGGTTTAAATCCACATAGGTCGTATTTATATAAGCAACATCACGTTGTTGTGTCGAGCCAGCCCTAGATTGGAGCCTAGGAATTGTTGTGGAAAATAAAAGCGGTTGCAGTGATGTTGATTAGTGTTGAAAAAATGTAGGTCTAGTGCTGAATGAGCGACGTGCCAATGACTTGAAAAGTTTAGTTGCTTTAACTTAGTTCTTTGGTGTCTTTCTGGCGATAGCAACGGTCTTAAATGTCACCCCCATCTCCGGGACTCCACAATTTCGTGGGGTTTAGGTTTAGACAACGGATCAACATCATGACACAAGGGTAATGACCCATAAGTGCTCCGTTCGTTTGAGTCGGAATAATCACAGTGCATGAAGTCCGTCGCATCTGCGAGGATGCAAAAATACTTTGTGTACATTTTTAAATCCTAATTTTTTTTTTTTACAATACACACGGACGTCCGGTCTCACTAGAGACTAGGGGAAATTACTATAAGTCCACGTGAAAAATTCCCACCCTTCACCGGTGCTCGAACCCGGGACCTTTAGCACTAGAGGCGGACGCCATAGCTCGAGACCACGCAGCTCCTCATTTCGTAGAGAATTCCCGCGAAAGTCCAATATTACAGTTGGGTAGGATTAGTAGGTGTTCGTTTCACACCCTAACACTTCGATACAATTCTATTTTCCCGGGAACTTCCCTCCCATGAAATTTTGGAGTCCCCGAGATATGGTGAAATTGAAAAAGAAAAGAGCTATAGCAACTTCTTCATCATTCCGAGCCTTTTGAGGTTCATTGCTGCAGATATCACACGCCTCCATTAGTCTTTGTGACTGGCCTTCTCCTTCCAGTTGGTGACTCCCAAGTGTTTAAGGTGTGCCTCACGTTTGACCAGAATAACTCTATTGTCAAGTCTTTATTATCGTCACCTGTCCATGATCGCATGGCCACAGAACAGAACGTGAAATCAATGTCTGTCGGCGTTATTGATTCTGGATTTATTGATGGCAGAACCCGGGATTGCTCCTACCGCGGCTTCTCTTGAGCTGTTTTGCCGACGGCTTTCCCCATCTACCCCACCTTTGTTTCTGTGTTTGCTGGAACGTTTTGTTCTTGTTATTTTTTTTTTCTCGGTTGGTTTCATATGGCCAGGTTGTCTTTTATGTTGCCTCTATGAACTGGTAGGGCAGCGTCAAGTCTCCAAGGGTTCCCTAAAGTGTGTCCTGGAGCCCTCTTCCGCCTGGCTATCTGTTTTCTCGCAGCTTTTGCAGTTCGGCAGATAACAGTGGTGTGAAGAGTCCGTTCCTTCAAAGAGGGAGAACCTTTGAGGCCTTTGAATTAATCAAGTAACAGGAAGTGTATTGATTGGCACTCATAGAAAGAAGTAGAAAGATAGAAAAACACACTAGACAACATAAAAAATGGAAAGCTATAATTACCGTGCCGGGAATTGAACCTGTCACCTCCAGACGGCGTGTGCGCCTCGCCATGGATACAAGTGCACTAAGAACATGGTCAACTGTGCACCCCCCCCCCTTCCAAAAGGTGTCTTATTGGTCATGTCTATCGTACAGCTTGAAATCCACAACTATGGAATACGCCGTCTGGAGGTGAAGGTTCAATTCCCGGCACAGTAACTATAGCTTTCGATTTTTATGTTGTCTAGTGTGTTCTTCTATCTTTCTACTTCTTTCTATGAGTGCCGATCAATACACTTTCCGTTTCTTGATTAATTCGTTCCTTTAAGCGAAGTGTTCCTATGTGTATCACATTTTCCCTTGGTCGTGCGAATATCTCCTCGGTTTTAGTCTTCTGCCATTTATCTTGCAGTGAAGCAAAATTCCTATTTCAACTCACTAGAATTTGTAGGCGTGGTCATGACCGGTTAGATCTGAATCTAAACCCAAGATAATGGCCATACACGGGAAGCCAAAGAAGAAAAATAAACTATCATAGAACTAGCGTCGTCTTTTTCTCTGCACCCTGAGCGATATCCTGAGGAGGGTATCGGTGCACTTATGGGGCTGAATGGTGGAAAGCCAAAGAAGAAGAAAAAAACCACCATGCAACCAGCATCGTCTTATTACATTGCACCCTGAGCGATACCCCGAGGAAGGTATCGAGGCACTTAAGGACTGATTGATGGAAAGCCAAAGAAGAAGTAAAAAACCACCATGCGACCAGCATCGTTCTATTCATTGCACCCCGAGCGATACCCCGAGGAAGGTATCGAGGCACTTAAGGACTGATTGATGGAAAGCCAAAGAAGAAGTAAAAAACCACCATGCGACCAGCATCGTCCTATTCATTGCACCCTGAGCGATACCCCGAGGAAGGTATCGAGGCACTTAAGGACTGATTGATGGAAAGCCAAAGAAGAAGGAAAAAACCACCATAAAACCAGCATTGTCGTATTCATTTCACCCTGAGCGATACCCCGAGGAAGGTATCGAGGCACTTGTGGACTGAATGATGGAAAGCCAAAGAAGAAGAAAAAAACCATCATAGAACCAGCGTCTTATACATTGCGCCCTGAGCGATACCCCGAGGAAGGTATCGAGGTACTTATGGACTGAATGATGGAAAGCCAAAGAAGAAGAAAAAAACCATCATAAAGCCAGCATCGTCTTATTCATTGCATCTTGAGCAATACCCTGAGAAGGAGGGTATCGGTGCACTTATAGGCTGAATGATTGTTTTTGCAGTATAATTGATCTTCCCACTTTTCACAGTGTATTAAACGGACCTTGGCGCCACGTAACGAGTCGCCTACTTTTAGAGATACCGTACCAAGGAACTTGGCGGCCATCTTGTTTCTTCTTAGCGTTTTCATTTACATATGAATCTGTCGATCGATGCTGAGTCGATGGTTTTGTGACAGGCGGTCGATCGATCGACAGTTCGATCGGAGCGTCGATTGCAGGGCCCGTTGTGACCTGTTCTGTAATTCCAACTTGAAAGCATATTCTAGCACAGCGGTTTTCAACCTAAGACCATCGGAAAACCACATATTCACTGAATATAATTTGACACATTGAGGCAAACCTTTTGGCCAGAAAGAACAACAGTGGAACGTAAACTCTATGGACCACTGAATGAATTAACAGCAGTGAAATTTATACAAGAGACAACATTGCGGATATAGACAACTTATTTCAGGAGAACGGAAGAAGACTGAAGTTATGAAGGAAAATAATTGTTTATAGGTCACCACAACACGAGGAAATTGTTTTAAAGGGTCGCGGCATTAGGAGGGTTAAGATCTACTGTTCTAGCACTTTCGGCTACGCGCTTTAATGTTCTTGTCGGAGGGTCATATGGATTGATTAAAACATTTCGGTACTGGTTGGCACTAGAAGAAGACAGGAACTCCCCGTGTGGGTTCCAGGGGCGCAATTGTGTTGGGGGGGGGGTGGGGCGGGGGTAGTATAGAGCGTAGACGTACTGCCCTGTAACATCCATTTCGTAAAGGGCGACTTATAAGATTTTCCTTCGAAGAAAACCTGCATCTGCTGAAGAGGAGAGGGACATTAGAGGCTGTTCGAAGAAGAGGAGAGGGACATTAGTGGGCGTTCGAAGAAGAGGAGAGGGACATTAGTGGGTGTTCGAAGAAGAGGAGAGGGACATTAGTGGCTGTTTGAAAAAGAGGAGAGGGACATTAGTGGCTGTTTGAAGAAGAGGAGAGGGACATTAGTGGCTGTTCGAAGAAGAGGAGAGGGACATTAGGGGGTGTTCGAAGAAGAGGAGAGGGACATTAGTGGGTGTTCGAAGAAGAGGAGAGGGACATTAGGGGGTGTTCGAAGAAGAGGAGAGGGACATTAGTGGCTGTTTGAAGAAGAGGAGAGGGACATTAGTGGCTGTTCGAAGAAGAGGAGAGGGACATTAGGGGGTGTTCGAAGAAGAGGAGAGGGACATTAGGGGGTGTTCGAAGAAGAGGAGAGGGACATTAGTGGGTGGTCGAATAAAAGGAGTGGGACATTAGTGGGTGGTCGAATAAAAGGGGTGGGACATTGGGTCAAGGGTTATGTTATGTTATATAATATAAGCTACTTATGTAAAACGGACTGAATTGAAGTTTCTCTGACCACTTCTGTACTATAATCTTTTCCAAAACTCGAGTTTTCCACGCAATTTCTTTATACGGGTCTCGCTTATTTGTAGACATACAGTTGGTTCCTCGCCCTAAGACAAAAGCACTACGACATGGAAGAAAAAACCCATAATAACTACTTTTACGACATGCTTGTTATGGGGGACGGGTTAACTTCCCGACGATGGGGTCCCCGAAACCCACACTGAGATTTGGAAAATGTAAGACGTCTCTTTTTTTTTTCTGGTGAAAGACAACACAGTACTATCCTAGGAGTGTATGGCGGGACACTGAGCTACGGGTGTTTTTCGTTGACACAGGAGCGGAGCAACTATGAGGTGACCCGTTTGCTATGAAGCGGAAACTAGGATTACCATATCCTGGGAGTATAAGATATGTCAAATTCTTGCCTTTACCACTTGTATCTCTTGGTCATTTTTCAGTGTCCAGACTGTTCTGTGAGAGTGAGTCCTTCAAGATGGACCTGATACTTGACGTCAACACGCTAATTTACCCCGTGGAACTGGGTAGGTTATTGTTGTTTGTGTATCTGAGAAAGAGGAAGATGAGTTAGCAGTATTTACTGCAACAGACTCGAGGTCGTCTAATAGAAACCTTATAACGCACTTTGATGAGAGAGGCCAAAGGTGCTAGACTTGATTCTATCCACAATGTGGAAGTGATTGCACACGATGGGACGGAAATGAGAAATATGATGATGATAATACACTACAACTGGATTACTGCGTAATAGTACGTTTCATAACTTGTGTCCTCACACTTTTAACAAATAAGTCGAAAACTTCTGCACGGATCAACACGAATTTTTGTCTGCGGCCAAAGATTTTCCTACTTCCTTAACTCTTTGAGTCCCAAGGAACGCATCATGCGTTCATAGGTTCCAACCTAAAGGCCTAATAAACGCAAGATGCGCCGATTTTACATATCTCTTAACTGCTCCTTGGGCCTTTCATGGGACTCTAAGAGTTAAGATTTCCTAATTCATAGTTACACAGGTGCTGCTGTTTTCTTAAAGCGGCCAATTAATTGTCTCTTTGATCTATATTCGACTAATATACCCTCAAAAAGAGAATATGCAGTAATTGGCACAAGCGTGTTGATTGGAAATATGTTCACGTGTGCAGCGATGCGTTGTGGTTATTTTGATAGCCTATCCGGCAGACAGAGAAATATCCGCAGTTCACAAAAGAATAATACTGGGGGTGTCCACATGGGAGTGAAATACCTATGACACGCGTGCAGTTCTTGTTACTCAGTTAAGCATGTAAGTATGCTGTATTGGTGTCTATTTTTTTAAAAAAAATATACTGCAAATGAGGCAAAATGGAAACTTAATGTTTGCTCACATAAAGATATTATGACAAGGACATGATTATCAACAGGTTGCATGCCAAATTTCAACAAATTACACCCTGTGATTGCCCAGATAAATAAAATCCTTACCCGCACAGTTGAGGCGACAGCACTAGCCATTCGGCCGTAAAACCTCAGGCTGAAAAGACCACCCTACCTGTCCCGCAAAATGGTATTATAAAGGCAGCAATTGGCCGATTGCTGAGGTACAGCTTTTTAAAAGTTGGATATTGCTTTTAAAACAGACTGTAGGAAGTCATTAGTCAGACCTAAGTAAAATCATTAGAATCGACTTTATTTGCATCGAATTTCATCGCACATGGCACGTTCTCTCCGTCAAGCGGCTGGTCGCAGACCGAAAAGGTCGTACAAAGCACGAAACCCGTAGCCCCCACCCTTTCCCTCAAAGCCCCAACGTTTCCCCCCCCCCCCCGTAAAAATTGCCTTTTGTAGAATACAGAAGGCTTTGGCGGAACCAAACCACACAGTCTGTGAAACAGATCTTTTAGGCCTCGAACATTACGAAACGATTGTTTGCTCCCTGCTTACTCCACTCTTGTAGAAACTGTAACGTATGAAAACTACCAGTTACTAGTACTGTATTACGATGCTAGCTACGCACGCATACTGTCTACAGCCAAATGAGAGAAATGTGACGTGATACCCCCTGCAGTCGCTTGACTGCAGATCTGAAGGTCGTAGGTTTAGACCCTAAAAATGACTTTAGCTCCCAGATCGACCAGCCTTGAATGGGTGCCAGGTAAATTCATGGGAAGTAAAGGCAGCAGGCGTGATTTTGACCACTTTGCAGAAGAGTGCCGTTTGGTCTATATAATATAGGCCCAGCCCTGTATGCCCGATGGCGCGAACAAAGTCCCTTCACTTTTTCCGACCCTCTCCAGTGTAATCTACTAACGCTTACACGTGCGAATTGGTCACACCTGACCACCGATGCTCATTAACGCAGACATCTTTATGTACTTTAACATTGACATGTCCCGCAGGTGATAAATTTCGACTTGTCATCGCCACCACACTCCGCGAGGACGGCTGCCCGGACGACGGCGAGTTCAACCCGACCAGCACCGGGCCCAGCCGGGCGGATCAGTTCGAGTACGTCATGTACGGCAAGGTCTATCGCATCGAGGGCGATGACGGATCCATGGATTCCTCCAGACTGTAAGTACCTGCAGCCGTTTGGTGTGTGTGTACTGTTTGTCAGTGTGGTTGAGTCATGTGCCTCCAGACTGTAAGTACCTGCAGCCGTTTGGTGTGTACTGTTTGTCAGTGTGGTTGAGTCATGTGCCTCCAGACTGTAAGTACCCGCAGCCGTTTGGTGTGTACTGTTTGTCAGTGTGGTTGAATCATGGCTCCAGACTGAAAGTACCTGCAGCCGTTTGGTGTGTACTTTTTGTCAGTGTGGTTAATTCGTGGCTCCAGACTGTAAGTACCTGCAGCCGTTTGGTGTAAACTGTTCGTCAGTGTGGTTGAGTCGTGTGCCTTCAGACTTTAAGTATTTCTAGCCGTTTAGTGTGTAATGTTTGTCAGTGTGGTTGAGTTGTTTGACTTCCGCTGTGAAGATTGGGTGTTCGGTTCTGTTGACCCTCCTCTAAATCGATGGTGCATGTATTTATTATGTACTTTCATTTTAGCTCACCTCAAACATGGGTAATTCCGGAATCCCCAGTATTACATGGTGTTAGAGCTAGGATTAGTCTGTCTTCATTTAAAACCTCAACGCCTTTATAATATTGGACTGCCACAGGGATTCCGTACACCCTGTTCATAAAGTCACTGTAGACCATATTACTTACACATTTAAAAAGTAATTATACACCTCTTTTCTCTCATCACCAGTCAGCAAGTCGTTTACAGAACGTCGCTCTCCCCACGGCATGCCTGAAAGTATCCCTTTCCCTAGCCAGCTGTCCATCCGCATGCGCTTCCAGTGTCTTGTATCCATCTTCGCGTTGGTCGACCCCTGCCGTGCTTTCCACAAACTGCACCTTCTATCACCGTCTTTTTAAAGCCACCATGAGGCTCGATGTGGCCAAAATACTTCAACTTCAGGGGCAGGAAACTGTTTATGAACCAGTTCTCCTTGATGTTTAACTCGTCTTTAACTCTTGTTCTGTTCAGTATGAACAAAGTCATTGCAGTTTAGTTGCGTATCCTTTACACGACGTTGCAGATCCAACCCCAACAGCCCCTGACTGTTGTGTGGTTTTTCTAGACAAATTTATGTCTTGTAGTAACTCGTGTAGAATGGGGATATTTTTCCTTTTCTTGATCAATGGTATTCGGAGAATTTTTCTGTAACATTTTAATCTCTTTATTCTTTTAAAAAAAAGTAAGCATACGTTTGTTTCTTCAGGTTCGAAAAGTAACTATTCTTAATAATTTACAGGTTCGCAAAGTAACTATACATTAGGTAACTACACGTTCGAAAAGAAGTATACATATACTGAAAATATAAAAGTGTATATTAGAGGTGATCTTTGGAACCTAATTTCGGCTGTGACACACGTACTGTGCATAAAATATTAAATAAATACATACAGATACATTATAATATTCATAAATGCACAGTGCTATTTGAATACATGCATATGCATTATCCTAACGTGTATTTAGCTTAGAACACGCTTACACATTTAGAAGCCGACCTACTGACACACTTCTTGTTAGGTTTTCCCATGACATCAAGTTACCATAGTTAGTTATAAGTATTATCCCACTGCACCAGAATGTAACGTGGGAACTTAGTGGATTTGTGTCACCTTCTTGTTTGTATTTCGGCTTTCTACATTTTTGGCTCTCAAATGACGGCCCTCCCTCGGCTTCGCACATGTCCAGTGTTTGACCGAATCATTAGAGCTCCCTCCGGTTCCTGGCACGAGAGTTAGTGGTGTTGTCTCCCCCTGTATGGCAGAGAGAATGTGGGCCACATTGTTTGTGGTAGGAGGAGGGGCTGCCTGATGACAGTGTGAAGTTTTAAATATGCTTGCTTTTAAGATTTGTTCTGCGGAATGCGTTTCCCAAAATGTATTTGCCTACCTCCCTTAAAGAAAACCACCACCCGCTGGACCACTATAGGTCTAACAATATATGATCAGGCCCCCCCCCCCTTCCCCAGGTCGACCCGCCTTGAGTGGGTGCCAGGTGCAGTCCTGGGAAATGAAGGTAGCCGGCGTGACGCTGAGCACATCACCTACCCAGTGCCGATTGGTCTTTACAAATACAGGTCTAGCACTATATCCAAATACGCCTGAAGACATGGAAAAGGGCCCTTTACTTTTACTTACCAGTGAAATAGTGGAGGAGAGAGATAGATAGTGAGAGGGAGGGAGAGAGAGAGAATCTGGCAGCATTATGTACTGTTTGTTATCACAAAAACAAATGATAACTTTGCAGTGACACATTTTTTGAAAAATAAGTGTGAAATAGGAACTACGAATTGTTTTCATTAATGTTCAGATTCAACGCCTCCCCGCCCCATTTTAATTCAGTCTCTCTCTCTGTCTCTTTCTCTCTCTAGTCTTAAGTAAACGTCTTGAGCCATTTCCCAGGCTTTGTTGAACATATATAGTTAGACCTATATTTTACAGACGAATCGGTACTGGGTAAATGATGTGCTCAACATCACAACGGTCGCCTTTACTTCCCTTGATGGGTAGGTGATGTGCTCAACATCACACAGGTCGCCTTTACTTCCCATGATGGGTAGGCGATGTGCTCAACATCACACCGGTCGCCTTTACTTCCCATGACATTACCGGGTACACATTTAAGACTGCCGACGTGGGAACTAATTTTTTTTTAAATTTTGAAGAAATACGGCTCCGATAGGATCCGAACCCACGACGTTACGCCACGGCGGCTCCCTTTGCTAGAGTGCTGTGAAGTTAGAGAAGGACCTTTCTTTTTACGCAAGTGGCCAGTTGGGTATATTAGAATGTTTGGCTATCCTCCGAATAACGGGGACAAAAGATGGCGGCCAAAAAGGAGATGCGGAAGCTGCTGCTCGTGAGTCCTAGCCATCTAGTTTAGCCCCAATCCACGCGGCATGGGAGACTCTTGGCGGTGGCGGTAGCCGCCGGAATACCGCAAATTAGGTCGCCCGAAGTGCGCAATTGACACGTGACTGAGGCTCTGTTAGGATGTTTTTTCGGCGCCATCTGTTGTGCCCGTTATTCGGAGGATAGCCGAATGTTTTTATCTGCCAGTCAACACTCGATGGGTGGTACCTTTATTGTCGCCTTTACGTCCGATGACTTTACCTGGTTCCCATTTTAGACAAGGTCGACCTGAAGCCAAGGTGAAAACAAAAGCCGATCCCGTGAGGATCTGAACCAAGGACTTTCTGATCCTTATGCGAGCTACTGGGGATGGTAACACGTGATTTTTTCCTCGTGCCTTTGCTGTAGATAGTGTGCGTGCGTAGCTAGCATCGTAGTACAGTACTAGTAACTGGCAGCTTTCGTACGTTACAGTTTCAGAGGAAACATTAGAAACATGGGAGTTTAAACCCAGTACCTCCGTACCTGCAGACACACATACACACATATCTTTTCTCGACCATTTTCCACGCCTTCGGGTATATTGGGTACTTAGGGATCGACCTGTATTTTATAGTCCAATCGGCACTTGCTGGTGATGTGGTCAGCGTCAAACCGACCGCCTTCACTTATGAGGACTGCACCTGGTGCCCACTCAAGGCTGGGTCGACATGGGTGCCAGTGTCACACTAAACAGATCTCACTCAATGCGAATCTTAACCCAGTACCTTCGTGCCTGTACATAGACATACGCACATAACCGCGACCCCCCCACTGGATGAGATGAGAATTGATGGACAATGGTCAGAAGTACCCACCGTCTTCTTATTGCGAACCCCCTTAACGCCGCCT
This sequence comes from Candidula unifasciata, assembly GCA_905116865.2. Classification (NCBI taxonomy): domain Eukaryota; kingdom Metazoa; phylum Mollusca; class Gastropoda; order Stylommatophora; family Geomitridae; genus Candidula; species Candidula unifasciata. Next base: position 165,392 of record CAJHNH020000233.1, on the reverse strand, counting down.
GCCTGTCATAACTGTTTGCGTTTTCAAACCTTCAAGTGTCAGTGTCATCAAGAGTGGACATAATCCGCCCCAACTTGGCCCGGTCACACACCAGCGATGAGGGAGGGGGGCAACCGCTAACGTTCTGGAGACAACAGTTGGGCTAAACAAACCATACAATCATTGCTGATGGTCTGTCTTTGTACACATCACGTCCAATGGTTATTTTTTTTTCCTACCTCAAAATATGTTTAAGGCCCTACCAACCAACGTTGCCCCCACCTAAGAATTGTGACAGAAAAATATTTACTCCCCAGTGTTGAAAAATTGGATATTCAAGCGGTGGTATAAGTGGAAAAGGTTAAAGTTCCTGCAAAGCCAACGGAGCTTACGTTTCGGACATGGCATATTCATTCGCACAGCAGGCGAAAACCTCAGGTGGTTTGGCTTTTGAAAATGTGGCAGCTAATTGGTTGAAAAGTCAGACGGGCTGACTTAAAAGGACCTCACAGAAGTCAAAGGTATAGCTTGAGCTTACTCCGTATTACCGAGACAGTACTGACCTTTCTGGAGCTATTTGAGAACAATAGAAATGCTGTGTAGATATACACAATTCTTATTTTGCGTTTATGATGTATAACGGTATCTGAACAGTCATTTGTTTTCATGCGGATCTCTCATATATTGCATTTTCTTCTTCTTCTTCTTCTTCTTCTGCGTTCATCCGAAGATGAAATTGCGTTGTGACAGTTTACAGCATGGCTGCGATATTTGCACCTTTCGGCCAACACATCCAACTTCTGCGGGCATTTGTTGACTGGGTTAGCCTTCCTGGATATTGTATTTGAAAACAAAGATCTAATATGTTTTCATGCAAAGACTCTTAATCTGTTGTTCATGCGTAGCTGAAATATTATGTTTTCTGAATCATCATCATTGGACAGTGATCATACTTTCAGAATATTGTATTTAGTCTCTGGAGATGTGGATATACAAAAATTAAGCTAGTTGCATATCCTTTAGAGCAGCGTTCTTCAACATTTTTTTTACTCCCAGGCCACCAAAACCATAGGGAATGATAAAATAACTTTTATGCAGTTGAACGGAGTTTATAAATTCACACCTGTTTGATTCTCACCCCTGAGGTGTCAATCCTTCAAACTGCAATCCGGGAAGAGAAAACCTCCATACCTTCCCCATAAGACATAAATTTTTAGGGGTCTAGCTGGTCTGGTCTGTTAAAGGAAAAAAAAAAAAAAACACCGAAAAAAATAATTTGATCAAGCCTTTGAGCTCATCTAAACACTTGCTTATAATTGCGATTTCTATTGTGCTGTACATGTTCTGATTTTGTTTCTTATGGTACCATTATTTCTTGTTGTCAGAGAACGTATATCTGATTGCGATGTTTTTTTTAATTATAGAATTCTTGTAACATGCCGGTGTTGGTTTCCAAGGAGGTAGGTATCCGCTGTACTTTCTTATTGTGTAGTTTCGTTCCCGACAGATGGGGGGGGGGGGGGGGGGCTTAGACCTTCCTTTCCGTAGCCAAGAAGTGGGCCGCCGCGGACCGGTTGGAGAACACTGGAGAACAAGGCAAAGATCGCGGATTTCATCCTGATTGGATTTTTAAACCCTGTTAAAACATTGTTTGTATTGGAGGGGTGGGGGAAGGGAGTCTAGAGGACAACGACACAAAGTAGTACTAATTATAGTAGTGACACCAACATAAATATGGATTAATGGATAGATTAGATAGATAGATAGATAGATAGATAGATAGATAGATAGATAGATAGATAGATAGATAGATAGATAGATAGATAGATAGATAGATAGATAGATAGATAGATAGATAGATAGATAGATAGATAGATAGATAGATAGATAGATAGATAGATAGATAGATAGATAGATAGATAGATAGATATGATTTTGGTTTGTGGTTTTGAACAACGGATCATCATGGCACACGGGGTAGTAACCCATAAGTGCTGCATTCTTCTTCTAACTCAAATCTGATTCCTAAGAAGCTCAGCACAATGCACATGCTCTGTAGCATCGGTAATGATCCTGAAATACTGTGGGTAGATTTTTAACTTCAAATTTTGCCCGGACAGCGCCGTTAAGCTACTCTTTTCGATTTCCAACTACCAAGGGATTTTTTTACGTCCGCAGAAATGCACACTGGCGTCCGATCTCACTACCTAGAGACCAGGGAGAATTACTAGAAGTCCATGTCCACGTGAAAAAAACCCCCAGCCCTTACCGGGGATTGAACCCGGAACTTCTAGCAGTCAAGGCGAACAGCATGCCCCGAGAACACGCAGCCCCATTTATTATTTAAATGAATGATTGTCTAAGTGTTCACATCTGTTTCTCACCAGATTTCTATCTCGGGTAGTTTTATCTCGCAAGACTTTTAAAACGAGTGTAGGAAGCAGAGAGAGAGAGAGAGAGAGAGAGAGAGAGAGAGAGAGAGAGAGAGTAACAGCGATAAAATAATGGATTGATCGATTTATTGATTGACTGATCATCTGTTCGATCATTTCCGTCCCTTCGAAGTTGGAGGGCATCAGCCGGAGAGGCGAGGAAGCAAAGGCCTGCAAACAAATAAAATAGATCTGTAAAACAGACATCCACACCTAACTCAAGTTCTGGAACAAGACTTAAATATAAAAGTGGACGAACAACCAAAACTTTCCTTTGCAGTTTACAGACGGTGAACGCTCAGAAGAAGCTTTCCGTTCATGATCAGGCTTCTGCTGTCTGGGAAGTTTATATCGGTGACGCTTTTACCAGCGCTAATAATTCGGGACCCGGAACATTTTCTGGAAAGAAAAGCGTGCCGCCTCCACAGTGTAGGTTGACTGTAGTTCACTGTCTGTGGTCTTTAAGAATTGTACTCAGCGAGAACCCGACCTCTTCCACCGTTGGGCGTTCACACCTCTGTCTGCTTGTAAATATAATGGTTAAAAAAAAATCATACACCCACTGTGAACAGAACCATAGTGGGTTGAGGATTGTGTTATTTATATCTACTACAGTGTAGCTTAGTAACATTAGAAGAGAAGTGCCGTTCGGTGTCATCTAGTCATGTTATAGGAGAAGTGTCGTTTTATCACCTTATGTGAGAAGTGTCGCTTTGTCACTTTACGGGAGAAGTGTCGTTTTGTCACTTTACGGGAGAGGTGTCGTTTTGTCACTTTACGGGAGAAGTGTCGTTTTGTGACGTAATAGGCGACTTATCGTTTTTATTTATAAACAGTCACATCACTTTGTGTGAGGAGTACCATTTGGTCACGGTATGGGAGAGCTGCCGTTCGGTCACCTTATGGGAGAAGTGCCTTTTGGTACCGTTATAGAAGTGTCGTTTGGTTACCTTATGGGAGAAGTGTCGTTTGGTTACCTTATGGGAGAAGTGTCGTTTGGTTACCTTATGGGAGAAGTGTCGTTTGGTTACCTTATGGGAGAAGTGACGTTTGTCATGTCACAGGAGAAGTGCCCTTTGTTACTTTATGGAATAAGTGCCGTTTGTTCACGTTTCGGGAGAAGTGCCTTTTCGTTACTATATGGGAGAGGTTTCGGTTAGTCACGCTGTGGGAGATGTGACGTTTGGTCACATTTGAGAAAAGCGAGTTTAGAGAACATAGTCTCTTCAGTGCATACCTATGTCCAGCATCTGATGTGATATTTTTGTAAATGTATAGTTCGAAAGGTCGGATAACTAGGTCATACTTGGAGGATGCAGGATGGCAGTCCCCCCTAGCATGTCATCTGCGGCCATTTCAAATGGGAGAGACTGTCTTAAAGGATGGAACCACATACACATATAACAGTAGACAGTGACACCAGGCAGCGAAAAGAGATGCAGATGAAGTCTTCTTAGCCTGCGTGCTGGAAGGAAAGTGTGTCACAGCACCCGAACTGACACATGCTGTTGGAGACCGCCAGAAATTGAGATGCATGCTCTCTGGCGCCAGTCGACAATGCACTTGGCGGTGATCGTGAGGCAGTAGCAGACTACATGTGTGGCCGGATGTTTCAACGTCAAGAGTGATGGAGTTGGCCACCAGATGTCTTATGATGTTCTCTGGACAGTTTTTTGGGGAGACAGTGAACAAGAAAAAGCCATAAAGGTAAAAATGAACAGAGGGCTGATTCAAAATATGTCACAGGAAGCTGTTATTACTTTAGGCGTTTCTAAATATAATCAGTGGGGGGTAGGGTGGAGAGAGTGGGAGCGGGGATGTGTGGAGAACGAGAACGAATGGAGATGTGGATATATGGAGGGAGCGATAGATGGATGCAGGAACGGATAGATAATTATATGCATGTTTGCAGGAATAGATAGATAGGATCCCCGAAGGAGTATATAAATGGATGAGGGGAAGAAGGAAGCGAACTTTTTAAAAATTAACACAGTATCACAAATTGGGCACCCAAGCCCGTCTTACATTAAGGATAGAAATATAGTTAGAACGAGGGATAAAGGGGTAGGTGTATGGGTGGAGGCATAGGGTGAGGAAAATAGAAACATAGATAAACAGACGCATGACGGAAGAGATAGATAGATGGGTGCATGGAATAAACTTAGGCTATATAGAACATGAACAAATCTTAACTCTTTGAAGTTTGTTGGGCGCCAACCTCAAAAATTAGCACCTGATTATGGATGTGGTCAATCCTTATTAGGCAGGCTGCTTTTATTTCCCATATTGTTACCTGTCTGCACAGTTTGTGGCGACTGCACTGACCACGAGGTCCTAATATTTTAAACCCACCACCACCTCCGCCTTCTTAAACCGCTCTAAAAATTGTGCTATCGGAAAAGACCCAGATAATGCAGGATCGACGTTGGAACCCCCGTTTAATGTTAACAGAATCCCCTCTTTGTTTGGATTGGAACACATGGCCACAGAGCTAACAGCTTCAGTGCTCTAACCTCTGGAATACAACGGCTCCCACAAGTTTATTGCCCCTTGTGAAACGAGACGTTGCTACAGGATTGTTTAGCGTGTGAGAACTAGCCGAAAGTATTTTGGGGTGCGTTCCTGTCCTAATCTAACATTCCGGCCTGGTAGGTATCTATAGTTAGTGTAAAGTGTTTATAGTAGATCTGTCTAGACCAGTGATTCCCAAACTGCGCGCCGTGGTGGACCCGTAAGCCGCGACCACTTCCGAGGGGTGCCACGAAATATTCGAAGATACACGAGTTTTTTTTTTGTGTGGGGGCGGGGAGCGGCACTGGTCTAGATCCTTTTTGTTTGTTCTAATTGAAGCGGTTTTCAACGTTTTAGGGGAACAAGGAGCTTTCGGTTAGCCCGTCTTTTAAATTAATATCCCCCTTTTAGGAGTGTAATATGTAGAAGTAACATCTGAAGTATGAGAGTCAAACAGGTTTATATCCCGAAAACCGCGTTCATTCTGTTAGCCATATCATTTTCGATCAGCAGGTACTGTATATAACGTCGCTTTGCCCACAAAACGCCGGAAAGTACCCCCCCCCCCCCCCTCTTTCTCTTTCTCTCTAGACAGTTTTTCAGTCCTGTGTTCTTCATAACCAATGTACCTTCAGTGTATTATATCCACTATCGCGGAGACACGCCTCTGCCACGTTTCCCCAAACAGTACCCGCCATCATCGCTGTCTCCAGACCACTCTAACGTTTAACGTGACTAAAATATCTCTGCTTTAAAGACCGGATGCTGTTTATGAGCGTTATCCTTGGTGCTCAGATCATGTAGGATATTTGTATTCTTCTTCTTCCTGAGTCATGTAGGATATCTGTATTCTTATTCTTCCTGAGCCATGTAGGATATCTGTATTCTTATTCTTCCTGAGCCATGTAGGATATCTGTATTCTTATTCTTCCTGAGCCATGTAGGATATCTGTATTCTTATTCTTCCTGAGCCATGTAGGATATCTGTATTCTTATTCTTCCTGAGCCATGTAGGATATCTGTATTCTTCTTCCTGAGCCATGTAGGATATCTGTATTCTTATTCTTCCTGAGCCATGTAGGATATCTGTATTCTTCTTCTACCTGAGCCATGTAGGATATCTGTATTCTTCTTCTTCCTGAGTCATGAAGGATATATGTATTCTTATTCTTCCTGAGCCATGTAGGATATCTGTATTCTTATTCTTCCTGAGCCATGTAGGATATCTGTATTCTTATTCTTCCTGAGCCATGTAGGATATCTGTATTCTTATTCTTCCTGAGCCATGTAGGATATCTGTATTCTTCTTCCTGAGCCATGTAGGATATCTGTATTCTTATTCTTCCTGAGCCATGTAGGATATCTGTATTCTTCTTCTACCTGAGCCATGTAGGATATCTGTATTCTTATTCTTCCTGAGCCATGTAGGATATCTGTATTCTTATTCTTCCTGAGCCATGTAGGATATCTGTATTCTTCTTCTTCCTGAGCCATGTAGGATATCTGTATTCTTCTTCCTGAGCCATGTAGGATATCTGTATTCTTCTTCTTCCTGAGTCATGTAGGATATCTGTATTCTTCTTCTACCTGAGCCATGTAGGATATCTGTATTCTTATTCTTCCTGAGCCATGTAGGATATCTGTATTCTTCTTCTTCCTGAGCCATGTAGGATATCTGTATTCTTATTCTTCCTGAGCCATGTGGGATATCTGTATTCTTCTTCTTCCTGATCCATGGTATTCTAAGAATTTTTGTCTGTAGCATTTCAATTCCAAAAGTTCATATTTTTTGTTCTCGGTCACGTTCAGCTGTATATATATATATATATATATATATATATATATATATATATATATATATATATATATATATATATATATATATATATATATATACACACACATAAACACACACATATATATATATATATATATATATATATATATATATATAAGATCCCTTGTCACCCATTTTAGGCGCATCGGGCAAATGGGAAGAGCACCCATATTTTTACAAACCATTCGGTAATGTCGTCAGCATTGCGCCCGCCGTCTTTACTGGTACCCATTTTAGGCTAGGTCGACCTGCGACGCCCTATACCATGATAAAAATCCACTCAGCCAGCAGTGGGATTTCGATCGCGGTGCTTTGGAATTACAAGCCGACTCGCAACACCCAAGCTACGGACGCCGCACCTGTAGCCGTGTAACCCATTTGTATTAGGACACCAAAAAGAGTAACGAAGTTCTTCTCCGCGTTTACCAGCTGTAAACTCTTGTGGAAAGTTTTGGTTGTTCGTCCACTTCTGGTCTGCAGTCCTGCTCCAGAACCTGAGTGTTGCGTGTACATCTGTTTGACAGATCTCAGGCAGATGCGCTCCGACTTCGAAGGAAGCTCCTACTTAGTCGACTCATACGACATGCTTTTGGTTAAGCAGTGAGTCTATTCCTGTTTTGCCTATAATAGGGCCCCGGAACCCACACGGGGGAGTAACGAAGTCACCTGTAGTCCAGTGAATGCTTGTGAGTTTTAGGCTTGGTCGACAGGGTCAGTTTTTACCCCCTCCAAATTCGCCCGTTGCGGTTTGAAAAAAACAAACAAAACCGGCCCGCCTGCAGAAGAGTCATTACAGCACTTGCCCTCTGGTGCGGGTAATCAGGTAAGGCCATTGATCCATCTAGGGTTATTGTCTGTAGGATTAACACCTCAGGGACGAGTATCAGACAGGGACAAATCCCAGTTACTCCCAGTCAGCCGTGTAACACAGTTATGGTAAGGCACCTGTACTGCCAGAATATCAGGCAGTAAAATGTATAGATGGGCTAGCTCTGTGATCGTGAGTTTACGTCTTCCAGGTCAGCTTTACCACTCCTGACTTCAGTCTTGTTTCGTTTTGATACATTGTTTGAATCTGCCTTTGAGAGAGGTAGATAAATGGTTGCAGGACGGGAAAGGTAGGTAGATAGACAAATTAATTCAGGACGAGATAGATAGGCAGATAAATGGTTGCGGTAATGGATACATATATAGGTAGATAAATGGTTACAGGAAGGGATAGATAGATAGATAAATGGTTGCGGTAATGGATACATATATAGGTAGATAAATGGTTGCAGGAAGGGATATATAGATAGATAAATGGTTGCGGTAATGGATACATATATAGGTAGATAAATGGTTGCAGGAATAAATAGATAGGTAGATTAATTGATGCAGGAAGGTATAGATAGGTAGATAACTGGTTGCAGGAAAGGATAGGATAGCTTGTCGTGCAAAGCGACCAATTAGGCTTGTTTTTTCTTTCGACTTCGGAGTGCATCTGCCTGAAACACGAGGAACCAACAGTCTGCATACACATAAGCCAGATCTGTAAAACTGTTTGGACGCAAAACTTGTGTTCTGGAACAAGTCCATAAGTAGGCGAACCGCCAGAACTTTCCTCCGGGGTTTTTAACCTGCTAACGCTCAGAAAAAGAAGAAGAAACATGCGACCTTTAGAATAGAGTTTTTACAGTACGGAAAACTAGGACATAGACCACGTTCAGCCCCAGTCACTCGTGCTTCAGTTTGTTTTGCTAGCTTACCTGTTAGTATGTTTGTTTTGGAAGGCGGTAAATAAAGCCATTGTCCATCGAGGCTGGCTTCTGTCAGTCGGCCAGGTGATGTCTCCGCAACAGAGGCTCGCTGCAAGGAGTCTCCAAGGACAGACTCTATGGGAGTGTCTACAGTACAGTGGCATCTTCCTCAGTGTCGTGTATATTGTGTGTATGTATCCAGCCAACCAGCGAGAATATAGATCGTTCGTTCTTGTTTTGTTGGATCTAGTTTCTTTTCTATGGGGGGTGAATCAGTGTGTTTCAAAGTACAGTGTGCGTCCGTGTTAATCACCGTGTGTTGTGTATACATGTATATGGGCGCCGTGCGTCTGCCTGTGTGTTTTGTGTTCGGTTGTCGTTAAAATTATATGTTTATATGTGATTTAAATTGTCCGTAAAATCTACCTTGACGCGTTGTGTGCCAGTGTGGTTCAAGTTGTAGCGTGCCGCGGATTGTTTTTCGCTGATAGTATTTATCTTTTGATTTATAGTCTTAGAGAAGGTAAGCCTTACTGTCATTTTAATGGATAGATATGCCGGAGTTTACATCCGATGAAGAAGAAGAAAAGGTAGCCACGCTCAGCTTCGTATTCTCAATGGACGGTAGCCGGTTTACGTGTGAACTGGTGAAATAGGAGCCAACTTATTGTGCCTGACTGTTTCCATCAACGGCAACCGCATTTCTGGTGGCGACTGTTGGCTTTGGCGCCTCTAGCAACTGATATTTACTGCATGCGTATATTTCTGGATTGTTCGGGGACTAGTTGTTGACACGTTTTTCAACGGGGACAGGGAGGAATATTTCATTTGTTTTTCACTGGCACAGGTACAAAGCAAATATGGATAAACTCAATTACAGTGAGGCTGAAACTAATGGACTAGAGTTCTCCCGCCTGTTTAGTTCCAATCGGTTGATAGTTTAACCCTTTTTTGTCTTTAGGAGCTGCGTGGTCTCGAGGCATGGCGTCCGCCTCGAATGCTGGAGGTCCCGGGCTCAAGCATCGATGGAAGCTATGATTTTTTTTTCATTTGGACTTCTAGTAATTTCCCCTGGTCTCTAGGTAGTAAAATCGAACGCCCGTGTGTATTGTTACGCACGTAAAAAATATATCCCTTGCCCGTTGGAAATCCAAATCCATCCAAAGCTTTTCAGGATCCTCACCTATGTTACGGAGTTCGTGCACTGCGCCGAGATTCACTGTAAAATAAGCACTTATGGGTTACTACCCTTGTGCCAAAGAATTAAGCTTATACTTATACTTGAAGGGGTTCTACAACTCTCGACCAGCTCAAGGCTGTAGTGTACACCGGTCACGATGGATGCAGATGAATACGGTAACCATGAAAAGCTTTGCTATCTCACTGGAGGTACATTTTCATGAAACTATGGGGGTGGCACCATATGCCTCTACACCCGAGACGAAGAAACGGTTTGTTCAACACGGTTAGTTGAACACGGTCTTTGTAATGATATAATTAAAAAATGTGTACCTCCTGAGTTATGAGTTACGAGTTAGATTATCTTCACAGCACTCCGGAAACATCTATAGGCGCTTAGATTCCCCTCTCAACATATTCAACAGCATCGTGCGGTTAATAGTGCCAGTCCTATGTTGGTTAACAAGACTTCCTTGCCTCTGGTGTGCTTCTCATGCTTGACTGTGCCGATCTTTACTCCCAGTTCGCATATTCTTAGCAGTGATGTGCGCGTATTCTTAGCAGTGATGTGGACACGTTGCTTCCAAAATCCTCAGAACGTCCTATCTTATATCTGTAAGGACAATGACAATGTCTGCATGATCCATGGACCGGCCATCTTTAATGAATGCAGCACCTGCCAGTTTATCAGCTTTTTCATTACCAGCAACACCTGCATGCCCTGGGACGAAAATGAAGGTAACTGCACACACAGGAGAATTTTGCAATGACTCAAACCACTGTCTGCGTAACCAGCCTGCCTTGACGCGACGGATCATGCTCAAAGAGTCACTCAGCACACACACGCGGGAAAAGTCCTGTGATCCCAGCCACACGAAAGCTTGTGTCCTCCTCCGGATAGATGGGCGGTGGTGCTGTTGAGGCGGCACGCCTAGAGCTTCATTATCTCCCTGGGGGTACTCCACCCACCCTTAACGCACTCATTTAACGACCCTGACACTTCTAATTTCAACACATCTTTAAAATGGGGCACTTAATAAAGAAATAAATGAAAGTAGCATATGTCGTCAGAGCTGTTATTTCACAGACAAATTTAGTACATAATTTAGACACCCACAGTGAGACAGGCTGCCACACAAAAGGGAGAGCCGCAGTAGAATAGATTGTTGTAAATATACCACTGTTGTAAATTACTGTTACTACCCCACTGTGTTGTTGGTTGCTGTAAGTAAGTAGCCCACCGTGTTGTAGATTACTGTGTTGTAGATTACTGTAAGTGGCCCACCGTGTTGTAGATTACTGTAAGTAGTCCACTGTGTTGTAGATTACTGTAAGTAGCCCACTGTGTTGTAGATTACTGTAAATAGTCCACTGTGTTGTATATTACTGTGTTGTAGATTACTGTAAGTAGCCCACTGTGTTGTAGACTTTTGTAGATTACTGTAAGTAGTCCACTGTGTTATAAATTACTGTAAGTAGTCCACTATGTTCTAAATTACTGTAAGTAGTCCACTATGTTGTAGATTACTGTAAGTAGTCCACCGTGTTCTAGATTATTGTAAGTAGTCCACTGTGTTCTAAATTACTGTAAGTAGTCCACTGTGTTATTAATTACTGTAACTAGTCCACTGTGTTCTGAATTGCTGTAAGTAGTCCACTGTTCTAAATTACTGTAAGTAGTCCACTGGGTTGTAGATTACTGTAAGTAGTCAACCGTGTTCTAGATTACTGTAAGTAGTCCACCGTCTTCTAGACTACTGTAAGTAGTCCACCGTGTTCTAGATTACTGTAAGTAGTCTAGCTTGTTGTAGATTACTGTAAATAGTGAACTATGTTCTAGATTATTGTGAGTAGTCCACCGAGTTCTAGATTACTGTAAGTAGTCCACCGTGTTCTGGATTACTGTAAGTAGTCCACTGTTTCCCACGGTGAAAACAGGATAGTCAGTATAGGGTCTTCTTAGGAGTTTTCGGGTCTCAGAATAAAGCAAAGGATAGCGTGTCGCGAGAGGCAGTGAAGAAGGGTTGGCGTGAGACCAGGTTCCTCGTCTGCTAGATTATCTTATCTGCAAAAGTTAGCACTGGGTACGGTTACATAACTAGTGTACTCTGCATTAAATGTTGATTAGAAAACACACCGCCAACTCTAGATTTATAGCTAAAGATGGCCGTGAGAAAAGAAAAGGGACGAGGAGAAAAAGAAAAAAAACTCAAGGAGTAAGAAACATCATTATTGCCATTGTTTCTTCCTTCCTTAATCTCGGTAGGTATCTCTACCAGCCCACTGACTCTTTCATTTCTACCAGCACTCACAGACCCAACACTTGACCCACTCGTGCCCAGGGGAGATTTGAACTCGGACTCATAACCCCTAAGTCAAAGACACCGACCTCAGACAGAGCCACGAGAAGCCTGTCAGGTTGCCGAAAACAGGAATGACAAGAATGAAGCTAATTTACAATCTTCTATAGAACCGCTACAGCCTATCTGCTTAAACTAAGTGAATGTGGCCTCTAGAAGCTTCCATGGAATGTACCCGCAGCAGGCAGTATTGACACTGTGTTGATTGCTGTGCTGTCCCGTCAGCTGTGGCGGCCAACGAAATCCTTCTTCCTCAGATCTGAACTTCATGAGGAGGTCTGGCGAGTGGCGATAGCGGGGGCAGGAAGGCTAATAACTTCATCTTCTTCTTGGCGTTCAGCAGTTGTAAATTCCGCCCGAAAGTTCTGATTGTTCACCCACTTTTTGACCTTTGCCTTCATCCAGAACTTGGAAGTTTTGCGCTCACATTTGATTTACAGATTTGGCTTATTTGTATGCAGACTGTTACATAACACAGCATAATCAATGACCCGCTAGGGTTGTGGAAGTGTATTGATGGAAGTACTAGCACCCAAAACCCGCCATCGTTCTCATCGTGCTTTTGTTTGTTGAACAGGTGTATTGTAATTTAGTCCTGTCCATTTCTTGATGTTGTCATAATTTTGTCTCTTACATGTTTGTTAGTTTTATGTTGAAAATAGCTAATACGTAGAATTCGTCTATAGCACTTATGTTCAAAAGCCTGAATCCCCCTTTCCATTCCTGAGTCCACATCTATATAGGAAGATTGACAGTACCAGTGAATTGTAAATATTGACCTTTATTGTTGTGCTGCCCTGGCTCGGCTGCCGATCGTCTGATGAACTGCGACGCCTAGCGGCGTAAGCAGATATTGACAAAAGAAGAGTATTGTTGTGATGATTTTGCTTTTCCTCATCGTAGGTAGATGGGACATTGTGTATGTAAACTGGACATTGTGTACGTAGACGGGGCACTGTGTATGTAGACGGGACATTGTGTATGTAAACTGGACATTGTGTACGTAGACGGGGCACTGTGTATGTAGACGGGACATTGTGTATGTAAACTGGACATTGTGTATGTAGACGGGACACTGTGTATGTAGACGGGGCACTGTGTATGTAGACGGGACATTGTGTATGTAAACTGGACATTGTGTATGTAGACGGGACACTGTGTATGTAGACGGGACACTGTGTATGTAGACGGGACATTGTGTATGTAGACAGGACATTGTGTATGTAGACGGGACATTGTGTATGTAGACCAGACACTGTGTATGTAGACGGGACACTGTGTATGTAGACGGGACACTGTGTATGTAGACAGGACATTGTGTATGTAGACGGGACACTGTGTATGTGGACTGGACATCGCGGCTATTGCCATATCAAGTCTCGACCTCATCTCTTTTGTGCAAATGTGGAAGCCAGGATTTTAAAATATTTTAACGTCTACTAGTGTTTTTTTTTTTTATTTATCGGCGACCAGGTCGCCCATTGGCTCGTAGGTAGTAGACGACCTCGTCGCCGGTCGGGGCGTTAGTTAGGTCTGTCTCCTTTGATCGCATCAGCTTGCAGAAGTCCTGGCTTTTGGTGGCGTGCAGTGTTGATCCATGTTATATGACGCTCATAACCTACTTACAATTATAAACGGAAGCTCCTTCTTCAGGGATGCAGGATGAACGGGACGATTGTTCCCCACAGTTTGAAGAACACTGGTATAGCTGCCTATTTCCTTCGCCTTTTATTTACAGCAGTGGTTCTTAACCTTCCTAATGCCGCGACCATTTTTAATACCGCACCTCATGTTGTGGTGACCCCCCGAGTAATACAATTATTTTCGTTGCTACTTCATAACAATGTGTTTTCTGGTGGGCTTAGGCGACCCATGTAAAAGCCCTACCCCCCTCCCAAATGGTTGAGAACCGCTGATTCACAGTAAAGAATAGGTCAAAGGGAGACAGTTGGGGGAAGCCGTTCATTAACATTCCAGACACCTGGCAGATGGGTAAAGACTAGGCTAAACTAGTGCAAGAACAGCTTAGGTCAACAGTGGAGAGCTTTTGCGACTGATAGGACAATTGGTTAGTTATAGAGCACTCCCTCTTTTCTGAATGCCTGTTTTTCTTTTTTCTTATTCTCTCCCTCCTAATCCTCCTTCTTTTTCTTCTTCTTCTTCTTCTTCTTCTTCTTCTTCTTCTTCTTCTTCTTCTTCTTCTTCTTCTTCTTCTTCTTCTTCCTCTTCTTCTTCTTCTTCTTCTTCCCCATTTTCTTCTTCTTCTTCTTCTTCTTCTTCTTCTTTTTCTTCTTTTTCTTCTTCTTCTTCTTCTTCTTCTTCTTCTTCTTCTTCGTCTTCGTCTTCGCCATCTTCTGCTGCTGCGCCCTTAAAATGGCGGTTAGCAGGCTGTGTTGTAGTTTACAGCTAGGGTGAAATATCCTTTAAAAGGTACCATCATTAGTGAGGTCTGTCATGCAGCTGAACAAACACCCACAGACTATGGACGGAATTCGCATCCAGCTGTTGAAATAGCACCACCGGTCACACAGAAATGGTTGCTCCCGTTACCTGCTAGGGTACTACACGTGTTGCACAATGATGTTTTATGTGAACACAGTTGGTGGTATCTTACCTGGTACGGTGAATTGTCATCTTCGTCCATGTTTCTTGGCATTGATCTGGCAGGGTGAATCATTGCTGAGACATTGTGGCTGTTGGCATTTGGTAGGGTGAATCATCATTGCTGAGACGTTGTGGCTGTTGGTATTTATCTGGCAGGGTGAATCATCATTGCTGAGACATTGTGGCTGTTGGTATTTGGTAGGGTGAATCATCATTGCTGAGACATTGTGGCTGTTGGTATTTATCTGATAGGGTGAATCATCATTGCTGAGACATTGTGGCTGTTGGTATTTGGTAGGGTGAATCATCATTGCTGCGACTTTGTGGCTGTTGGTATTTATCTGGCGGGGTGAATCATCATTTCTGAGACGTTGTGGCTGTTGGTATTTATCTGATGGGGTGAATCATCAATGCTGAGACGTTGTGGCTGTTGGTATTCATCTGGCAGGGTGAATCATCATTGCTGCGACGTTGTGGCTTAGTGCGGCGAATCATCACCACTGAGACATTATGGCTGTGATAATTTATCTAGTACGGTGAATCATCGTAATGACTAGGGCGTCTTTGTTGCTGTTGTGGACATCGTGGTAATGGCTATGCCATCTGTATTGCTGGTATTTCTGGACTGGTCATAGACCAGCGAACTGCTGTCAACTAGGGCAATATTCTCTCCACGTATCGATTACGGTAGCTGAACAGCTTGTTCCCATTGATCAGATGTTTTTGACCTCAGCTGGAGAGCTATCACCTGCTCAGCTGGGCTGATATCACTTTCTCTTCCTGACCAAATCTTGCTGACGTCAGCTGGGCTATCTGCATTTTCTCATGAATCGGATGTTGCTGATGTCAACTATCATCACATTATATCATTGACCAGTTGTTGACGTCATCAGGACCACCATCACATCATCTCATTGACCAGTTGCTGACGTCATCAGGCCCACCATCATGTCATCTCATTGACCAGTTGCTTACGTCAGCAGGACCACCATCACGTCATCTCATTGACCTTTTGGTGACGTCATCAGGGCCATCATCACGTCATTGACGTTGCTGACGTCATCATGCTACTGTCACTTCATTGACCAGTTGGTGACGTCATCAGGGCCACCATCACCTATTCTCATTGACCAGTTGCTGACGTCATCTGGCTACTGTCATATCATTAACCAGTTGCTGACGTCATCATGGACACCATCACGTATTCTTAGTTGCTGACGTCATCTGGCTAGTCACTTATATCATTGACCAGTTGCTGACATAGTCAGGGCCACCATTACGTATTCTCATTGACCAGTTGCTGACGTCATTTGGCTACTGTCACGTATTTTCATTGACCAGTTGCTGACGTCATCTGGCTACTGTCACTTTTCCCACTGACCAGGTGCTGACGTCATCAGGGCTAAAATCGCTTTCATCGTTGACCAGATTATGCTGCTGTCCTCTGGACCATCAGTTTGTCACACAGACCAGGATCGCTGGCGTCCAGTTGGGTGCCATCCTGTGCTCACATTGACCAGATGACCGTGTGAACACAGCTGGTGGTATCTAATCGGACGTTGGGCAGTGTTACCATCTGGTTGCTGGGTCGCTGGAGTGAGGGCCGTTGTCAGGTCGCCATTTTATCACCGTTATTGTTGTCATTGAAAACAGCCACCCTCAGTCTACTCGAGGATGAATACCCGCGGGGTCTTTGGGTTCGTGTCTACACGGAGGGGTCAGCACAAAACGCAAGACAGTCACTACGACAGGCAACAGACGATGACCATATAATGGACAGACCAGAGCAAGTCATTATTCTACGCCTTAAAACAGGACACAGATCGACTTCGAAGCCGCATGTACACACAATTTAAGAGTGGCGAATCAGCCATGTGTACATGTGGATTAGCACATGAGACAACAGGTCATGCCCTCCAAGACTGCCCCAAAATACAACTAATCAAGGTAACATTTTGGTGAACACCGGTGCAAGCCAAACTTTACACGGGTCGCTGATTGAACAGACAGTAAAGTTCATACTAGAGACAACATTACAGATATAGGTAATCTTTTTATAAGTGAGCGAAAGAAGAAGAGGCTGTCGTCTATTTCCCTTCCGGCTGCTACTTGAAAGTTTGGCAACCCCGAAATTGCACGCGCGCGCACACACACACACACACACACACATGTTTGTGTGTGTTTAGATAGTAAGCTAATAGGACATATCCCACTCCACCTCCAACATAAGATATGACTGGGGCACCTTTAACGGTCACGCCACTCTGGTGTTACCACAGTCCTGGCGGGTAATGATTCGTTTCAGTCATCAGTAATCATTGAAGAATATAATTTTAATAAAGAGAAACGATAACGCAAACATAAACGGTTTATTGTCTGTATATTTGTTGTCTGTGTCTTGTTTTATGTCTGGGTTAGCAGATGGGTTTTTGACACAGGAGTGTCCTGTATTATGTGTGATCGTCCTGTGTTATGTGTGATCGTCCTGTATTATGTGTGATCGTCCTGTATTATGTGTGATCGTCCTGTATTATTGTGATTGTCCTGTATTATGTGTGATCGTCCTGTGTTATGTGTGATCGTCCTGTGTTATGTGTGATCGACCTGTATTATGTGTGATCGTCCTGTGTTATGTGTGATCGTCCTGTGTTATGTGTGATCATCCTGTATTATGTGTGATCTTCCTGTATTATGTGTGATCGTCCTGTATTATGTGTGATCGTCCTGTAATATGTATGATCGTCCTGTATTTTGTATGACCGTCCTGTATTATGTATGACCGTCCTGTATTATGTATGATCGTCCTGTATTATGTGTGATCGTCCTGTATTATGCGTGATCGTGTTTGAGCCAAAATTGCCGTCTTTATCTTTATGTTTTTCTTCGTTGTTTTTTCCCCCGTTACATTTCTTTCCCATTATTCTGTTTAACGCTTTATGTTCGCCGACACACCTTCGCCTGCAGCGGATACACTAGTGTCCCATGGCACATAGTTTTGGAAGCTCTGTCAAAGGCCCTGATGAGTGTTCTACTAACAAAAATGGTCGTGTCTGTCTTTGTTTTGTTCTTCATTGTTTTCTTTTTCATTTAAAAAATCGCTGCATGAATATCAAGCTCTTAAATATGTCTTCCTGTGTCAACATGTCCTTTTATTCTGACAGTAATCCATTACTTACCTTTTTTCTCCACACGGTCGTCTTAAATTTCTGGTCTCGGATTAAATTCTATTTTTTTTTTTTACACTGGTAGTAAAGAGTTCACTTTTTAATGCCGGGTTTGATCCAGGGGCGGCCCTTGCGTTGGTTTCATCAGTGGTATCGAGAAGCCGGCCATTGAGGAAGCGCGAAGGCAAACTACAGGACGTGAACCACAACAGCCAAAAAATGGTGGGATTGGTTCTGCAACATCCTGCAAAAAAAATACGCAACTAACTTTTTAGTAAAAAGAGTAAAAATGCATCTTTTTGGAGTGTGAATTCTTCCGTCGATCCAGGGGTTTTAAACGCAGGTACATAATTCCGATATCTTGATTTAGCTATCTGGCAGCAGGCTACCTTTAATTGATTTGTCTACACACATTTTCACAACAGTGGTCCTAAAATCCCATACTATAACTATTGAAGACTTTTCTAAACAAGGGCGGGTCTTGCTAGTCACACTCGCCATCGCCATAGTCTATAAGTCCCATGACTCCTCAAAGCGCAGTATATCACTATTGTCTAGAAAGACGGAAAAGTGCTATCATATAAGCCAAAACGGTGTAGTTGCTGTGACAAAACGGCTGAAGAACTGTATAGTAAAACTGATCAGTAATTTTTACAAAGGATCTGCACTTCTGGGAAATTGGAAAGCAAAGGGAAATCACCACATTAATTTTTGAGAACTCCTGCTGGATTACTCTGAGGAAATTAGGACGGTGACTTTCTATTGAGTTGTAAGGTCGTTTTTTTTCTAGGGTAACATGTTAATTGGCAGTCTCATCGTCTGTGGTCCGATTAGTTGTTACTTGTTTTACGCAGTGGTTTGACCCTCAAGAGAAAATAAAATTGGAAGAAATACCCGGTGTTCGATAAGTAGCTATACAACTAGGTTCAGAAAGTAACATTACACATACTACCTACAGGTTCAGAAAGTAACTTGACACTACTGTCTACAGGTTCAGAAAGTAACATTAAAATACAGTTTCAGAAAGTAACATTACACCCACTGTCTACAGGTTCAGAAAGTAACATTAAACCTACTGCCTACAGGTTCAGAAAGTAACATTACACATACTACCTACAGGTTCAGAAAGTAACTTGACACTACTGTCTACAGGTTCAGAAAGTAACTTGACACTACTGTCTACAGGTTCAGAAAGTAACATTACACCCACTGTCTACAGGTTCAGAAAGTAACATTACACATACTACCTACAGGTTCAGAAAGTAACATTACACCCACTATCTACAGGTTCAGAAAGTAACATTACACCCACTGTCTACAGGTTCAGAAAGTAACATTACACCCACTGTCTACAGGTTCAGAAAGTAACATTACACCCACTGTCTACAGGTTCAGAAAGTAACATTACACCCACTGTCTATAGTTTCATAAAGTAACATTACACATACTACCTACAGGTTCAGAAAGTAACATTACACCCACTGTCTACAGGTTCAGAAAGTAACATTACACCCACTGTCTACAGGTTCAGAAAGTAACATTACACCCACTGTCTACAGGTTCAGAAAGTAACATTACACCCACTGTCTACAGGTTCAGAAAGTAACATTACACCCACTGTCTACAGGTTCATAAAGTAACATTACACATACTACCTACAGGTTCAGAAAGTAACATTACACATACTACCTACAGGTTCAGAAAGTAACATTACACCTACTACCTACCGGTTCAGAAAGTAACTTGACACTACTGTCTACAGGTTCAGAAAGTAACTTTACACTGCTGTCTACAGGTTCAGAAAGTAACTTTACACCTACTACCTACAGGTTCATAAAGTAACTTTACACTACTGTCCACAGGTTCAGAAAGTAACGTTACGCTGCTGTCTACAGGTTCAGAAAGTAACGTTACACCTACCACCTACAGGTTCAAAAAGTAACTTTACACTACTGTCCACAGGTTCAGAAAGTAACGTTACGCTGCTGTCTACAGGTTCAGAAAGTAACGTTACACCTACTACATACAGTTTCAGAAAGAAATTTTTCACTACTGTCTACAGGTTCAGAAAATAACAATACACCTACTACCTACAGTTTCAGAAAGTGACTTTACACCTGCTATTTACTAGTTTCAGAAAGTAATTTTACACCACTACTTACACGTTCAGAAAGTAACTTTATACCCACTCCCTACAAGTTCAGAAAGTAACTTTACACCCACTACCTACAGGTTTAGAAAGTAACTTTACACTACTGTCTGTGAGTTCAGAAAGAAACTTTACACCTTTTGACTACAGGTTCAGAAAGTAACTTTACATCCACTATCTACAGGTTAAGGAAACAACTTTACACCCACTAGCTACAGGTTAAGGAAACAACTTTACACCCACTATCTAGTTTAATTAAATAACTTTACACCCACTATCTAGTTTAATTAAATAACTTTACACCCACTATCTAGTTTAATTAAATAACTTTACACCCACTATCTAGTTTAATTAAATAACTTTACACCCACTATCTAGTTTAATTAAATAACTTTACACCCACTATCTAGTTTAATTAAATAACTTTACACCCACTATCTACAGGTTAATTAAATAACTGTACACCCACTATCTAGTTTAATTAAATAACTTTACACCCACTATCTAGTTTAATTAAATAACTTTACACCCACTATCTAGTTTAATTAAATAACTTTACACCCACTATCTACAGGTTAATGAAATAACTTTACACCCACTATCTAGTTTAATGAAATAACTTTACACCCACTATCTACAGGTTAATGAAATAACTTTACACCCACTATCTAGTTTAATTAAATAACTTTACACCCACTATCTACAGGTTAATGAAATAACTTTACACCCACTATCTACAGGTTAATGAAATAACTTTACACCCACTATCTACAGGTTAATGAAATAACTTTACACCCACTATCTACAGGTTAATGAAAGAACTTTACACCCACTATCTACAGGTTCAGAAGTAACTTCACCTCTGCTAAACATAACTGAAATAAATATATGGGATTGGTCATTTGGAATATCTTTTGTAATTGGTAAATGGCACAGATATTGTAATAACTGCATATAAGACAAATGAATAAAATAAAACAAAAATGCAGTCTAAAGTCCGCAAATACAATGTTACCACTGAATTCGAACTCTTCAAAATTCAATCAGTTTGGAATAGAAACGAAATTTTCAAGTGAATTTTGTCTCGGACTGCCACTCAGTGTGTTCCATTCAAAGACATTCTAGTTAAACTTTTAGCAGGTTTTCTAAGTGTTATCCCTATCCAGGGTCAGCACCTCTCCCTCACTGGACTTTATTTGGGTCTCACGAAAAACCAGCCTGATATAAATCGAGACATCATGAGAAATGGATTCACAACTGCTGATACACACACACACATACACATACACATACACACACACACACACACACACACACACACATATATATATAAGGTGTGTTAGGCATATAGAGCTATATTTTATTGACCAGAGCACTTGATGGGTCATGTGGTCAGCATAAGACCGACCGCCTTTAGTTCCCAAAACTTTAACCTGGTACCCTTTTAACGCTGGGTCGACCATTTCAGCCATATCGTTTAAAAAAAAACGCCTCCCAGGCCAAAACCATGACCTTCAGACCCTCAGGTGAGCCATGGCGGACAGCCCATCACCTCCACATACCTACGTATGTGAATACAATACAAATAAGAAGGCACACTGAACAGTATAAGGTTAAGAAAGAATAACCATAGAGAAAAAGTTGAGCTGGCCAGCTACGCATTAAGATAATCACAAACAGCAGGCAGACTTTGTAGGTAGAAAGCGCTATCAGCAGATGAAATAAATAGACAGTGTCCCATTTACAAACATAAATGCATAGCATCACTGAGCTGAAGTCTCTCCTATAGAAATCCACTTAGCTGCCCAGTCAGTTAAAGCCCTGTCGCACACGTGAATATAGAAAACGAATACTAGCCAGAAGTATATTACATCCCCCTCAACGTCCGAAGTCCTAAAGGAGGACGCGACGACGACGAAGAAGAAGAAAGGGACAGTTTTGCACGCCAAGACAAGAGCTTATCTCCAAATAATAATAGAGATTCGCTTAAAGTAAAAGTAGAGGCTGAGCTGAAAACGCAGCACGCGACTTTTCCATAAGCGCTCCGTCCTGACGGAGTCAGTAGCAGTTTGATTAAATGTGTTTTTTCTGAATGTAAAGTGTCGACAAGATCCACTGGCCATTATCTCCACCAGGCCGTAATGACCGGTTCGTGCTTACGCTTAGTTCACTTGCTCCCAAAGACCTTTGACCCCACCTAGTTTGCCATACAGAAATTCACCTTTCATTTTCCAGAATCAGCCTGGGTGTCCGGTTGTTCATTTCCCAATACGCCGACATACCTGGAGAAAATATCAAAAGAACGCTAAGGACCTCTGAAGCGATGCTGGCCACTCCCTGCTGGGAGCAGAGAGTGAAACAGCGCACCCCCTTTTACGCAAGTGACGTATCGGACATGTGCTGGACTTGATTAATAATTTGGTCATAATCATACTGACCTCCATAACTTCACAAGTCATTTCCTGGCACAAGTTGTAGGATGGGTTGACCTCAGAACCACAGTCAATAATAATGATAATAAATCCTTTATGCGGGTGGTATAGAAAAGAACTCACAGGGCAGAAGAATGGAGAGGGGGGGGGGGAGGAGGCGCTCTTTGTGACTTAACGTCAACAATTGATGCTGATAATGATATGCCGATTGGAACCTTCGGACTTCCACACACCAGGCATATTTTTACACCCTCACGGTCGAATAACTAGGAATACGGAAGTTAAAAGGGAAGTAAAGCAAATATTTTTCTTTCTGCGGCGAAAATATCTCGATATTACCTGCTCTTATGGGAAACGGTGTCGCGGAAATTAACAACGATTTTGCGCAGATTGGGAACAACCAATGATAGTACGCCTAGTTAGACGGACACTTTTATAAAAAAAAAAATCTTAGAAGGAGGACTTGAGAAAAGGCACAATTCAAAACCAGATAAGATGAGGATGAAAAACGTCACCACAAATATAGCGGACAGGAAAGCGAGCAGCGATGTTTCCTGACCTAGCTGAAAGGGGCCAACGTTAAATGAAGAAGAAGAAGTAGACTTGAGGGCGGGCAAGCGATGCGGAGAAGGTTAGTCGCGTATCCTTTACATGACGTTGCAGAACCGCTCCTGGCTGTTGTATGGTTTCTCTAGGCAAATTTGCGTCCAGTAGTTTACCATTGCCTCCTGGACGGTCGGCCCCCTGATACCACTGTCAAAATAAAAAGAACGCAAGGCGCATGACCCGCAGCTGGGATCAAACCCAGCATTACGATGCGCTCTCGTCGACTTAGCCACAGAGCCGACAAGACGGAGACAGGAGGATATATATATATATCTATATATATATATATATATATATATATATATATATATATATATATATATATATATATATATATAAACTCCTACTTACTCCACTGGTGTCTAAAAGATCAGTGATTGGAAGGGCCGAATGTAAGACGGGCCTGCTTGCCCAATTTGTAACCCTTTGGAAATAAAGTCCGATAATTCGTTTGTTCTCTCTTGAATACAATAACCAGCGATATCATAGTCAAATATCGGTACCACGCAGTTCGCACTGAATAAATATAATCATACATAGTCTGAGAATGTGTGTCTGTCCGCCAGTCTGTCTTTGCATGAATTATCTGCACGTACTTGTTATCTCATTGCCTCTATGTTACGACAAGCATGGCAAACAAGACACTATTGGCATACCCATACCTGCGGTGTCTGGAACATCTGCTGCTATCAGGAAACACCCACGAACAGCGGTTCTCCAACTGTTAAATTAGATGCTTTTTATCTTTATAAGTTGGTTCGGCTAGGCGTTGCGAACGCGCTTCATAATGCCGAGGTGCTGGGCTCGATCCCAGCTGCGGACGATTTGTCTTGCGTTGGTTTTGACATTGGTATCGACTACGCAACTAACTGGCTGTATACTGAGAGTGTAATATGCAGTGCAGCCGCCACAGTCGTCTGGAATATCACAAGGCGGGGCCTTGCTGTCTGTCACAGCGCGACTGTCTCACCGGGGCCGTTGGAAGAAGAGCCATTGCTGTCTGGCACACCGCGACTGTCTCCTTGGGGCCGTCGGAAGGACAACCATTGCTGTCTGTCACAACGCAACTTTCTCACCAGGCCGTCGGTAAAACAACCATTGCTGTCCGTCACAGCGCGACTGTCTCACCGGGGCCGTCGATAGGACAGCCACGGTCTCACCATTTCACGAAAGCTAGGGGCTAAATTATGATACGACGGAAATCATAAAGGCTTTTTGGACTCAGCAGGACTGTACAGCATAAGATTAAAGTAACTCCTGGAGTAAATTTCAGGTGGGAGTCGGCATAGGGTCTGAAGGATTTTTAACCCCCGGGGAAAACGAGAGCGACATTTGGTCAGAGGTCGCGGCCAACACCGGCAATGTGAGAACTCTTTGTTGACCACCAACGAAAGGGATAAATCACGTGTGGGAATGTAAAGTGAAGGACTCTTTCCCGCGCCTTTAGGCGTATAGGGCTAGACCTATATTTTTATAGACCAATCGGCACAAGGTGGGTGATGTGGTCAGCATTACGCCGGCCTCCTTCATTTCCCGGGACTGCACCCGGTTCCCACTCATGACTGAGTCGACCTGGGAGCCAAGGTCATTTTTTTTAAATAGTCCAGCTCCGCCAGGAAGCGAACCCACGACCTTCCGATCCGCGGCGAGCGTCTAGCCGCTCGATCACGGCGACTCCCACGTGTGAGAATGTTAGCGTGTTTTATTGATTGATCGATTCACAGATATCTGCGAGAAAATTGATGTTGTTCAGTAACCTGTAAGGTCACTACAAGATAAATGGCATTGATTGTCACGCGTAGGAGTCTCTCTCACTTCCCTATCTGTATCTCTCTGTCATTCTCGCGTACATTAAAAGAAGCATAGCCGTATATTATTACAATATGACTGAATTTGGTCGGCGTCTGTAGGTTAGGCGTTGCGAACGCGCATCGTAATGCCGGGGTGCCAGGTTCGATCCCAGCTGCGGGCCTTGCGCTGGTTTTCAACAGCAGCATCGAGAAGCCGACCGTCTAGGTAGTAGCAAACTACTGGAAGTAAATTTGCCAAAAAGTTCCACAACCGCCAACAGATTGCTGGGGTTGGTTCTGCAACGTCATATAAAGGATGCGCAACTAATTTTAACTATCTGAATTTCAATTCAACAATTCGCAGCTGGGGCGCTCAAGCCCAAATAAACTACAAGGACCCAGCCTGCTACCGCTGTGTTTAAGCTAACGGGACATTGTGCTGATGTCTCCCATATTTGGCGATCTTGGCCCATTTCCAATTTGCCAGCATACCCGGCTGTAGATAAGCTGTTTTTACCTTGGGCCTTATATCAAGTAGCAAACGAATATACAAAGGACCAAGAATACATGACATATACATGGAGACGAGAAAGCCGTGGTGGCATAGCGTGGCTAGATGCTCATCCCCGACCGTAAAGACTAGAGTTCAAGTCCGCATCAAGGAAGATTTTGTGGATTTCAAAATTAACATTGGCACCAATGTCGACCCAGCTAGAAATGAGTACCGCCGAATGTCCCGGCAAGCAGAGAAAGACTGTACATCTAGCACTTTATGGAGACACAGGTTTGATGTTAATTAAAGACATGACTTATTTCTGAAAGGGGTGAAAATAAAATCTTAATCCGCACAGTCCCTATCAGTCCTAGAACAGTCCTAGTATCGCATGTCCCATGTGCTTCTGGCTGAAAAAGGGGTCTTAACCATGAAATACTCTGACGTTCAAACAAGGACAACAATGTGAGAATCCCCGTTATAGATATTCAGAGTAAGCAAAAGGCGTGCAAAAGTACACACAGTATAATGTACACATTTATACAAGGGTGGTAAAAACATCCCCAAGCGCTGGTGTTTTCCGCGAAGTGCATAACGTTCTATTTTTAAAGCACGGCTGTAAGCAAATCTTGTTCTTACCTTTTTATTTTTGGAGCTGTGGTATATACTCTTTCGGACTACCTGATTATGCATCGTCTCAGGGAGACGAGTGTTGACGATTCTATAGAGGACAGGCGTACGCTAGTACTGGATTTGATAATTGATTTATTGGTGCGGGTGTTCGATCGGTTTTTTTTAAAAACGTGGTCGCTGGATGAGGTAAGGCGTATACTGTTTGCTGCCATGGCTACAGCTGGGAGCCACCCTGCTTAGTTTGGTCTATGTTGTGTCCGGGCATGCCATTGGTTTTGGTTTCTTTCCGTCGGCAGTATTTTCTGTCAGTATCTTTCATTGACACCCATACTCCTTTTATTGCTGTTTAGTTTAGTCTTTTATATATTCTATGAGACAGTTTTCTGGCTTACTTTGAAGTAATTGTACTGTAGATCTATTAGTTGCGATGAATTAGAATTACTTTATATTTTAGCATATTTTTTTTTTTTGGGGGGGGGGGGGGCAACCTTGAGTAGTTTATTGCTGTTTTATTTAGTGGTGATTTTATCCTCGAGTGGGAACTACAGGGGTATAACGGTTAGGCGCTCGCCTGCGAAACCCAAGGTCGTGGATTCAGGTACTGACGGAGCCAACTTTTCCCCTTCAGAAAAGACACTGGTTCCCAGCCTTAAGTGGGGTACCAAGTAAAATCCTGGGAAGTAAAGGCGGCCGGCTTGAAGTTGACCACATCACACAACGAGTGCGGATGGATTTATAAAATATAGATCTAGCCCTTATACCCAGTACACATGAAGGCCTGGGAAAAGCCCCTTACTTTAAAATAAAAACAGAAAACTTAACTATAGATCTGTTTGTTACGGTAGATTATAATTATTTTGTATTGTTAGTCTACTTGAAAAAAAAAATATATATGCTAACTTTGAGTATTTTATTGCATTCATGATTAGTCGTTCTTAATATTCTAGGGTGTCAAACTACCTCAGCGTTTAGCCGTCGTCTTCTTTATGACCTCCTGTGGTTATCTTTGTCCTTCTTCTTCTTTGCGTTCAGTTTCATATGCTCAGATCAGACCATCAGGTGGGTTGCCTCTATGAACAGCTATCAGTAGCAGGTCCTTCATGGTTCATCATAGCTTGCTCTTCACACTTTGCTCTTGATGCCAGGTGTCTTTTCGAAGTTGTATGTAGAGTGGGCAGGTCTGCAGAATGTGCTCAGGTGTTTGTGGTCCTGTCTGACAGGCACACTGTGGGGACTGTACAATCTTTATTTTGTGCGTGTGGTAGTTGAGCCTGCAGTGTGCTGTTCGTAGACGGAAAATTTTTGTATCTTGCTTTCTGTTGAGTCTGCTGATGGGGTCTTGTGGATGTTTACTGTTAGTTTGTTCTCTCCACAATCCCTTGTATTTTCCCTTGATAAGTGTTGTGATTTCTGGTAGCGACAATGGATGGACGTGTTGTTTCTCATTTGTCCAACCGGGTGAAGACTACCCTATGATCTTGTGTAGTCTGAGCCTATTTAATATTTCAATTATATAAATGAAAATAGACGCAGTCTTTAACATCCAACAGGACAAGGCCTGTCTACCCTGTTTTATCTCTAAATTAGTTTAAAATAGGGCACTTTTATATCTAAAGTACTTTAAATTAGAGCACTTTAATCTCTGAATTAGTTTAAAATTAGGGCACTTTAATCATAAAACTAGTTTAAATTAGGACAGCTTAGAATACAAGCACACGGCGCACAATTGAATATTTACCACACACTAAATAGACGTTGGAAGTCGCCGTGGCTGAGCAGCTAGACTCTCGCCGCGGATCGGAAGGTCGTGGGCTCGTTCCCTGGCGGAACCGGACCCCCCCCCCCCCCCCTAAAATGACCTTGGCTCCCAGGTCGACCCAGCCTTGAATGGGTACCGGGTGCAGTCCCAGGAAAGTAAAGGCGGCCGGCGTGATGCTGACCACGTCACCCATCTTGTACCGATTGGTCTATACAAATATAGGTCTAGCCCTATATGCCCTATGAGCCTAAAGGCGTGGAAATGGGTCCTTTACTTTTTTTTTAAATAGACGTTGACTAAAACTAGCGGAAGCCGTATCTGAACTCCATGATCTCTTTTAGGTAGACGAAAAGAGCACGTCATAAACTTGAAGTTACCACGGTAGTCATGGGGCTGATATTGGTTTTCCGCTACAGAGATGCAGAGTAACTCGAGAATGTGGTTTATGCATTTCAGCGAAAAGGAATTAAAATATGTATGCCTCGTTGTAGGTCTCTCCCCCTCCCCCACCCCGTAGACGAGGAAATAAATATTGCTATGTAGTTTTTATGCCGCATTTTTCAAATGTAATATTTATTAACTGGCACATAAACATCCAGACCCTATGTAACCGTTATTTATATCAGGCATATTAAATGGAGAATCCCTCGGATGGGTCACGTTTCTACTGTCTGAGGGCCGCACACACTTGATTCAAGCTACTTGATAACAATAATTGCAGCGGGCCGCGGTGAGCTTGTCAAGGGCCGTACACGTCACACGGCAGCGGGCCGCAGGTGAGCTTGCAAAGGGTCGTCCACGTCACAGACTACGTGTTAAAAATGCCTAATCTGTAGTGCTCAGGGTTTGGATCTGTGTTGCCGTTTTGTGTCCGTTTGATTTGCCGAAGCAAGGCAATTATTTGCTGACAGAGATGCCATTCGGTGTACATGCGTCACAAGGACTTTCGCCTACACGGTCAGAATGCTCGATTATCTTGACTTTTGTGTGAATTGTGTGTTGTGTCTAAAGACACAGTCAGGGCTGTGCTGAGTTTACCCAGGATACCTTTTAAAGGGTTATCTCCTATGATCCGAGTCAAAAATGGGTTGTTGACATTTTGTCTGATCTCGACTTATTTCATTAGCAGTGACTTTAAAAAGGTCACATATTCCACCTCCCCCTTCTTCTTCTTCTTCTTCTTCTTCTTCTTCTTCTTCTTCTTCTTCTTCTTCTTCTTCTTCTTCTTCTTCTTCTTCTTCTTCTTTCTTCTTCTTCTTCTTCTTCTTCTTCTTCTTCTTCTTCTTCTTCTTCTTCTTCTTCTTCTTCTTCTTCTTCTTCTTCTTCTTCTTCTTTTTTTTTTCTTCTTCTTCTTCTTCTTCTTCTTCTTCTTCTTCTTCTTCTTCTTCTTCTTCTTCTTCTTCTTCTTCTTCTTCTTCTTCTTCTTCTTCTTCTTCTTCTTCTTCTTCTTCTTCTTCTTCTTCTTCTTCTTCTTCTTCTTCTTCTTCTTCTTCTTCTTTCTCCTCCTCTTTCTTCTTCTTCTTCTTTTCTCAACCTCCTCCCTCATCCTCCTTCTCCTTCTTCCTCCTCGTCTTTCTTCTTCTTCTTTTTCCTCCTCTTTCTTCTTCTTCTTCTTTCTCCTCCTCCTCCTCCTCCTTCTTCTTCTTCTTGTTCTTCTTCTTCTTCTTCTTCTTCTTCTTCTTCTTCTTCTTCTTCTTCTTCTTCTTCTTCTTCTTCTTCTTCTTTTTCTTCTTCTTCTTCTTCTTCTTCTTCTTCTTCTTCTTCTTCTTCTTCTTCTTCTTCTTCTTCTTCTTCTTCTTCCTCTTCTTCTTCTTCTTCTTCATCAGCATCATCCTCACCCACCGTGTAGAGAATAGGGGCCGCGTTAGCACAGTCAATAGGAGACTCTCGCTTTCAAATTCAGCTGCGACTAGCTGCAGCCCACAGCCGGTATTAGAAACCGGGCCGTTCCCGGGGTTCACTCAAAAACAGGTACCAGAGTTAACACTCCGGGGTAAATGGAGGAACGTCGCTGTAGCTACTGAGTTGCGGGCGGACGGCGACACAGGCGGACAGTTTCATATCAGCTGTCCGTACTGGTGCAGAGCACTTATGGTTTATAACCGTGTGCAATGCTGCTGGTTAACATCTCCTGCTAGGAGGTTAGTGAGTAACATTAACAGCGTTACAATTCCTGAGTTTAGTTAGTTGCTTATCTTTTACCGGACATTGCAGAACCAACCCCAACCAATTTTTGGCTGTTGTGGTTTTCCCAGGCAAATTGTTAAGTTCAGCAGCTGGAATCGAACGCGGCACCCGGGCATTAGGAAGCGCGTTTGCTGCGCGTAAGCCACAGACGCCGACGATCCATGAGTACCGCGGTTTACTGGAGGGCCGGGGGGGGGGGGGGCGTTCCCGGTTTACACCGCGTATATTCACAAAACAGTAGTGGGTTCTGTAGACAACCCTTATTGTGCAGACTGTAGGCATTGCTTTGTTTTTACAATTTTACACAAACTTGAGTTGAGTATGAATATTTCTCTTATAAGTTTCTGTTATTCTGGGAACTACACAGTAATTATATTTATTTATTCCTTTTTTAGGTAGAAGCTTTTTCGGGTAATATATTAGGCCTCAAACGTTAGCTATTGGTGCAGAGGTCTTGGGGTTAATATCTATTTGTTTAACTGTCTATCTTGCTTGTTCATGCAGGAAAAAAAATTTCATCTTTCCCAGTAAAGACAGGTGTGAGACCGGGATGTGTTATGTCATCTCTCCTCTTCAACCTTGTGATCGACTGGATACTAAAGAACACAGTAGACAGGACATCGAGAGGCATACGGTGGACTCCAATCACTATGCTTAAGGACCTTGATTTTGCAGATGATATAGCACTCTTATTACATAACCATAACATATGCAAGGAAAAAGTAACAGACTACACAGCACAGCAGAAATGGTGGGACTGAGAATAAATACAAAGAAAACTAAGATCATGACAAGCAGCCCAAACCAACAACCATTGACCATAAATAACCAAACTCTTGAAAATGTAGAACATTTCACATATATTGGCAGCGTGGTGTCCCTACCGGGACGGACCGAATAGGACATACAGTCACATCTGAACAAAGCTAGAGCTGCTTTTGGAAGGATGAGGCAAGTCTGGAAATCCAACAATTACTGCTGAGGAACGAAACTCCGACTCTACAAGAGCATCATTTTGCCAGTTCTTCTTTATGGAGCGGAATGCTGAAGAATGACCAAAAAAAGGATGCACACAAGCTGTCCACCTTCCACCACACATGTCTACGTAGAATTATCATCATTTTCTGGCCAGAAACAATCTCGAACACTAAACTACTTCAAGTCACAAATCAAGAAACTTTATACAGTATGATAACCCAGATAAGTTGGAAATGGCTTGGCCACGTTACGAGAATGAATCCTGATATACCTGCCAAAACAGGTCTTACGTGGACACCACATGGGCGCCCGAAAACAACATGGAGTCAAACGATGGAAAGTGACCTGAGTGCGGCATCTTTGACATGGACAACTGTACTGAAGATTGCACAGGACAGGAAAGCCTGGAAAGTCCTCTCTAAAGCCTCATGTGCCACTAGGCATAACAAGAACTGATGAATACTGTCTATCTATTTAACTTTGGCCGACAGGGTAATTTTCGCTCGCTGACCGCCTGATCGCAAGCAGCCCGCCTCGTCTCGCTCAATACTCACTATCTGACTGTCTGATTGTCGATAACTGGTTATGGCGTCGGTTTTCGAATCCGCATTATTTGTAACGTCCATTTCCCGATAGCCTTAGTCTTGTGTCGGGCGCACCCAAAGGAGTCCTTTTCAGAACTCCTAACCGGACTTGTAACCTTTGCAGAGACCAAGCTTTTGCTGGTTACCCGAACTGAAAAGCGAAGCGAAAACACAAAATCATAGTCTACAACCAGCTGTTACCAGAACCAAATCACAGTGTCACGTGGCAGCAGACCAAGTGGAAAAAAGGCGGGCCAGCAGCGACAACCCAACGGCAGCAGTAGTCGATCGACCTCATCCTTCAGGAAAATGAAAACAACTTCTGCTAAAGCAGAGAAGGCTGACGCGCAGGCCACTGCTGAGCCCCTGAATGACCTGCCAGCTTCTCCCGAACAATTCGTACCGACACCAGAACCCGCACTAAGACCAGCCTTACCCGAGCCACACAGCTAACTTGAGAGACAGAAGACTGGAAACCACGAATATCCGGTCACCATATTTCTCCCGCAGACCAGCGTGGGCCAAGCAACAGTCAGTTACCGCTCTTGCGACTCTGACAATTTCAACATGCTGGAAATTCTGCTGGGCAAGCGTGCGGTCTCCAGACTCAGTGGAGTTTGAGAGAGCATGATCGCCACACTAAACAGAGCCAACCGCACCTCGAGCATACTTGACGAGATCCAGAAGGACGGCAGGAAAGAGCTACAGCGATCCAAGGAAATGACCGTGAATGCCACCATATTCCAGAATGTCAGATAATGTGTCTTGCGGAAAGTCAATCTTCACCTGAGCGACTAGGAGATTCTCGGGCAACCGAAAGACAAAAACCCCCCGATAATCAAGTTCACCAAAGCGGAGAGGAACGGATTTAGCTAAGCACAACTGGTCGCTAGTTGCAGTCATCACCACAGAGGGCGAAGACATACCGGACCAAGTCTGTTTGAATCAGATGATGCAGAGACCAAAACAGTGCATACCACGGTACTCCAGTGTTCTCGATGCTAGAAAGCCTTGCATTCTAGAGCGTCCTGTGTGAGCGAGCACGAGATTTGCCGGTACTGTTCGGAACACCGCGCTTTTAGCGACTGCACCCTGGCGAAGATAGATCAAGACTTCCGAAAAGCCAACTCAAATAGGAAATGTGTCAGCTGTTGCGGCCAACACGGTGCCAGGTATATAGGGTGCCCATATCTCCAGCAGTGTAGGGATATCACCACTACAGCTGTCAGGGGAAATGTCCAGTACCAGGAGGCCCGAAGGAGACACGAGGCACCTAAAAGCGTAGCTACAGCAGTCACCGCTAAGCTTGAAAAAGAGATTGCCCGCCTAAAGAATGAGATTCAAGCACTTTATGAAGAAAAGACAACCACCAAAACCCAGAGAAAGAGAGAGAGAGAGAGAGAGAGGGGGAGACGAGATGACAGATCTCCGAAGCATGATGCAGGCGCCCCTCGAATCTTAGAAACAATGGGACGCAGAATGCACAGACATGGCGAAGTTCAAGGTAGACATCCTGACCGTCCTTAGCGTCATCCAGACTCAGATGAGGCAGACAACCAAAGAAATGGAGAGCGACATCCAAGAAATAAGAGCAACCCAGCCGTAACTCCTTGCCGAAATCACCTCGATCAAGACTACGCTAGCAGAAACAGAGGCAAAGTTACCTAAAGCTGAAGAAGAAAATACAAAGTTAAGCAATTAGGCAGCGAGCTGCAAGCAGCAAGAAAGGTGATCAGCACTAGAGGAGACGACCGCAAAGAAGCAGACAGTGTAGAAGCGCTACTGGAAACAAGGGATGCTAGAATTTAAGCGCAGGCAAAAGCAGTCATGACAACACCGTGGCTTTTCACAGACTAAAAAAACACCGCGGGCCTTCAAACGCTGAAAGGCTTTTCGCATCTAATTAGACGCGACAAGAAACGACCTACTGAACAAGATCTACCCACGAGATGATGTCCTAACTGAAGCAGACTACTTTAACTCAAGTTAGCCAGTAGACTAAGTACCATGGTCCCCAGACGAACCAAGCACTAAAACTCGGCGGAAAACGCGACAAGCGCCGACACTACAAAAACTAATGCTAGAGACGATAACGTCAGCACCAAACCACTTGAAACTTAACGAATAAGCAGTGCCAGACAGTCAAGGAAGAAGAGGCCAACCAAAGCAGCCCCAGATTTCAAACTGCCAGTCCTTTTCAGGGCAAACAGGACACACCAACCGGTAAGTCAAAATCACCATAACCAGCCATGGCAGCAGAACAGCTAACCCAGCGAGCCGAAACGCAGCGCAAGACCAGTCAGATACGAGAACAACTAAACGAGAAGATACCTTAACAAACCAGGAGTGATAGGAAACTGACAAATACAAAGGAAAACCTGATTTAATGACAGCCCGACAACCACAAATACAGAGGACAGGACTGAAAGCAGCAATTCTTTCTGATTTAGTTGAAGGTGGTCACAGTTAAAATTGAATTGAGGGTAATTTTAAAAAGACAGTTTAGTTTCAAAATCATAACTAACAACGCAAGAACCACCGTACTTTTTTTCAAAAATCACTGGTGTGAGAAGCGCTGAATCTGAGAGATTTTGTGACCTGCTGTGGCGAACACGTTACCTTGTCACAAACAGGTTTTATATAAATTGTTAAAGCAGGTCTGGGCGTCGGAGAAATCGCCCAGAATCACACGTTTGGCATTGATTCCAACCCGCTACCTTCGTCTGTTTAACTCGTCTGGTTTGCATAGGTTGCAGGTGGTTTTGATATATTTCCCTTTTACGCGAATAGCTGCGTTTTTGTTCATGTATTTCTCTCATTTGTTTTGTAAAGGTGCCTTATTTCAATGGCTTTTCAACATTTGCACGGTTACTGTCCATTGAGACTGATCGTCTTTGAATGGCGTCTTTCACGATTGTGTCGGACAGTTTTCAAATGCCAGGGAGGTGTCATTGTGGGAACCTATAACTCGGGTCAGGAAAGGATTGACGATAAAAGTGCAGAAGTTAGAATTTGCTGATGTCGCGGGAAAAAAAAGTATTTTCAAAACCACATATCTTTGAATGTGTGAAAGTAGGGGTATAATTTACGTTTAGCACAGGGATAATGTTAAGTCGTAAGTACCGACAGCCAAGGGCACAGACACACAGTAAACAGTGGGGTTGAAGGGGGGGGGGGGTTACTTAGGCGCATTTAAATTCATAAATGTTTAGATTAATGAAAAATATATAAAGTTTAACTTTAAAAAAAGCACCTCAGTTCATTTGTTTATATTGTTGGGAAGGGGGCGCTTCGTTCTCTCCCAAGCCTGTAATGTTGCGTATGGGATCAGCAGATTTGTGGTATATAGACAGGTCTATCGAGCAGGTCTGAACCTGTGTGCGAGCCTGATTGATAGACAGTCACCCTGCCTTGTGGATATTTCGGCTCCCCCCCTCGCGCTTTTGTGTGTGAAAAGGGAATGTTACGACAGTAATGATTACGACAGTCACGATTACGACAGTCATGATTACGACAGTCGTGATTACGACAGTCGTGATTACGACAGTCGTGATTACGACAGTCATGATTACAACAGTCGTGACTACGACAGTCACGATTACGACAGTCACGATTACGACAGTCATGATTACGACAGTCGTGACTACGACAGTCACGATTACGACAGTCACGATTACGACAGTCACGATTACGACAGTCGTGATTACAACAGTCGTGATTTCGACAGTCACGATTACAACAGTCACGATTACGACAGTCACGATTACGACAGTCACGATTACAACAGTCACCATTACGAGCGCATGAGGACGGATTAACCACCCCCCCACCTCTCCCCACACCCACCTCTCCCCACCCCTACCTCTCCCCACCCCCACCTCTTCCCTGTCGCGCGCCCACGTTGGTAAATACACTGAAATAGTGAGGGTGTGGGTTTGAACCTTAACAATGCCCACCCACGTGAGAAACTGGACTATTATCTAAGCTATGTTGATCCTAGACAGTCCTGGATAGCCAAGAAAACAGCGAGTGGCTCGTTCCATGAAATGAAAGTTGCTGTACTTGTATCCACAGGAGAAGGAGAAGGGATAGATAGATATCTGGATAAACCCACTGTGATATAATCCAGGTGCTCAGTTAACCCCTGCGACTGGTCTCCTCTTCTGGCATCATTTAAAAGCCCCCATCAAGTGATTTAAATATTTGTTAGCTGAAGTAAACTAATATGCACAAAGACACTTGAACCTAAGTACACAATTTACTTAACTCTGTGTAACAACATCAAAAAGATTTATTTAATAAATCGAAATTAAAATGAACTTGTTTAGGCTAGTAGAGTTGGGATGATGTTATAGATGACATTAAAGTTGTACATAACTTAGCTCATCAGGACAGTTCTCGGCTTGAGACCCTGCCTATCTTTTCCAGTTTGTCGTCCTCACTGCTTTCTGCAGGTCGTTACACTCGACGGTCGGCAAATAATGGATGCCTACTAGTCCCTGCCCAATGTGGGAACTGGAAAAATGAAACCACGATGCCAAAAGTTCTGTCTCAAGCTTAGGTTAAGCCCAACAGATGGCATGTGCTAGACAGGATCTCATTTACCAGACCTTAAGTTCAGCCCTTTATAACTTTTATCAAGCTCCTCCTACATTACGCCTAAAATCATTCTCATTCAGGGATATCACAGCTCCTCCCTTGTGGGTAAGTTTATTCACTGTCAGTCAGTGACTGTACACCAATTGTTTGAATTCCCACGCTAGGATCTCCTGGTTCAATTAAGCTGACCAGAGCAAATAAGACAAGTCACACCTCCGGGCTACTTCACCTGCCATCACAATAAAATCCGACTTTGTCAATTCTTCTGCCAACACTTTCCGCTCACTGTGTCAATAGTGACCGTCGGACCTGCCGTCGAGTTAGGTAACCTCAGGGGGAATTAAACACAATTAGCCGGAGTTAGCTGCTCCTAAAAGTCTGGCTACGAGATAAAATATCTGACACCAACAGATGGTGTGCAAATCTCCAGTCAGTAAGTCTGCTTGGTCAGTCTTATCTCTGTACCTTAACCCTTAACATCTGGGAAAAAGTTTTAGTGTTTGATATGACCAACGGTCCAGGAGAATTAAAGGTGTGATGTGCTCGTCTTACTAAGATTAAGGATGTATCCAAATCCCTATTTGTCTGTATACTTCAAAATACATACAAATAAAAGTAGGTTGAGGAAAGTCATTCTGAAGTCACCGCGCGTATTGTCACATAGCCTCCCCCTTAAGTTCGGTCACCCTGACCGCACATCAGCACGCTCTGTGGCTTCCAAGAATTTCAAGTCCTCCTTAGCATAACTGCCCATAAGTTTTCTGTTTCCAGTATTCTTTATGGCAGTGGGAATTCCTGCACTCGTCTGCAGACGTCCCGTGTCCTTTCATCCAGGATAATTCAATACTGTCATTGATCCTGGTAATGAGCGGGTATTCCAAGCAGTCGCTCGGTAATGTCCCTTTGTCCGGAGGTTCCTCCTTCCATCGGAAAATAAAAGATCCATGCTTTGTCAACGGGACTCCTCTGCGCCGTTGACTGACAACCTCTGTGCGTTTCCTCATTTCGCTGCGCCCTATCTGCCTAGGGAGAGCCTGAAGTGTTCTACTAAAAGGGTTAGTCGCAGTCAGGTTGGATCCTCTTTTCCTCCGTCCACAGATTCTTGAAAAATCTGTTACAAATCTCCTCTTAAAACGAGGGATTTCTTCACTCATCATGATCCCATGAAGTGAGTGCCACTTACCACTAACCGTTTCTTTGAAGAGTGTCCATTTGTTGCCTCTTCGGTGCATTCTGTCTTTACTTTGCCAAATTGTCAGGGTGGAATTGTCTTTAACAAAGATCAGTCCAGAGTCAGAGCACGAAATCAAGTCAGGGTATACAGTCAAATCAGTAAAAAACTCAGGGTTTCCTGTAGACTGTAAGGTGGGATTTCTTCGCAATGAAGTTTCCACCATCAGCTGAGATACTCCTGTCACTTCCTTCGAAGCAAAGAGTACTTCAAGACCAGAATGTTGGGGTTCCCTACTATTCATGGCTTGTTCTGCTTCAGGGTCCTTCATCAGAAGTATCCCTGTCGCCCCAGCTGTACAGGGCAGCAGAGACAAGTGGTCTCCCTGCTCACGAAAAGTATTTTCTTCTTCGATAATGGCAAACACTTCTGTCTGTCCATTATCGACGTGCACAGGCCTAGCAGAATTGTCCTGTTTATGTCGAGTCTCTAAGATCGTCAAGACGTCCAGGGAACTCTCCTCCTCATCTGCTATTCTCACCTTGGTCTGGCTTTCATATGCACAGTCCAGTGAAAGCAAATCAGGAGGTGTGTTGCCGCCATCGCAGTCAACTCCTTTGGGTGTAAAGTCAGAACTAACACATTCCATTAGGCATGCGGCCGCATCCAAGGAAATAGGGGACACAGGTTCAGCGTTATTCCCTACATCAGTCTGCTTTAATTCCTCTTCTTGTTTGAAGGGACCAAAGGGGATATGGGAGTTGGGTAAGTCTTTGCCCTCGTCCTCATTAATGTCTGGTGTGACAGTCGAACCGCTATGTCTACGGTTACAACCGTTATCACGCTTGTCACTACTGTCAGGTTCGCTCTCATTTATCTCGTCTGAGGTAATGGGAGTAAGGGGTTCCAGCAATGTAGATCTGGTCCCTTTAGAAGATTTCTGCTTCTTGTTCCATCTTTTCCTTTTAGGCTTAGGAATGGAAGTTAAGGGGTCCAGCAATGTAGATCTGGTTATCCCTAAAGAAGAGTTCTCCTTGTTGCCTCTTTTCTCTGTAGGAATAAGAGGTGTGAGATACTGTCCTCCGGTTTTTATGTTTTCTTCCTTAGCTGTTGAGTTTGGCCAAGGAGTGCACACCACAGTGTCTAGATAGTGGGCCCCCACCATATCTGCTTGAGTTTCAGCCTGAGGTAATGGTTTTTCCTCGCATATACTCGCAGTTTCCTCAACGCTAATGTTTTCTGCTTGCTGTTTTATCCTATCTTTTTCTGCCCTCTCAAATAGCAGTTTTCGATGAATTTCTTCACTCTTACGCCGCATCCTTTCAGCAAATCCTTCCTGAATACACTCTATCTCTCTTTCTAATTCTTCTCTTATAAGCTGTATATCTCTTTCATACTCTACTTTCCTTAGCTGTTCCTCTCTTTCATACTCTTCTTTCCTAAGCTGTTCCTGCCTATTATATTCTTCTATCTCCAACTGGCGCTTTTTCTCTGCAGCATTACGGGCAACCATATAATCAAAAGTATCCATCTGGCATTTAATATATGTTTCTAACTGTGCCCCTACTCTAACCTCAGCTATCCCGAATTTTTTTACATCTTTTTGGTACTCGGTACGTAAGTCCATTCTCTATCTATCAGGTCTATCCAGAAATAAATATGATACTCCCTCGAGTCAGGATAAGAAGGATATGTCAGAGCAAAGTACAGTGAACTTGGCACCAGAGGAGATTATGACAGCCGCACAAAGATGTATATGATGCAAAGCAGCCTACCAGATTAACAGCCTATAGAATACTATAGCAGCAAAAGGATAAACCTATAAATGATCAAAGCGATGTTACACTCAGTCACTAATTATTAATCTCAATGATATGATGTCAGCATGTAATATGTTCTACAATCTATATCAAATGAAATATGCAAGCAAAAAAAATCATCAATTCATCAACTCTAACTAAGCACTATAGATTAAACAATCAATGTTCATGAAATGTTCAATGATAGACAGTTAACTCATATGATTTCATCAATTAAATACTTTTACAGTTATTATAATTCTAATCATCCCAGTTACCAATTACTAAGTATGATTTTAGTCTAAGAACTGGATGAAGAGTTAAAATGAAATCTATGAAATTAAATTTTTTTATTCGTTAGTCTAGGGTCTGCCGGGTTTGATCGCTGGCGGGACGCCACTTGTGTCAGGTTTTAATTCTAGAGAGCGACATTTTTGTTACATGATGTTATAAACCCCGAGACGAGATACCCAATTATCGCTCGATGTTATAAATTCCCAGACGAGATCTCCAATTATCGCGCGCCCACGTGGGTAAATACACTGAAATAGTGAGGGTGTGGGTTTGAACCTTAACAATGCCCACCCACGTGAGAAACTGGACTATTATCTAAGCTATGTTGATCCTAGACAGTCCTGGATAGCCAAGAAAACAGCGAGTGGCTCGTTCCATGAAATGAAAGTTGCTGTACTTGTATCCACAGGAGAAGGAGAAGGGATAGATAGATATCTGGATAAACCCACTGTGATATAATCCAGGTGCTCAATTAACCCCTGCGACTGGTCTCCTCTTCTGGCATCATTTAAAAGCCCCCATCAAGTGATTTAAATATTTGTTAGCTGAAGTAAACTAATATGCACAAAGACACTTGAACCTAAGTACACAATTTACTTAACTCTGTGTAAACACATCAAAAAGATTTATTTAATAAATCGAAATTAAAATGAACTTGTTTAGGCTAGTAGAGTTGGGATGATGTTATAGATGACATTAAAGTTGTACATAACTTAGCTCATCAGGACAGTTCTCGGCTTGAGACCCTGACTATCTTTTCCAGTTTGTCGTCCTCACTGCTTTCTGCAGGTCGTTACACTCGACGGTCGGCAAATAATGGATGCCTACTAGTCCCTGCCCAATGTGGGAACTGGAAAAAATGAAACCACGATGCCAAAAGTTCTGTCTCAAGCTTAGGTTAAGCCCAACAGATGGCATGTGCTAGACAGGATCTCATTTACCAGACCTTAAGTTCAGCCCTTTATAACTTTTATCAAGCTCCTCCTACATTACGCCTAAAATCATTCTCATTCAGGGATATCACAGCTCCTCCCTTGTGGGTAAGTTTATTCACTGTCAGTCAGTGACTGTACACCAATTGTTTGAATTCCCACGCTAGGATCTCCTGGTTCAATTAAGCTGACCAGAGCAAATAAGACAAGTCACACCTACGGGCTACTTCACCTGCCATCACAATAAAATCCGACTTTGTCAATTCTTCTGCCAACACTTTCCGCTCACTGTGTCAATAGTGACCGTCGGACCTGCCGTCGAGTTAGGTAACCTCAGGGGGAATTAAACACAATTAGCCGGAGTTAGCTGCTCCTAAAAGTCTGGCTACGAGATAAAATATCTGACACCAACAGATGGTGTGCAAATCTCCAGTCAGTAAGTCTGCTTGGTCAGTCTTATCTCTGTACCTTAACCCTTAACATCTGGGAAAAAGTTTTAGTGTTTGATATGACCAACGGTCCAGGAGAATTAAAGGTGTGATGTGCTCGTCTTACTAAGATTAAGGATGTATCCAAATCCCTATTTGTCTGTATACTTCAAAATACATACAAATAAAAGTAGGTTGAGGAAAGTCATTCTGAAGTCACCGCGCGTATTGTCACATCCCACACCCACTTCTCCCCACCCCCACATCTCCCCACCCCACCTCTCTCCACCCCACCTCTCCCCACCTCCACCTATCCCCACCCCCACCTCTCCCCACACCCACCTCTCCCCACACCCACCTCTCCCCACACCCACCTCTCCCCACACCCACCTCTCCCCACCCCCACCTCTCCCCACCCCCACCTTTCCCCACACCCACCTTTCCCCACACCCACCTATCCCCACACCCACCTTTCCCCACACCCACCTTTCCCCACACCCACCCCCCCACACGCCAGCACCTAATGTTTCAGTTTGTAGGATGTCGTAGATAAGAATCAAACACGACAGTATCACCAGACCACCGTGTGACCCTGCGATACAGTTATATTAGGGGCGCACCCACCAGGGCGGCCAGTGAGATTTTCATCAAAACCCAAACTAAACTGCAATGCACAAACAAAGAACAAAAAACAAAAGCAAAAACGTATGATTGATAAAAATTTCAAATTGTATAGTAACGAAACGAATCCGTTACACACTGTTATATAAGAATATTATATTTTAAAAAATCACACACACAAGATGCAAAATCTGAACCCAAGACGTCATTAAAAACCCTAGATCTGAGGGGGGGGGGGGGGGACCCAGTATCGGTAGCCCTGGCACCCACCGTTACAAAAAGACTTGCAGTCCAGTGTGGGTGGGTGTAGGTGTCGACAGAGCATTGTGACCTGGACTATAAGAACGTGCTGCATCTGAAGCGTGAAAACCAGCCATCCGAAGCCTGCTGTGTTAGCTCGACTGAGTGCGCCGAGGTAGCTCAACGCTTCATGTTTGTGGCTGTTATAAGCTGAAGCAATTTCTTGTCGCTTTGATTATAGCAGCACCGGCTGTCCAGATGGATACAGCAATATTGTTAACATGGGAAACATTTGACTGTTTACCGTTGATTTATTTTTTATTTTTTGTTTGATAGTGTGCATTCATATAATTAATTTGAATATCGTACCATTAAACGTGGACGCTTTTAGCTGGCCGTCTCACATGATCGCCGCAGTCTTGGGTTAGGTCCGTTTGTTTCTTCTTCTTAAAAAGTCCATGCCATGTGAAGTTACTAGTCATGTCTCTCCACAACCTTCTGTCTCGTATACTTTCAGCGAAATCGCACACAGATGATCCTCCATGCCGTGATGTGAAACTGCCAAGCACCATTTCTCTCGGTCTCCCTCTGCATTTTTTTCTGCCCAACTTTCCTGCTGTCACAATGTTCTCCAGTTTTCTTCTTCTCACCAATTCACCAGCGAATGTAAATTGTCTCTTTTCTGATATGTGTAATCAGTTCTCTCCGTGAGTCGGTGTATTTTAAGATATCTTCATTACTCTTTTTATTTGTCCAGGGTATTCTCATCATTCGTCTATAGAACCACATCTCCGCTGCTTCCCAATAAGTTCATGATCATCTTCCGTATATCAAGATATGATTTATATAGCTTTTAAGAATTCTCGTTTTCGTCTCAACTGACAAAGAAAGATTGCATAACATATTCTTCATTTTATAAATGCTGATTTTGCTTGCTATTCTACATTCAACTTCTTTAATACATCTTCTGTATGATGTTATTGGGCTTTAGTGTTTGCTTAGTAAAAAGCTAAGTAAGTACTAGGTAAAGAGCGCTTTGCCTGAATTGGTGCATGAGGCACATGGCGCTCAAATGCTTTTTATAGAACCTTACGGCACTTTTTAGGCAATCTGGTGAAAATCAAGATATATTTGCCCAGGCCTTACCTCGTACTCATTTACCTCTTTCAGTCATAGGTTGACTTCTTCTTCTTCTAGTTATTTTCAAAAGGTTAAGAATTGGGCACACAGACCTGTCTTGCATTATCTTCCACGCATTCATTATTCCATTCATACATCCATTTAGCAGAGAAACCCGTTGGGCATCTTACTGAGTTACCATAGTACAACTATGAGACATAGAACAATTTTAAGTTTTTCTTCTCTTCCACCTTGTACCCCAGCGAAGTGTCGGGGGGAGATCTAAAATTCGTTGATGAGCTCTGACAAGAGCACTATTAAGACTGATGTTAATTTCTGTAAGGCTGTTCTTAATGCCATCAACTCCATATTTTCCGAGCTCTTCCACTCGCTTTATACCTCTTGTAACGTTTTAGTGTGGCTCTCTGTGGCGGATAGTACAAGGGTTTCTTGTTAGGTGTCCAGACCACTTCATTTGTTCTTTGATGACTTGTAAGACGCTTTACTCCTAGCATTCGTCTGATTTCATGATTTCGCATTCCGTCTTTCCTTGAAACTCCTGCAGCTCTTCTAAGGCATTTCATCTCTGTTGTCACAATTTTTAAGTTCATTGGAAGATGAAAGTGTCCACGTTTATCACTGATAGCATAGTGTTGGCTAAAAAAAAATAGTTCTAATAAAATTCACTTTAGTACTACAGGGTATCTGCTTGTGTGTCAACAGGGGAGATAGTTGCCCCATTACTAACAATTCAAGTACATAACTAATCAAGTAGATGACTGTACTGGAAAAATGGCAGAGACGAAGTTAAGAAATGTTTACTACCGCTTATTAAGTAATCAGTAAACTTTCATTGCGTTTCCCGGTGCTGAAAGAGGTAATGCTGGGTCTACCCGGGAAACGAAAACCTGTTTTGAAGACAACACCCGCCACGATATAACCACTAGTTCCTTGCATGCATGAATACTTGTTCTAACTGCATGCGTTTTGCATATATCTTCTCCTCCTCCTCCGTCTTTGTCGTTGTCTTCACCATTTCCCCATCTCCGTTGTCATCATCAACAAGTAAGACATAAAGTAGGTCGCTGTGAGTTAGAATCCAACCATTAATTTCTGGTGTATTATTATTTTGTTTTGTTATTGTTCTGTGTTACAGTATGAATTTGTCCAGGTATTAGCTACATTCTCAGATCCATGTATAATTTTTGTGTAAACTATATGTTGAAAGGACACGGTGCATTTTGACCCTACCTCCTTAGTATTTTTGTTATTATGATTACTAATAGGAGTCCCCGTGGCGGAGCGGCTAGACGCTCGCCTCGGATCGGAAGGTCGTGGGTTCGCTCCCTGGAGGAGCCGGACTTTTTCAAAAATGACCTTGGCTCCCAGGTCGACCCAGCCTTGAGTGGGTACCGGATGCAGTCCCGGGAAGTAGAGGAGGCCGGACCTATCTTGTGCCGATTGGTCTATAAAAATATAGGTCCAGCCTTATATGCCCTATACGCCTAAAGGTGGGGAAAAGGGTCCCTTACTTTCTTTTAACGATTACTGATATTGTTATACAGAAAGCTAACAGGAT
The DNA here is from genome assembly GCA_905116865.2 of Candidula unifasciata. Lineage (NCBI taxonomy): Eukaryota > Metazoa > Mollusca > Gastropoda > Stylommatophora > Geomitridae > Candidula > Candidula unifasciata. The sequence continues at coordinate 121,194 of CAJHNH020000233.1, read as the reverse complement.
AGCATCGATTAGTAACTAGCGCCACTTTTGAGGCATCAAAATATGATCATGCACACAAAAGGCAGCTGATAAATGCGCTCTTCGTACCAACTGTATGCTACCAGTGCCAGACATGGACAATCCTAGAAAAACACAAACGCAAAATTACAACTGATGAGATGTGTAAGAAATGCGACCGGAACAACAGGAAGAGACAGTTACACGTGAAGGACTAAGAACAATGGTAGACAGTGGTGGTAAGTAATTTCGTAGAACATCGAAGAATCAAATGGTTTCGTCAACTGACCAGAATGGAACAATATCAGCCAGCAGCTGGCGCGTACTACATGAGAACAGCAGGCTATCGAGGCAAGAGGTCGACCAAGAACGACATGGGTGGAGGGAATGAAAGTGACAATGCAGAAACACAGTATGACATTACCACATCCTATGCAACTAGAAACAGACAGGAAACTACAAATAACTCCTGTCTGCGACGTTTTTTGGCCTAATCAGTAGGACAACAGACAAATAATAATAATAATTGTTATTGTTATTGTGCGTTTATGAAACTACATAACTCTAAACTTAGATCATTCGCCTAGGGATTTAGGGCCGCATAGTTAAAGCGCTGTCTGCATAAAATGTGCAAGTTACGGAAAAAGCCTCTCATTTTACAGAGAATTGAATCCCTGTCCCCAGCGGGAGAGCTTAGATTTCACCTCTCGACCAGAAGAACCCAGTGTAGCATTGGACTTTGTAATTTATATTTTCTCATAATCATTAAAAAAAATTGTGTATACTTCTGTATTGGTAATAATAATTATACTTGCATTTATGTGAATGATTTTTCAAAATTATGGATTTTATCTGTGATTATTGAATTTTAAGTTTTTTTAATTATTACATAATTCACCTCTGTGATTATTGCATATTTTTATCTCTGGGGATTTTTGCATATTTCATCTCTTGGGATTATTGCATATTTCATCTCTTAGGATTATTACATGTTTGATCTTTTTTTTTGATTACTGCATATTTCATTTTTGTGATCATTGCAAATTTAATCTCTCTGGTTATTGCTGATTTCATCTCTGATTATTGTATATATCATCTACGTGATTATTGCACAGTTTATCTCTATGATTATGCACATTTAATGTCCGTTTTAATGCTTTTTTTTTCATCTACGATTAATGCATCTTTAATCTCTGTTATTATTATTATATATTTAACCGCCTTGGTATTTGCTTATGTCATCTCTGCGATTCGTGCATGTTTTATTATTAGTAATAATTGAACATTTCCTGATTATGATTATTGCATGCTGCATGAGTGTGTATCTCCTAAACGCAACATTTGCCGCTGAGCAGCCATTAATTCACCTAAAGCTTGAGTGCAACTATCAAATATCTGCACGGCCCTGTAACCCACGTGAGACTGTCTGCGGTTACTTAATTTATATCACAGTTGAAACAAAGAAGACGCAAACAAGAAGCTACGCAATTTATTGACTGGCATATTTAATTGTCGTTACCTTGTAGTGGTGGGGGAGCTTAATAGTCTCAGTGATCTAGTGAGCTGTACTCTTCTACCGTTCATCATTCCAGTCGTCACAATATTCTCCAAAGCCACCCTCCCCCCCCCCCCCCCCCCCTCCATCACAATCACACGACCAAGTAACAGTCCTTGTCTTTTCATTATAGCTGTATATATTGATCTTTTTTTTTCATTTGCTTCTTTCAAGCAATCCCCGTAAGTTACTCTGGCAGTCCCCGTGATTATTAACATTTGTCTGAGAAACCACATCTTTGTCGCCTCCAGGTTCTTTCTGATTAGTGCATTCACATTCCATGATTCACCACCGTACAGCAGTATAGGTTCTACGTAATATTTTAGTACTCTCTTTCGGACATCCAAAAGAGAGGGACCTGCTGCACAAAATGTTCTTCGTTCTGTGAAATGTAACCTCGGCCTGGCATATTCTGCTCTTAATTTCTGACAGACTTCTTCCGTCTGATATGATTGTATCCAGATATTTGAATTTATTGACTTACATTAACTTAAACTTTTTACCCTATATTCTACTATCACACTGTGGGGATATTCTTTTCTTTAATATAGCTATTACCTCTGTTTTCTATATATTCAAATAAAGGCCCTTTTTTGCACTTTCCCCCACTACAGTACCTAATAATTGTTGTAGATCATTTGTATTTGCATCTATCAATACTGTATTATCTGCATAACGTGTGTTGTATTATAGCCTTCCACTCTCATTCCTGATGTATCTTTTATGTCCCTCAGTATCATTTCGCTGTACACACACACACACACACACACAGAGAGAGAGAGAGAGAGAGAGAGAGAGAGAGAGAGAGAGAGAGAGAGAGAGAGAGAGAGAGAGAGAAGAGACCAGGTGACAAAAACACATCCCTGTCTTACTTCTTCGTACGTTTCTAACAAACCCACCGGACGGGTTTCTTTTCACGGCTGCTTTTACTATACCCATTTATTTATCTCTTAAAAAAAAAAACCATAAATGTTTTTGGGCCTACGAATGTGTCCATGTTACACCTGCATCACATAAGCTGCATCTAAGCACAATGGACGAACACCATAGCACCGATGATGATCCATATATGCGCACACCAAGTTCACATATTCCCATAGATATTTCCCACCTGACTAAGTTTAAAAATTTAACTTTTAACAGTACAGCTTAAAAGCATCTAAAAATCAATTGTGGTGTAATTGAAGGTTTCCACGATGTAATTTAAAAATATTTTTGAGAGTTAAACTTACAGACCAAAATAGTATTCAGCAGACAGTAGGATGCCACAGTTTTAATAGCAGAATCTGGATCAAGTCAACACACTTTCAGGACATTTTGATGGGGGTTGGCACCCATTGCCGCGTACGAAATGCTCGCTTGCTACACCGCACACTTGCCAAGTATCCAGGTATGCTTAATAGTTTTACAGATCAAAGTCACCACACCCGCCCAACAGCAATAAGGGACGCTGGATACATGTTGAACGTCAAAATATAATTAATGTATTTCAAAACCAAGACAATGAATCCACATGAATTTCTATACTGCCACAGTCATTCCTACTGGCAAGGCAACACACACTCCGGACGCTCTGGGCTACTTCTACTGCCACCCTGTTCCGTGGTTAACAACGAGCAAACATTACCTGCTCGTACAAACCCACTGCTCGTGAGTACGTGTCTATCTCTATGACACCCATCCCTTGGGTACACTGTCACTAGAAAGACCACACAGGCCGATGCACAATACCTTGTGAAGATTATCCAGACCTTCCGTCTGCGGCCTGACACGTACTTGAGATCTCCCATCTCACCACACGAGCTTCTGTCACGCACATTTAATGCCCGGCCTCTGCGGCATCTCTCGCCGATAGCCTGTATGCCTAACGCCAGCGTAACATGCGGGTGTGCAGGACTGGTCTGGCACCACCCAGACTAGAACCTACATCACCGCATCCTTCCTCTCCGGGGACTTGGAGCCAACCGTTTTTCTCTCTCTTCACATTGCGTTCAATGTGTCCTGCACCGCACCAAGTGTTTACGTTCAATATTGAACTTCCCTTTCATATACCCATATATTGCACACAACAGGGGGTGGGGGGAAGGGGAGGGTGGGGGGGGGGTGAAGAATTATCATTATATGTTAGCAAAACGGAATGTTTAGTGGTTTCCCAAAAGACACAAATTCCAAAAGTTCTTTAGAAGGTACACATTCATGTAGCTTCTCAGAAGGTACAAATTCATATAGTGGTTTTTTTTCCCTTTCTAGAAGGCAGATATTTTAATAGTTTACCAAAATGCACACATTCCCCTGGTTTCTGAGAAGGCACACACTCCTATACGGAATCAATTCCAATAGCCTCACAAGGCACAGATTCAAGTAGTTTTCCGGCAGGCACAGATTCCAGTAGTTTCTCGGAAGTCACAGACTTCAGTAGACCCCCACCTAATCCCCCATAGAACGCGCAGTCCAGTAGTTTCCCAGAAAGCACAAAACTTCAATAGTACCCCGACTCCTCCCAATTCCCCAAGAGAGCACACATTCTAGTAGTTTCTCAGAAAGCACAAACTTTAATAGCACCCCGACTCCCTCCCAATTCCCCAAGAGAGCACACATTCCAGTAGTTTCTTAGAAAGCAGAAAACTTTAATAGCACCCCGACTCCCTCCCAATTCCCCAAGAGAGCACACATTCCAGTAGTTTCTTAGAAAGCAGAAAACTTTAATAGCACCCCGACTCCTCCCAATTCCCCAAGAGAGCACACATTCCAGTAGTTTCTCAGAAAGCACAAACTTTAATAGCACCCCGACTCCTCCCAATTCCCCAAGAGAGCACACATTCCAGTAGTTTCTCAGAAAACACAAATACTAGTTGTTTCAGATTTGGCACACATTTCAATAGTTTTTTTTAGAAGGCACTTCTTCTTCTTCTTCACTTCCTCTTTTACCGCTGTGGGTGTCGAGGGAGATATAAGGTTCTGTTTCTAGCTCTTCTGGCTGCCTCGACCATAGGCACATCGTGCTGTTGTAGAGTTTCTCTGATGTTATCCTTCCATCTTGTTCTTGGTCTACCCCGTGCTCTACATCCTTCTTCTCTTCCCATGTATGCTTTGTATGGTATGGTGTCACAAGGCATTCTCTCTAAGTGGGCAAACCATTTCACTTGCTGTCTTTGTATGTAATCCAGAATTGGTTCTGTGCCGACTTGTTCTCTTATGATCTCATTTCTGATCTTATCTCTTATGGTCACTCCTACAGCCCTTCTCAGACATCTCATTTCCGTGGTTACTAATTTTCTTTTATGGTTTGTTGTGAGTGACCATGTCTGGCACTGGTAGCACAGAGTTGGAATAAATATGCTTTGAATAAGATGTCTCTTTGTGCTGATTGGGATTGTCTTATGCTGTAAGAGGGGGGCTAGCTGTCCCAATACTTGGTTTGCTTTACTGCACCTAATGTCAATTTCTTTATCCAATTTCCCATCTTCGGTAAATGTAGTTCCCAGATATTTAAACTCAGATGCCTGTTTAATGCCTTTGTATTCTATTGTTATGTTTAGATCTGTCTTCTTTTTTCCTATTGACATTACTTCTGTCTTTTCAGTGTTGATTCTCATATTATTTGTTTTACATTCTTCATTCATGGATGTTAGATGTTGTTGCAATTTCATGGCTGTATCTGCTATCAAGGCCTGGTCATCTGCAAAGAGTTTAGTCCGTTTATATCTCATTTTGATTTTTGTAGCGGTAAAAAATCCATTGCCGGCTTGCTAGGCCTGTCGCAACTTCACCAGAGCCCCGTTGGCCAGGACGTTTCGGGGTGACCCAGGGTGGCCTTCATGGCTACCGTAGCGGTCCCGTGGCACGAGGCCACACCATACTTCGCCCACACCTAGCAATCCCCTACTTTGTCCTGTTACCACCTCTCACGACGAGGACGTGGGGTTGGTCTTTGAGAGGCTTGATTAGAAGGCACTAATTTAAATAATATACTGCTAAAATTCCAGTAGTTTTGAGAAGGCACACATTTCAATAGTTCTCTCCTCCCCACCCCCCTATTTTTTTTTCCTCAGCACAAATCCAGGACTGATACTCCTATTCTTGACTTCCACGTATTTAACAAAAGAAAAGCCACCACTGTTTTCATATAGTTTATTTATTTATGCATGCTGCTTGTCTGTGTTTATCTTGTGCATGTTTAACATACCCTGCATGAAATAAGCTCACTGATTGCCTCACCTTGGATCGATTCGAACCACAGACCTAAGGTCACAAGAGTTCCGTCTCTTCCTTCAGTATCAGATATGTGTTTTACATATATTTGCATGCTGTGTAAATGCATTATCTGGTATCTGAGGGAGGTGCGGATTTACGTCAGTTACCAGTTACTGCGGATTTACGTAACCCCGTTACTGCAGATTTACGTCAGTAACTGCAAGTTGCTTAGTCACAAAATTTATCGAATTGTCAAACTGCTGTAACTCCGAAAAGGAGGTTTCGTTTTCATAATTTTTTTTTTTTTTTAATTTATCTAGATAGATTATACAGTTAAACCTGAATAACAGAGCCGAAGGGGGAAAGCTCATGCGCCGCTGGATCGATAACAACAACAGTCTGGGTAACACGACTTCGCTTAAGAAGAACACATGGTTTACATGAATATATTTTTTTGTCTCAGCTGGGATGCATTATTTTTATTATTCTCCTCCTGGTTGACACGATTTTGTACCCCTTGGTTGATTTGATTTGATTTGATTCAAGAACCGACATCACAACACTCGGGGCATTCCCATAAGCGCTCTGTCCCCATCTTGAGCAGCCAGCGAAAAGTTCCGATACTAACGGTGCCAGTAGCATTTCCATTGGAATTCAAATGAACGAGTGTCTGTTCAGCGTATACTCTTTATTTTAGTTAGTTTGTAAACCCTTGCCCTCACATGTTTGCGAGTAACACCCGCCTGCTGTGGCTGTCCCAGGTGTCTCATTTATAACTTCTGTAGGGGTTGAACGGGATATCTTGGGTTTGCCATCTAGTATGAGACTGTTTAAGTCTCAGGCGCGAACAGTTTTATTTGCTTTAATTGTTCCGTCCTGTTAGCTTAGTATAGTATTCTAGTTATGTTGCACATCGTTTTCTGACCAGTGAGTGAAGTGGCGAACGTAAAACTCCACATCAATAGTTCTCAATCTTCTTAAAGCCGCGACCTTTTAATACAGTTCCTGGTGTTGTTGTGACCCACACTCATACAATTATTTTCGCAGCTTCTTCACGAATTAAGTAAATACATGTTTTCCGATGGTCTTAGGCGACCCCTGTGAAAAGGTCTTTTGACCACCAAAGACAAGGGGTCGCAACCCACAGGCTGAGAACCGCTGCTCTACAGGAAAAGCCCTGCGTGAAAGTCAGCTGTACTACACATTAATCCGTCCTGTCTGTTGGATGCCCTTAAAGTCTTGGACTTGCCTGTACACTCTCAGTGCGCTCTGGTTACGATCGTTACTTCGTATAATAAAGCCTAGTAGGGACACAACCATATTAAAGCTTATCACATCTAGTTTTGGTTTGTTGATGTCACGGCCCACTATAGCTTTTTATAAGGCCAATCGTGTTAATGGAAATTCCCGTTTGTGTGCAACTTCGAGGTGCTGGTGTGTGTTCACTATGTTTGTCGAGTAGATTTATATACAAATTAAACTACAGTTTCACGTTTTTTGAAATTAATTATCATTTTGAAGATATTTTAGTGTGCTATATATTATTAGTTTGATTATTATTATATTTTCTAATAGCACACTAACGTATCTTCGAAAAGATAAATAATAATTATAAAAAAAATATTTTGCAAATTTATGAAACTTTAGTTTAATTGTTTGTATAAGTCTACTTGATAATCATGGTGAACACACACCGGCCCCTCGGAGTTGCACAAAAACGGAAATTTCCATTGACCTGGATGGCCTTATGAAAAGCGTTAGTGGGCCGTGTCTAATCTTTGTCGCACGCTGACACCTCGATAAGTACTCTGATATCACTAGTCAAAGTACGGTGTAGGACAGCGTTTCTCAGCCTGTTTTTTCCACACCCGTGGCCCATCAAAATGTGAGACTGTTTTTCGCCCCGCGGCCCACCTGACATCTAACCAAACAAGGGGAAAAAAACGCACCCAATTGTCGATGGCAGTTTATATGTTATGTCTCGTGGCACAACATTACAGTTATTAGCTTATGTGACATCTGCTGCTGCTTAGGAGTTAGAAAATCCTATTAACGCGAGATGAGCGTTGTTTCTGATATACGAAGCGCTGCAGTATCATTATTTTGATATCTCTGTTGGGTTTTAATTATGCTATGGTCGAAAAATCCTTTTCACACAAATAGGAAGTCGAAAAATTAGCATCAGTTTGGTAGCTCATGAATTTAGAGATCGCTTTTCTTCTCTTGTTAGAGACAATTACGCAGAATTATTGGCGACTGTTTGTTGTGACTTTTTTTGCAGCCTATGGCCTAAAGAACACTGGCACAGGGCACTGGTATGTCCCATGTTAGGGAGATTACATTGTGGAGATGGCACCTCTCGAGATTGGTGTTGTTAGGATTTTTTGTGGACGTACATGTGGATGTTTACGTATGTGTGTACAACACGGAATTATAATAAAATAATAAATACACACGCATTTATTGTTGACAATTTTGCTTGCCGACGTTTCTTATCAGTGCACCCTTTCTGTCCTAAACGAGTGTTATCTAAATGTGTTCTCTCTCTCTCTCTCTCTCTCTCTCTCTCTCTCTCTCTCTCTCTCTCTCTCTCTCTCTCTCTCTCGATTTGTATATGTTTTTTGTGTTAAGCTTTTCCCGTAACTTTCTGCTTCCCATACTTTCTATTGTTTTCCCGCTTTTCTCTCTCTCTCTCTCTCTCTCTCTCTCTCTCTCTCTCTCTCTCTCTCTCTCTCTCTCGGTTTGTATTTGTATGTTTTTGTGTGGTAAGCTTTTCCCGTAACTTTCTGCTTCCCATACTTTCTATTGTTTTCCCGCTTTACTCTCTCTCTCTCTCTCTCTCTCTCTCTCTCTCTCTCTCTTTTTCCTCTCTCTCTCTCTCTCTCTCTCTCTCTCTCTCTGTCCGTCCATCCAGTTATCCAACCATTCATTCATCTGCCTGCCTGTCTGCCTAACCTCTGATTTGTGTTTACATATAATCACTGCTCTTCTCTCTGTCTCTCCCCCTTCCTCCCACATTTGTTTCTGTATTTGTCAGTAAGCCTCTATAAACACAGCACGATAGCGTTCCATTCACCCAGTAATGAAGCAACGAAATGAACAATTATGTTTATAAAAGAAATTTCAACAAGACCAGTTTGCCGTTGGCAACTCGTCCTCAAATATGTTCTCAACGGCTGCCCATTCAAAACAGTTTCAACATCGCTGTAAACATCAAACGGCGCAGATATATTCACACCGGCCAACACAAAAGCAGAGGTGACACGCTGAGAGAAATTAACACACAGGCAAACACCAACAGATTTAGATTATGTCACTGTGATCGCAAACCATTACAACAAATGCCTGCAGAAGTCGGATGTGTCTGCCAAAATGCGCAGATATCGCAGTCATGTTTTAAACAGATATCTAAACCTTCAGATGAATGCACAAGTATATTAAGATTATGTCAAAAGGATCATTCAGAGCCGGTGCTTTGATGTCTCAGTGGTTTTCAGCTTGTAGCTTGTAGCACTCCCTGACCATATTTAGATCTGACAAAACAAACAACCCATTATAACTAGAAGATATATAACAATTCTAGGCACTAGAACCATCACGGTCAAGAGAATAAAGGCAGCGCAAAAAACACACGGAGAAGAAAACTATAGAGTTGAGTGGGAAAGATGGGAAAGACATAATTTTAACCGGGGGGGGGGGGGGGGTCTAGAGGTTGTCCGTGTCTCGATTGCGCCTTTCAATTCTCGAGTGCAATTTTAAAAAGAAATTAATGGGGGCCGTCGTCGGAGCTACGTAGTTCGTGCTACGTACGGCGCTCTCGGCAGGTGGCTAGCCGTTCTGCGCAGAGAGACCAAGCCGCAGGAGATAAAACCCGGTACAATGAGGTCGATCCTCTCACCATTACCTTTAGCGGAATGCGATCGCTAATGATCAAACTGCAACGGTCTGCTGACTTAGGGGCTTTTGTTTCTGTGGGGGAGGCGCATAGGGATCAAATGGCAGTGGGAAAACGTCCTCTTTGGAGACTGGTTCAGTGTATAAAATGTATCAAATCCAACTTCACTGCAAGCAAGTCGCCTCCGTCATTGCTCCACTCCTGCGCCTTCGAAAAACCAACGGATTGATCGCCGCTATCCCTTGTGGAAACGACACTCTCGGTAAAGCCAATAACATACACGTGAGTTGAAATGACAAAAGGCAACCATCAGTAATGCCAACACAAACATTCCGTCACTGGAATTTCCCCATGTATGGGGGAGCGGGGCGGAAGGAACGGACCTTCTGCCCCCTGACAAGCATGGTATAAGCTGAATAGAGATGTTTCCTTCAAAGACGGAAAGAGGAGGAACTGACAGTTTGTTTGCATACAAATAGTAAAACGGATGTGCTCGCAATACTGAAATTCTGGAATAAGTCAGAGGTACAGAGGTGGTTGAACAACCATAACTTTCCACTAGAGTTTACAGCTGGTTAACGCGAAGAGAAGAAGAAGAATTGCAGTTCATAGTTAGCCCGACACACACCATGTCGTCAAAACGCGTTCTTTATTTTTTTTAAACTTCACTATCATTCAGCCGTGAAGGGATTAAAAAAAAAAAGGATAACAAGCGCAACTAAAACTAAATATTCATTTAACTCTAAAACGGCTCGTCAATCATGCTAACATTACAACAAAAACAACACTAATAACAACCACGCTAGCAGTAACCACTACAGCAACGCTAACAACAGCCAAACAACAATAATGAAAACTGCTTCACCTTCCAGCGACCTACTGGTAATTAACTAAGCTGGAATTGCTGAAACCGAAATCTAATTTACCAGAAAGCCAAATCCACATTTGATTTCTGCCACCATTTATGTTTGGTTTTAATTGTGCAAAAGCTGGCCAGCAACAATGGGTAATAGCCAATGGAGTGGAAATGGGTTTAGGTTTATGGTAAGTTTATGACTAGGGGCTGGGTGTCTTAGCAACAGATGGGGAGATCCTAGGAACTGTTTTAGATCTTAGCAGCAACTGTTAATAGACTGTTTTTTCTCTGTTTGTGTTCTGGAGAGGTTCAGTGTGTTTTAGCAGCTGTAGTAGATCTAATCAGCTTTAGTAGATCTTAGCAGCTTTATTAGTAGATCTTAATACCTATAGTAGATATTAGCACCTAAAAAAGATCTTAGCACCTGAAGTAGATTTAGCACCTAAAGTAGATCTTAGCACCTAAAGTAGATCTTAGCACCTAAAGTAGATCTTAGCACCTAAAGTAGATCTTAGCACCTAAAGTAGATCTTAGCACCTAAAGTAGATCTTAGCACCTGACGTAGATCTTAGCACCTGACGTAGATCTTAGCACCTGACGTAGATCTTAGCACCTGACGTAGATCTTAGCACCTGACGTAGATCTTAGCACCTGACGTAGATCTTAGCACCTAAAGTAGATCTTAGCACCTGACGTAGATCTTAGCACCTGACGTAGATCTTAGCACCTGACGTAGATCTTAGCACATGAGAGAGATCTTTAAACCTGAAGTAGATCTTTGCATCAGAATTAGATTTTAGCAACTGAAGTAGGTTTTAGCGCACGGTAGTATTTCTTAGCAACTGTTGGAGATTCTAGGAACTGTTGTAAATCTTAGCAGTTATAGTAGATCCTTGAGAACCTCTGTTTTAAATCGTAGAACGCATAACTGCGTAGATACGTACGTACGCACGTACATAAACATCCACATATACCAACACATACATGCATGCATACACATACACGCGCGCGCGCACACACACACACACACACAAACCTGCAAGTATACATACCTGCGTACACACAAACCTGGAAGTATACATGCACGCTGAAAATCACCCATGCGCACGCTTGCTGGCTACCCTACGAATAAAAATCTGCTGATGTCACAAGCACACCGCTCGGATTGACAGCCGGTTCGTCACGATCTGTCATGACAAAAACCGTCGCTCGCTTGGCTGCCAAATGCATCCTTACTGAATGTCACCATTAGCTGGCCAGAAGACGACCTCGCCGCCGGTCGGGACAATATTTGGAGGGTCTGTCTCCTTGGTAGCATCAACAGTAAACAAGAGTTCTTTTTAGAGCTCCAGAATGCGACTAGAACGACCCGCCCGTGTTGAGAAAGGTCTACCAGAAATTAAGCATGGGATTTCAAGTGCGTTATTGCCATCACATCTTCTTCTTCTTCTTCTTCTTCTTCTTCTTCTTCTTCTTCTTCTTCTTCTTCTTCTTCTTCTTCTTCTTCTTCTTCTTCTCCTCCTCCTCCTCCTCTTTCTTCTTCTTCTTGTTCTTCTTCTTGTTCTTCTTGTTCTTGTTCTTGTTCTTCTTCTTCTTCTTGTTCTTCTTCTTCTTCTTCTTCTTCTTCTTCTTCTTCTTCTTCTTCTTCTTCTTCTTCTTCTTCTTCTTCTTCTTCTTCTTCTTCTTCTTCTTCTTCTTCTTCTTATCTATATCTGCAGTGCTGTCTCTAGTATGAACTTCACTGTCTTTTGTAATTCACTCAGCGACCCGTAAAGTTGTACCGTCACAATCTATTTAGTTTGCTTCTTCAGTCAGCTCTGAAACTGCTTGCAATAATTTTTTGACATGTTATTCTTATACACTCCCTTCCTTAATCCCTCTCCCCCCTGCACGTAACGGGCTTTTTGTGGGGGGTGGGGGGGGGTGTATCGCCCTCACCCCTGCAAGTCCACATCAACGTGACCGCCGAAACCTGTCGACAAGGCACTAGGTGATAATGATGGTGATATTTTTGACATTAGCTGAGTGTACGCAAATTTGGACAGTGCGTTGAAACAAATTGGCGCTCTTCAGAAGTTTGAGTTAGTAAATTAGATTGCAGATGTTGTACACACACTCGTGTATATAGTTAATTATGTCTGCCAAGTGGGAACGGACCCTCAGCCTGTGCCATATGTAATCAAGGCAATCGTAACGATGTGGTTGCTGTATCAGCATTTGTATAAAACCTGCGTCGTCATTGCCGTCGTCATTATTATCATCGGCGTCGTGACGTGCTTTGCCGACTGGCTGGGCGAGTCTGCCGCTTCACATCCTAAGATTTGCAGTTAGGGGTGTTCTGGAATGCATGTGCCTGAGAGGCGAGGGACCTACAGTCTGCTTACAGATAAGCCAGATGTATCTAAAAGATCTGCACGCAAAACTCAAGATCTGAGTCCAAAGGTGGAGGGAAAAACTACTACTTCTCACCGAAGACAGCACAACGGCTTCCGATCATTATACTATACGTGCCGAACATCTCTCGGTTTCCACACACTATTAACTCCAACATTATACCATCCCCTTTTTTTGTTACTATTTTTTTTCTTTTTGCTTCCCGAAACACAACCCAGTTTATCTTGGCGCAAACTTATACCAGCCAAATGAATTTCCCCTGTGGCTTTTGCATTACCAGCTGGCAGTTATAAAACGGCATCACATGATTTTATATTCTCCTGAATCTTTCTTTTTAAATCCTTGTTCTGTTATTTGTTGTTGTTGTTGTTGTTGTTGTTGTTGTTGTTGTTGTTGTTGGTTGTAATTACACAGTGGTTGTGAATAGTTTACGCTATCATTTCGAGGGAATGTCATTCCTGTAATTATTTAGGTGTGGTGATTAGGCCTGCAGCTCTGTATCAGTAAGTAAGATTCTGTTTGAGCATGTTGCACTAATTCTTACTTGCTGGTTATCAATTAACATGGCTAAAACACCGTAGCTTTTTTATGATAAATAAATAACTACATATTCACGAAGGGGACAACAGATGACAACAGGAGAGCAGTAGTGTTATCACACCAACAGAAGATATAGTCACCAGAAGGCGATAGTGGAAATACTACTGGTAAATCAGGTTAAATTGAAAGTAGGTCGAGCATATCGTCAGCGCTGTGAATATCCCATGCCAGTTCTGATAAGTCACTGGATCAGGTTTTCTTTGTCCGTTTATCTATGGGGTATATTTGCGTTTAGCACTATCAAGGGTGATGATCTCCACATGTCATGGGATTACTTATGATTGCACGTGGGTATTACTTAGATGTGTGCACATGCATGCATGCATGCATGCATGCATGCATACATACATACATACATACATACATACATACATACATACATACATACATACATACATACATACATACATACATACATACATACATACATACATACATACATACATACATACATACATACATACATACATACATACATACATACATACATACATACATACATACATACATACATACATACATACATACATACATACATACATACATACATACATACATACATACATACATACATACATACATACATACATACATACATACATACATACATACATACATACATACATACATACATACATACATACATACATACATACATACATACATACATACATACATACATACATACATACATACCTACATACATACACACATACACACATACCTACACACATACCTACACACATACCTACACACATACCTACACACATACCTACACACATACCTACATACATACACGCATACATACACGCATACATACACGCATACATACATGCATACATACATACATACATACATACGTACTTGTTGGACCAAGTGATCTGGCCGACTCTCGACGCTCAGGGGAAAGGCGAGACGGATATACAATCAGACAGTTACTGGTACCATTAGAATTTCAACTCTTCGCTTGCTGCTGAAGATGGGAATGAGCTCTTATGCTGTGATGTAGATTCTTAATTCAACATTCAGCATCTGTTGACATGTATTCCGCTTTATTTACCTTTGTAGGTAAAGTAAGTCAGCTCTGTGGCTAAGTCGATGCGAACGCTTCGTAATGCCGGTATGCCGGGTTCGATCTCAGCTGCGGGCCATACGCCTTGCGTTGGTTTCGACAGTGGTATCAAGAAAACCGACCGTCCAGATCGCAGTGGCAAACTACTGGACGTAAATTTGCCTACGAAAACTACACAACAACCAGGGGCTGTTGGGGTTGGTTCTGCAACGTCTTGTAAAGGATACTCAACAAACCAGCTAAAGTTAAGGTTACAGTGGAGAAGGTTGACTTCGTTGCACCGAGATATCCCACATGTCTCGGCGTCTCTCCGTAGAACGGCCAACCGCCTGCCGGGAACGTCACCCAAAACACGAACTCTGTCGCTCGAACCGTGATTGGGTAGCAGGTAAAAAGTCGTGGGAAGTAAAGGCGGCCATTGTGATGCTGATCGCATCACCCAGCGAAGGCCGATCTGTCAGAAAATATAGGTCTAACCAGGGCCGTCTTAACGCCGGGCACTTGCCTGGTGCTGTACCAGCCTAGGGGCTCTATGCTAATCTGTGTTGGTCAAGTGACCTGTCATAAATACAAATATTTTTGATGGTTAAATTATTCTTTTTAATATAAAACCGATATTATGTTTTCTCTCTCTCTCTCGCTCTCTCTCTCTCTCTCTCTCTCTCTCTCTCTCTCTCTCTCTCTCTCTCTCTCTCTCCCCCTCCCTCTCTCAAATACACACATACATATATATATATATATATATATATATATATATATATATATATATATATATAAACACACACACACACACACTTTAGCTGCATTGTGTAGATCGTACAACTTTTCTGCGTTTGTCCTACAGAGGGCGGTTTGTAATGTGTGTGTTGTGGTTCACAGCTAGGTTGCGATATCTAGCATATACGATTTCAACAGGCTTTTGATTAGTTACATTTAGCTTGTTTGGGGGGCAGTAGATCCCGCCCCCAACGGAGCCCTGGAACTCTCACACATGAAACCTTTTTAAACTTAGCCTAGGCTGCTGAGAAATCAGTTTTGGAATATAAACAGAAAGCTGGCTAAATGGGTTCTGGGAAGATAAAAAATTATCTGATATACACATCCTGCTTTGGGGTTTTTCACATGGACAGGAAGGCCCCTGTTGAAGTTGTTGGTTTCTGGGAATGAAAGCTAACGACATGAATTATTTCGGCTTCTATTTCTGTCGTTTATCCCCCAATAAGGCAGAGGTGCCCCACCAACTCACGCTACGCCATCGTTTCCTGTCGTTTGCTATCGTCGAATTATATTCATTCAGCATTAAAAGTTTATAACTGATTTGTTGGCTGGTTGTGAATTCTGTGGAAGAGTGAGACTGATCTTTTCATTCCAGTTCATGTGGTCTTTTCGGACAGTGTCATCATCGCCGCCTGCTGTCTTCTTCAATTCTTTCTCCGCAAAGAGGCTGATTTTTTTTGTCAGAATATGTGAGGAAGGTGAGATTGGCGGACATATCTGCTAAAGCACGACACACACTCACACACACACACTCTCACAACACACACACACACTCACACACACACACTCTCACAACACACACACACACACATATATATATATATATATATATATATATATATATATATATATATATATATATATATATATATATATATATGAGTGGATAACATCAAGAAATGGACGTAATCATTCTTTAAAAAAAAAATAGACCACGTTCAACCTGATGTTAGCAGTGAGCCGCCAAGTCTCCGGTTATATTTGTGGTCTAGCTTTTTTGCGCCACTTTCGTGGCTTAGATTTATGTATGTGTGTCAGCTGTCTGGCGTAATATTCTTTTCCTTAAAGGCCTCTCCTTTTTCCTCCTGTTCTATTCTTCCTGATTTTTTCGTTATGGGCCATACTCCATTTGTTGACTTCTCTTTGTTAAAAGGGTAAAGTCAGGCGTTGTGAACCAGCGTCATTGCACACGGTTATAAACCATAAGTGCTCTGCCACCAGTACGGACAGCTGATAAGAAATTGTCCGCCTGTGTCGCCGTCCGCACGTAACACTGTAGCTACAGCAACGTTCCTCCATTTACCCCAAAGTGTCAACTCTGGTACCCATTTCCTAGAGGCTGGGTGAGCCCCGGGAACCGCCCGGTTTCGAACAAAGCCCGTGGGCTGCAGCAAGTCGCAGCTGGATTTGAAAGCGAGTCTCAAATTGACTGCGCTAACGCGTCTTTGTTTTTTTTTGTCCCCTATGTCCTTCAGTGTGTATTCGAATCTGTTCCCTTCTATTTTGGCCAGGCGTGTCTAGTAAATGACTGAGCTATTTGGCAGTTGTCTTCTACAGAACGCCCTTTCGGATTACTTTGCCAAAAGTGCTAAGAACAGTTTTTGCGTTTGAATAGATCTGAAGATAATTCGTATGTGAGCATAACGGTTTTTTAGATGTCTTCCTGTAATAAGAGTTGGTTAGGCATGTCATAATGATGTGAAAAAAAATGGCTGATGAACTCTCACAGTGATTCTAAACGACGCTTCTCGTAATGGGGTCTGGTTGTAGCCGTTTGGGTTGGGGGATGGGGGACTGGTGTGCGCAAGTAACAGATTCCCCCGAACACCGAACTCAAGTGCTTGCTTGCGCCGTGACGACATGTAAAGAGACCCAATACATTTGACATCCAACACAGAGACAACCCTAGATGTTGGTTGCTTCATACAGCAGACAACAAGTCTCTTCCACTTTTGAACAGTCCGCCTCGAGTACTAGAGGCTCAGGGTTCAGTCCCCGGTAAGGGATGTTTTTTTTTTCACGTATATAATATATAATAATTCCCTCCGGTCTCTGGGTAGTGAGATCGGACGCCCGTGTGCAACTTGGCAGTTGGAAATCGAATAGAATAGCATAACGGCGCTGCCCAGGCAAAATTTGGAGCTGAAAATCTACCCATAGTAAGTACATCAGGATCCTCGCCTGTGCACTGTGCTGAGCTTCTTTGGACTTGAGTTAAAAGAAGAACAGAGCACTTACGAGATACTACCCGTGTGCCATGATGTTGATCCGTTGTTCATGTGCCATGATGTTGATCCATTGTTCATGTGCCATGATGTTGATCCATTGTTCATGTGCCATGATGTTGATCCGTTGTTCATGTGCCATGATGTTGATCCGTTGTTCATGTGCCATGATGTTGATCCGTTGTTCATGTGCCATGATGTTGATCCGTTGTTCAAAACCTCAAAACAGTCTGTTCCCAGATTGTCAAAGTGGAACACATGTACGCTGATGTCACGTTCTATCGCCGTATCTTTAACAGCATCATGAAGTAGTGCAGGTTCGACAGGCAGAGTAGGAATACAACAGAGACAATTGGGTGGGTTATGTCACCAGATTGGTGAGCTACTTATAGGATACAGTGATTGAGAAATGAGACCGGGGTATGTTTGATCGAGTGCCAGACACGGATTTGTTTTTGGGTTTGTATAAAAGATGGGGGGTATTTCTTGGTTGTCTCATACGTACTGTGCGCCGATTGAAAAGTGGAACTCATGTGTCAGCAGAGGGTTTCCGCCTATTTGTTCGAGTTTTTCGACCAATGATGATTCTGACGAACTGCAGAATAAGAAGAACTGTTCGCCCGTAGAACAACGGAACTTCCTTGCACGCTGTTTAAAAATTCAAATTATTTTTAACATAATTACATATTTGTTTGGAAGATTTTACGTTGAATGATAGAAAAATGGTGAACATGTAATCAAAGTCTAGAGAATTGTTCTTCGATGGAAAAGGATAGGGAAGACTTATTTCCTATCGCACATATTTTAAAATATCACATTGAGATGTCATACGGCGGTTTGACCTATGCCATTTGAAAGGGTTTTATCTTTAATTTTAATGAACTGTAAGGAAAGGTCTTTGAACTATTTGGCAATAGAAAAAAAAATTAGTCTTTTACATATGTTTATTAAAATGTTGAATTTAGATCTCCTGTCGTAGTTTCAACCTGTCTTTCTTTTATACACGTGTCTTTTAAAGTCGAATTTAGGAGTCTTGGCGTGGTTTCGGTACGTTTGTTTCTTGTGTGTGTGTGTGTGTGTATATATATATATATATATATATATATATATATATATATATATATATATATATATATATATATATATATAGAATATATATATATAGAATTTGGATGTCCTGCAGTGGTTTCAGCACGTCTGTACTTTATATCAATGTCGAATTTAGATTTCTTACCGTAGTTTCAGCCTATCTGTTTCTTTTGAATATAAATTTTGAAAAGTCGAATGTTGATGTCCTGTCGTGGTTTCAGCATGTCTGTTTGATGAAAACGCTGACCTCTATGACGATTATGAAATGATGACTGTTGGGGAATTCTAGGAACTGTTTGGCGTCCAGGGAAAATAAACACGAT
Organism: Candidula unifasciata; assembly: GCA_905116865.2. Classification (NCBI taxonomy): domain Eukaryota; kingdom Metazoa; phylum Mollusca; class Gastropoda; order Stylommatophora; family Geomitridae; genus Candidula; species Candidula unifasciata. The sequence continues at coordinate 102,217 of CAJHNH020000233.1, read as the reverse complement.
CTTGCATCTTGTGCACTTGATGAAATATCGAATTTAGATGGCATACTCCAGTTTCAACGCATCTGCTGGACAAATCTTCCGTTAATAATACTAACTATTAACTGTAGATGGAAAGTCTGTGACTATGTTGACGATAACAAGAAAATTTAAACTCAGGTGTCACACGGTGTCTTCACATGATCTGTTCGAAGTGTGTTTACGTCTAATTGGGGAGAAAAAAAAGGGGGTGGGGGAGGAGGCGGGAATCGCACTTCATACTGAAGTGTCGAATTTAGTTGACATTCCATGATTTTTAATGTTTCTTCAAAATTACGCTTAATGATGAACTGTTAAATGGAAGTCTTGGAATATTTACAAAGACAAACGTTCAGCTACGTTGGTGATGGTAAAGCAGCGGTTCTCAACCCGTGGATCGCGACTCTTTTGGAGGTCGGACGATCCTTTCACAGGGGTCGACTAAGACCATCGCAGAAAACATATTCACCGAAGTTATGAAGTAAAAACGAAAATAATTGTATGGTTGGGGTCGACTTAAAATGAGAAACTATTAAAGAGTCGCGGCATGAGGAAGGTTGAAAACCATTGTTATAGACGATAAGACTAAGAAGATTCTAATGGTGGTGGAAAAGACGAACTTTTCTCTGTGTCAGTATTGATGATGATACACTATTGGCGATACGATTAAGAAAATCACTGCAATGGAAAAGGCGAACTTTTCTCTGTGTCAGTATTGATGATGAAACACTATAGGCGATAGGATTAAGAAAATCTCGGCAATGGAAAAGTCGAACTTTTTCTTTGTGTCAGTATTGATGATGATACACTATAGGCGTTAGGATTAAGAAAATTTCGGCAATGGAAAAGACGAACTTTTCTCTGTGTCAGTATTGATGATGATACACTATAAGCGATGGAATTAAGAAAGTCTCGGCGATAGAAAAGACGAACTTACCCATGTTGCCGTTGTTATAACAATGAATTATAAAGAATAAGCGTAGGAACAATTCGTCAGGGGAGAAGCCAGATGTATCTATGTGTCGGTGTTGATGATGAACTATAGAGGTAGAGTGAAGGAACTTTCGGCAATGAAAAAGACAAACTTATCTGTGTCAATGATGACGATGACACTTTAAGGAACTGTTCAGAAGTAAACGTCGAATTATCTCCCTGTAGACGATAATGAACTGTTATGTAGGGATGAACTTAAGAACTTTAGAGGATAAGTTTAAGAGCTATTTGGCAGTGAAAAAGAGGACCCGGTATATGTGTCACTGATTGTGCTATAGAGTACTAGTGCAAGAATTCGTTTTCTTCTTCTTTTTCTTCTTTCTTCTTCTTCTTTTTCTTCTTCTTCTTCTTCTTCTAAAACAGTTTGATTCTTTGACTTTCTATGCAATCCCTCAGCGTAATTATTCGGCGATGGAAAAGATGAACGCTTCTCCGTGTGTCGGTCTCTGCTTTCTGGCAGTGTGGTTAGCTGGTTGTATTAGTACCGCCTCCACAACCACTATCTGCATTGCCGCGAAATCAGCTGATCCCTGACGCCATCTGTTGTCAGCTCCGGGCTTCTTCTTCGTGGATGGCGTACTTCTTGTTGGACATGTCATTTAATTTATGTTTCACTATGTTGGTTGACAAAGTTTCCTTGAATCAATGAATCAGGTGCCGTCTCCACATTGAAGGTTGGCTGCAATGGATCTCAGATACTCCGTGTCTCATGTCTTGGTTATACACTCTTTTATACTGCCGTTTGTCCATATCTTGATTTTTATAATTTATTAACTGTTGATCTCATCTTTTTTTTATTGGTTGTATAATCTGATGTAAGTTATCAATTGCTAATGTTATCTACATTCGTGGTACCTACATATAATCATTTTTTTAAAGCTGGTACAAAGAGGCCGAGGTTTGGGGGGGGGGGGGGGGGGGTCTTGCCCCATAATCTTCTTCTTCTTCCTTTATCCGCTGAAAGTTCCGGCGGAAAGTTCTCGTTGTTTTTCAGCCTCAACTTTAGCTTTCTGCCAGTGCCTGAGTTATTGCGTGTACATCAGTTTTACTGGCTTTTTTATGTGCAGTTGGTCGTTGCTTGCCGCTTGGGCAGATGCACTCATAATCTAGAAGAAATCACCCCCCCCCCTTTCCTCCCACTAATTATTCGACTCCTACGACATACTTGTGGGCAGTAGGTCTCTTCTTACCCCCCCCCCCCCGCAACGGGACCCTGGAACCCACACAGGGATCAATACACTCCACTGGTTCAAAAGCTGAACCCCCACTCCCCTTTTTGTGCGTGGAGACAATGATTGAACAAATAACCTGCATCCTAAGTCGTCGACTCACTTAAAACTTACTAAAGTTGTTTGAAGTAAAATGATTTCAAGTATATCGTCCCTTGAATGCCGTTTGGCTGATACACATTGTATGCAGTATGCACCAAGGCACGAATAAGAATCTTCTGCTTACAAATAGTAGTACTCAGAACAAAAATAAATTTCTTTCTGCTCTCCACTTACACATTTCGGTTCTTTTATTTTTCACCCTTTCTCGGGGAATTCTCAGGAAAGTCTTATTTTATTAGGAAAGGGGGCGTTTTGGGGGGGGAGGGGGGGGGGGAAGTGTAAGTCGGTGTTCATTTCACACCATGACAGCCTATTGGACGTTCCCGAGAATTCTCAACGAAATCTCGCAGTCCCCGAGATAGTGGAAATTAAAAGGGTGAAAAAACCCACATTTCCCCCACCAAGTTTGTCACTTACATGTTATTACCTAAATACATGCTTCAAACTTCTCAACGATTGATCTTGATTTGTATATTAGAAGTGGCTGTGTAGGTTCCGGGGGTCTTACTGTAGGGAAAACAAGAAAACACCCACTACCTACTCAAAAGCATCTCGTAAGAGTCGACTAGTTGGGAGCTTCCTTCCAAGTCAGAGTGAACCTGCCTGGGAGGCAAGGAACCAACAGTCTGCATGCAGAGAAGTCAGATCTGTAAAACGGACTCATGTTCTGGTGCAGGACTACAATCCAGAAGGGGATGAACAACCAGAACTTTCTGCCGGAGTTTATAGAGGGTGAACACGAAGAAGATATACTAGAAGGTTTACTAGAATGGTTTTCCAACTCTCTCTCTCTCTCTCTCTCTCTCTCTCTTATTTTGCTCTCTTTTAGATTTCTGTTTGTTCAAATCGTGATGTTATCCTCCCGCTTGTGTCACTGTTTACCCCAGCTCACCTGCCGTTAACTTCTTCCTTTTAGTACGGTTTTTTTAAGTGCAGTGCGTCATTTTAATATGGCTCGAATATTACACCTGTTTCTTTTCTTTTATTAGATCATTGATCAACTTTTACCATTCATTCTCCAAAATATTTTATTTGATTGCCTTTGTTGCCATAAAATACAACCTGTTTATCCCAGTATCCACACTGATTGTAATATAAGACAATAACTAAAACTTGTTTTCGTATGAGATATTCAGTCACTACATTTTAGTTTTCTAAATTTTCATTTCATATCAACATTCAATACCTACAATTTAGATTTCCATGTTTCATATACAAAACTCAATAACTGCAACTTAGATTTCTATATTTCACATTAACAAAATTCAGTAGCTACAACCTTATTTTCTACTTTAATAAAAGAAAAAAAACTTTGATAACTACAAATTAGTTTTCAATGTTTCATATACATTATTTAATAACTTCAACTTAATTTCCTATGTGTCATGGGGGTATTCAGTAAATGCAGTTTTGTTTTCTGTGTGTAGTGTTCTGTTCTGTAGAGACGCATGAGGGCCCACTTGGCAGGGCACATGATGATGATGCTGATGCGTGTAGTTTGAGGTATTCGTTATATAAACTTAGTTTTTCGATTTCATACAAACGATCAGTAACTAAAACTTTCTGTTTCATATAAAAGAACCAGTAACTACACAATTATCTCTGTTTCGTTGAATAGATGGAATAACTACGACTCATACTTTATCTTTATCATATAACAGAAATGGGGCCACCGAAGAGTAGCTGCTAAAGGCTCGCCTGGGGATCGGAGGCTCGTGGGTTGGGGGTCCTGCCAGGGCCACCCCCTTTTTTTTTTCTTAAATGACTTTGGCTTCCACGTCGACCCAGCCTAAAATTGGTGCCAGTAGTCATTGGAAGTAAAGGCGGCCGATGCGATGTTGACCACATTACCCACGCAATACCGATTAAAAATATAAATAATATATAAAATATAGGTTGAGCGCCTTTGTGCCCTATACGCCCGAAAGCGCGTAAAAGGGCCCTTTGCTTTATTAATTTATTTAAAAAATACGATCACTAATAATCTCTTTTTTGTCTTTTCCATCGCCAGGGCAGCCTACGTGTCGTTTGGCGGACTTCTAATGAGGCTCAAGGGGGACTCCAACAACTTACACGGATTTGAGATCGATTCCCGGGTCTACCTCATGATGAAGAAGCTGGCCTTCTAAACAGGCGGTCGCCAGCTGAATCATCTCTGACATGTAGCGACTGGGTTGTGTGTCCGGGATCTGGCTGTGTTAGCTTATTTGTTTTTGTTTTGTTTGAGTGTTAATGTTTTCATCACGGAAGTCTGGCATGTGCAAGTCACAGAGAAATCCCCCTGTGTGTCATTGGACTCCAATTTGAGAGTGGGCTTGGGGGCACGGGACCGGCGGGGGGTGGGGGTGGGTGGGGTTACAGGCCAACTACTTTCTATCAAGCATGTGCAAGGTGAATAATTAGGTAATTAAGGATTTGCCGAGAAGTCCGATATGAGGACAGGGCCCATGGATGCTGAAATTGCAGGTTAGCTGTAAATCATAGTACAACGCGCAAGCCGCCCTGTTAAGTACGAACGTAGAAGTTACACAGAGCATATTTAGGAGACAAGACCAAGTGTTAACTCTTTTCCTAGGCAAATTTACGTTCAGTAGTATGCCATTGATACTGACCGGTCGGCTCTCGGTACCACTGTCGAAACCAACGTAAAACGGTCTGTTGCCGAATAGCCTGCAGCTGGAATCGAACCCAGCACCACTGGATTATGAAGCACATACGCAAAGCAGGCGCTTTGAAATTGAAAATTTCTAATGGAAATACACAGTAGAGCCAGTTAGAAGAATTGTGTTTAACTCCTCCCCATTCCTTGTTCTGGGGAAGCAAAGACGGCTGGCGTAATGCTGACCACATTACGCACTGAGCGCCGATTGACTGTAAAAAATATGCGACGCTCTGCCCATATGCCCGATGCGTCGAAAGGCGTGAAAAGGGATCTTTACTTTTTTTTTCCCCTCCCCATCCCGGCGCCACCGTTTCCTCATTTTCTCTCTCACTTGCATTGTGGTTAACAAAACATAACATTTATAAAGTTGATACACACCATTTGTGTTCAAAGACTTGTTACCGCTATGAAACGCGTGTGTGAATGAATGCCTTCTGTCCATCTTTTAAATGTGACATGATATTCCAATTCACAGATTCAATAACTATTGATGTGTTACTGTAACAGTTGTAACTGGAAAAATAAATTGTGAAATGCTTAGTGGTTTTTGTTATTGACTGTTTTTTTTTTTTTTTAATTTGTGTGTGGTTTGTGTTTTGCCATGGATTGGTTGGGTTAATGTTTCTTGGTTGCCGTTTTACACATAATTTTTGGTCTGTTAATGTTATGTCTAACGTTTTTCAAACAGTGGACACAACTATCATCATTATCATCATCAGTATCTATATTTATCTTATTCTGTGTGGATGTCGAAGTATTTTTAATGTCATCAGTCTATGTTATCCACGAAGACCCTGTTGCTTTCACAATCATCATCATCATCATCAATTTTCCCAATGAGCTGCGTTGGAAGGAATAGTTTGAGGCCCAATACTCAATGGACAGCATTGGCTGTTTCTAATTCTGTGTGAATGTGGAAAGGATTTTTAACGTCATAAGTCCATGTTATCAACGAACACCCTCTTGCTTTCACAGCAGATATTTTGCTCAGACCAAGCACCTACTGTCATGGTAGATGTTGGGACTTCATTCTGACGAGATGGCCATACCATTTAATCGTCTACTTTTCAGTGAATTTGATGCAAGGTGTTATCCAAGTCTGCCTGACAGTGTGTGATTTGTCACTCGGATGTAGTTTTTCCTCTTCCATATCTGCTGTCTGTAGGATTGCCGCTGTAAGGATGGCAGTCAAACAGTTACATGTCATACTGAACAAAAGAAGTCAGAATTTACAGACGTTAGCTGAAAACTAATGCCTCTTATGTTCATGTACCCAGGCGGAGAGCGACTTTGTGGGTATGCAGTACAGCTGCTATACATTTCACCAGCCAGAGAGACACTCCATTCTCTTTGAGCGCAAATACCAGAATATCATATATGAATCTATTATAGGCATCCTTAAGATCAAGAGTCGACATCACCATCTCCTGTCTGTTCTGGAGCCACTCACAAATATCAAAGGCAAACGTGGGCCGCATGTGACCAGGTATCTTTTCCTGGCCGGTAACTGCCCAAACCTGATGGCAAGAGCTCTTTCATTTCTGTAGTTTAACAGCAATATTCTTCTCAAACACCTTGACAAAAGTATTTTCAGGAGTAATAGTCCTGAAAGTGCTGAGTCTCGAATGATCTCTGCCTGGCTTTGGATTAAATAACTGTATACCCAATCCTGGGGTACTGACGCTCTTCTGAGGCTCTCGTTAAAGTACAAAGCCATCTCCCTCAAGTCTTCATCACTTATTTCCTTCATTACTGGGCACACTTGACTCTGTCTAGCCCTAGCGCAGCGTCTTTTGCTTTATGCAAGATATGTTTTATATGAGTATCATCCACACTAATAATCTCCTGACAGCAATTACCATTAATGGAATTCGATAGATTAACCCTAACTGAATTTTAATGTTCCCTATCATTATGACCAGTTTGTGCTATAAATCTCTGCAAAAATTCTACCCTCTTAAATTTTTCTGTTGTCACAGGCGTACCTGTATCTGTGTATATAATATCTGTTGTGATAGGCCGAACCTTTCTTTTTATCTGCCTGTAGTTTCCAGAACCTACCCAGCGATCTGTTCCCTCCAGTTTCATTCATAACATTTTCCCATTTAGTATTGTTTTTTTTTCCTCTGCTGCACATCGCTCCAACTTTTCTACTTAAAAAAAAAAAAAAACTGTTTCTGCCTTCTCTGTCTTCTCTTTGAGCTGACTTTCAAATTTTATGTAACTGAATAGTTGCTGCTCTCTTTTCTTTCTATGCCTGTTCGACTTCTTGGGTTCAACATGGAGGCTGCACAAACGCAGAACGGGTGGTTTTGTTACAAACCTTCTGCCGAAGGCGTCCAGGTAGGGTATTGACCATCTCATACTTGATAGTCTTGCACCTTCTTAAAGTCCTAATCTTGTTAACTTTGGTGGAAATCAAGACTGAGCATGGCATATGGTCACTACCGTAGTCACCCAGGACCCTTCCATTGTGTGTCCAGCACTGCTGACTAGGTAACAAACGCTAAATCAGTAGCCGTGTCTGCATCACCAGAGATCACCACCATTCTAATTGGCTTACCGTCATTTATACAGACTGCCTCAACCATAGCCTCTGCTGGGGCATTTCCTTGTCTTATTTTCCCCAGTGCTGCCCCATGCTGTGTTCCACGCAATAAACTCCCAACAAATGAGAAACCTATTGCCAGGGATTTCCTCTAACTCTCTGAGCCAGTCCTAGTATTGTTTTATGATAGGAGAGTCAAAAGCATAAACATGTACTAAGTTTTAAGTTGTGCCCTATTTATCGATCTGTATACCCTGAACCTCTGTTGTACTAATTTCATGCGAAGCAGGAACCAATAATATAACATCCCTGCTGGAATCAAACTTGTGTTCAGTTTAACCGATAGTTCTTCTTAAGCGAATTCGTGTTAACGTATAAGTATAGCAACAATATGCCCAATGCACTATCTCACCTATGAACCCCGTAGCTGTGAAGAGAATCATTCACTTTTTATAAAAACTGGCATGGTAAAGTCTTCATAGATTAACTACTATCTTACTGGGCAGTGGTGTTTTTGCAGGCAGGATTGTCTCTGAGACTGGCTCTATAACTGGACGAAACAAGAATCCAGCAAGTCAGAAATGTCACTATCAACTGACCCCAATTTTGAAAAACGTTTATAACACTGCGCAAAAAACACCTGTGTAATGAGATGATCAAAGTCACAGTTTTGAGAGCATAAATCTTCCCTGAGCATACAGATGTATGGTGGGCAAAAAAAAGATTGGGGATTCTGAGCTGAAATGCTATAGACAGATTCTCAGATACCATGGACAAAGAAGAGAAGAAATACTGACATTCTACAAGATTTGAAACATCAAGCCGGAGAGTTGGCGAGAGACTGTGATGGGAGCGATGTTCTGCAAAGAACCTGCCATACGATGATGAAAACTTCACTAACCTCATCAGGATTAACTCTGAAGTGGGACTTGTCAAAAGAGGGGTTACTAGAACAGTGACAACCCTGCCAGCTTTATGAACTATGCAAGGTAAAATTTACTTGCATGTTATCTTATGTTATCACAGTCAACGTCTCTGCACATTCAGCATTCCCATGTCTGCTCAGTCCTCCGATGCAGCAGCTACTTCATGGTACCTCTACTGGGTATTTCCACGAGGAGCTGGTTATAGTCTCCTATCTCGACCTCAAAAGCGGCAGATACGTGAGTTACCATGCAATTTTACTTGCATACCGATTGAGTTGCCTTCAGCAACATACTTAGTACCAGTTTCAGACCACTAAATAAATAAACACATGTGCCAGGGCACGAAGGAGTGCTAGGAAATGAGCAAGCTGATCGTCTTGCAGGCGAAGCTACTGTGAAGGGCGAACAAGCCATAAACCAGGCAGATATTATAAATGCTCTTCGAGAAGTGAGACTGCGAGAACCCAGTGATGACTGTGAATCTACATGCATGACCAGACTGCAAGAACATATTAGAAGGGGTGTGGCCAAATAAGAGCACTATGCAGGAAGCCAAAGAAAAAATAAGAACCGAACACTGAACTGGTGCTCAACGGCTTTCCGCTGCGGGACTAAGGAGGCGATCCGAGCACTTATGGACTGAATAAGTTAAGCCGTCGACTAACACAATAAACTAGTGTGCTATTTGAAAATATAATAATAGTGAAAATAATAATATATAGCACACTCATTTATCTGTAAAATTATAATTAATTTTAAATTAAAAAAAGGGTTGGAAATTAATGAAACTAGTTTAATTGTATATAAATCTTCTCGATAAACAAAGTGAACACACCCCGGCCCCTCTAAGTAGCACAAATATGGGAATTTCCATTGACCTGGATGTAGTGAACCATGGCTTCTGATAACGACTGTCCATTGTGTGTGTGTGTGTATATATATATATATATATTCATTCTATTAAATACAAATATATTGACTGAAAGTATATAGTTCCGTTGCCCAGCTACTGAGCCGAGTGCCTGGCACCTAGCTTCAGATTTCATTTGGAGTGATTTGTGATTTTCGACTGAACCAATCAAGAATTGCATTCGAGACATTCCCACACTTGCCCCGTTCCCTTCTTCAGTAGCCAAAGAAGAATCTACATGCTAACAGTACCAGTTGAAACTTGAAGTCTGTTTCCTCCTCATTGCTGAATATCTTCCAGATTCCAGAACTTCTACTCACATCATTGAGTTAAGTCATTCAGTGTATGACTTCTCCATCTATTCTATTACAGTGTCAATTCGTTATTAGGTAGCTCACCGCCCAGAGGATCGACAACAGCAGCTAATCTATAGGCCTGCTTATTACCTGACGCACCTGAATATCCTGGAAAGAAAATCAACGATGTGCTTCTGATCTGAGTTTTATCAAGTGATGCAAGTCACTTCGCACACAGGACGCTTGTTTCAATTTCCCAAAGCATGCTGTGATCTGTGAGTCTTTTACATTAAAACGTGTCAGACCATGCTGCTCTAAAGCAGTCAGAAAGCTGCCGTAACTGCTTCCACATCCATTCTCATATTGGATGCAGTGGCAGTTTACGCGAGGCACTCTGTATTCAAACAATGGTCATTCACCTATGCAATAACATCGCACCCACTTTTCTCACCTCTAACCTCAGACCCAAATGTGTACATAATGATGGGCTTTAAGAAGAAACTCCACAGGGGAGCATGTACAGCAGGAGTCTACCAATCATCAGTAGAAGTAATCTCTCGTCTTTAATTTTCATTGATCAGCTCTTGCACCGCTGATTGTTGCACCAGCTACCCATTCCTAGCATCCTCGGTCGAAAGTAACTGTCCCAACGAGGTTTGTTTTGTGAACTGCAGATTTAGAAAATGACGAGTGGCCTGTTGCCGCAAAACTGGTGATTATCTTATTCGATGAATTGCGTGTGCAACTACGGATATGTTGTAACTGTTGCTTCCATCATCGACGAACATCCTTTGCTGTACTGAACAGTGTACACTGACACTTGACAACTGCTGTGTGCAATTAAAGCTTGTGTATGAAATTTGTTTTGCGGAGGCTACAGTCTGTGTCTATAATTTCGCTAAGTACAGTGATGGACATTCTGTGTGGTTTTCGCTGGCACAGGAACAGGTAAAACTTTGCTGTGATGGTGGAACTGTGATTGACTGAAGCTACGTTAAGTAAAGATGGGTTTTTAACCACAACTGCAGGTTAACCCTTGCTGTGATGTTGGAACTGTGATTGACTGTAGCTACGTTAAGTAAAGATGGGTTTTTAACCACAACTGTAGGTTAACCCTTTTCTGTGATGTTGGAACTGTGATTGACTGTAGCTACATTAAGTAAAGACGGGGTTTTAACCACAACTGTAGGTTAACCCTTTGCTGTGATGTTGGAACTGTGATTGACTGTAGCTACATTAAGTAAAGATGGGTTTTTAACCACAACTGTAGGTTAACCCTTTGCTGTGATGTTGGAACTGTGATTGACTGCAGCTACGTTAAGTAAAGATGGGTTTTTAACCACAACTGTAGGTTAACCCTTTTCTGTGATGTTGGAACTGTGATTGACTGTAGCTACATTAAGTAAAGACGGGTTTTTAACCACAACTGTAGGTTAACCCTTTGATGTGATGTTGGAACTGTAACTGACTGTAGCTACATTAAGTAAAGACAGGTTTTTAACTCTAAAAAGGGGATAAAGTGGGGTGGTCAATAAAAAAAAAATTACTATACTGAGAGAGGGATTAGTTAGTTAGTTAGTTAGTCTTTCCTCTTGTGTCGAGTGCGGCACATAGGGCAGAGGTCATGACTCTCCATGCATGACGGTTCGTTGCAATCCGTTGTAGGTCTTGGATGTTTGAGTGGCCCATGAGCGAGCCTTCCCTGATGATAGTTCTACGTAGGGTTTCCCTTGGTCTTCCACGAGATCTTTTCCCCTGTGGTGTCCAAATGAGGGATTGGTAAGGAAGTCTTGATTTATCCATTCTAAGGGCGTGGTCGACATAGTTCCAGCGGCGTTTTCGTATAAAATTAGACACATACTCTTGCCTGGATTCTTGCCTTATTTGTGTATTTGTTCGGAAATCTGACCATTTGAAATTAAGTATTCTTCTAAGGCATTTATTTTCAAAACTGTCTAATTTTGTGTCTAGAGTTTTCGTTGATTTCCAGCTCTCGCATCCATAGGTTAGTACAGGAATCACACAAGAATTGAAGATCTTGAGTTTTGTGTGTTTGCTAAGTGTCTTTGATTTCCAGATGTTAGACAGTTTATTGAAGGCACTTGTTTTCATCCGCTGCTTTGAGCATTTCCCCTGAGATGTTGTCCTCTCCGGTAGCTTTGTTTATTCTTAATTTTTTAATAGCTGTTTTAATCTCCTCTATTGTGAATGACTCGCTGGAGGCAACTAGTGTCGGTGTAATAATTTCTTCTTCTAGATTGGGAATGATGTCAGGATTTGGCCTATTTAATATTTCTTTGAAATGTTCTGCCCATCGCTTTGTTTGTTGGTCGTCGGAAAGCAGTAGTTTACCCTGCTTGTCTTTAATGGGTGTATTTAGTGTAGGTGAGTGATTACACAGTTGTTTCATAATATGGAATAAGGCTTTGTTGTTTCCAATCTTGGCAGCTGTTTCAGCATCAGAGGCGAGGTCGTGTATGAAGTTCTGTTTGTCTTTCCTTGCATTTGATTTCACTTCTTTGTCTAGCGTGCTGTATTTTTCGTATGAAGATGTGTCTTTTTTGGATAAAAGTGTTAATTTTGCTTGTTTCCTTTCTTGGATTTTTGACCAAGTGTCGCTTAGCCACTTCTTCTTCTGCTTTTGTACATAACCAACTGTGTTTACTGCAGCGTTCGTCAGTGTGTTCTTGAAAAAGTCCCAATTTTTGTCTATGTTATTTGTAGTATCCGCATTATTAGTTTTGGTTACATATGTGGTGAGTATCTCTGTATTAAATGCGCTTTGATGATCTTTTGACAAAAGGGCTTGTAAGTTTATTTTCTTATTTCTGGGTGGTTTAAGTAGAGACTTGAGTTTAATTTTTAGTTTGGCAATACAAAGATTATGATCACTGCCAATATCAGCTCCCCTGTAGGCTCTAACGTCTTGCACTGATGTACTGAATTTGGCGCTGATGCAAAAATGATCTATCTGGTTTTTTGTTATGTTATCTGGCGAAATCCAGGTTGTTTTATGTATGTCTTTATGCGGAAATAAGGAGCTTGCTGCTGTTAGATTTGCTATTTCACAGAGTTCAATTAGCCTCTCTCCGTTTTGATTCATATCTCCTGGGCTGTGTACTCCCATATATTTTTGAACACCTTTGTTGTCAGACCCTAACTTGGCATTAAAAGAGAGAGGGATAGCCAACTTTAAAAAAAAAATCAAGTGAAAATACAAAATAATATTCAGTATCACAAAAGCAGCTAAATTCAGTAATGATGAGGATGATGATGATGATAACCATGTCATGGTGGCGATAAAATCAACGATTTGTTTGACAATCGTGATAACTTGAGTTTCAAGCAGTGACAAAGTGACGAAAAAAGCCACCTGATAACCACTCATTATCTGACATATGCCCCCAATCAGTGCAGTTTATTATCAGATTACCAATCTACATCATTATGACAGCTGATAACGGAGAACAGTTACAAGATAATCTACAAGTATTCACGTATGCCAAATAATTTTTTATGCACATAGTAAAATCTTTTCAGGTGTTTTAACAACGTCCTCAAATCTGTTGGAGTGTGCGAAGTTTTTCTAATTGTAGTTTTCAGAAAACAGTAGGACTGAATTTGGCTTGGTGCATTCAAAAAACTAGTTCACTTGGTGGTAAACTAAAAGGTGAAGGTAAGAGCGGGAGATGTGAACCAGCGTCAATGCACACGGTTATAAACCATAAGTGCTCTGCCACCAGTACGGACATTTGATAACAAAACTGTCCGCATGTGTCATGGTCCGCTCGCAACTCCGTAGCTACAGCAACATTCCTAAATTTACCCTAGAGTGGTAACTCTGGTACTCATTACCTAAAGGCTGGGTGAACCCCGGGAACTCTCCGGTTTCGAACATTGGCATTTCGCAGCTGGATTTGAAAGCGAGACTCCTATTGACTGTGCTAACACGGCTCCCTTGGTGGTAAACTGAGGTATGACAAGCTAGATGTGAGGTTACTTAGGGGGCGCGTGAACAGTGCAAAGGCACAGACGGATCATCAGGGTCTGAGGAGAATGGCACTACAAGGAGTTACTAGAGGATCTGGCCGACGCTCAACACTCAAGAAAATGTAAGACGGATGTTCAGCCAGACAGTTACTGGCACCATCGGAACTGAAACTTTTCGCTTGCTGCTTGAGATCGGGACAGAGTGCTTATGGGAGTGTCCCGAGCGCTATGATGTTGATTCTTAATTCAACATTCAAAGAACCAGTAATTAGGTAATGACAGTTTTGACTTCATAACAAAAGTGTCATCCCATATTTGCTCCATTCATGTGCCAACGAATATCACACACAGAATGTCCACTACTATTCCTTATAAAGAAGAATTTACACAAACAGCAGTCTCAACAGAGCCAACAGCATACACACGAATTAAATGCATAAGGTAGCCGTCAGAAGTACCAACATAAACAACCTATGGAAGCAGCTGTTTCAACTGATCAGCAGTTGCACACGCACTTGATTGCATACTGCACCAACAGTTCTCTGGCCATTTTCTTAACCGGCAGTTCGCAACTGTGAACCAACATCTTTTTCTCTGCGTCGGTTTCGTATGCTCAGATCAGACCATCAGGTGGATTGTCTCTATAAACTTGCATGTCAGTGTTAAACACGAACCTTTACTACTAATCAGCCTTAAAATCCTAGCAACATAGATGAGATGTATTAGAACAGGACTTTTTAACTGGCAGCCCTGGGCCAAATCAGCTGTATTGTGTTAATAATCTTTCTATGCTGGGGCTCTGGTCTGTTACGATTACCATTTTCATAACTATGGCCCTTGAATAAACTTAGTTGAATAACCCCGCATCAAAAGATTAGATGAAGTAACAAAATAAACAATTAAAATAAAAGAAGAAATAAGAACTGAAACCAGTCATCATCATCATCAGGTGCCTCGCCCACTGGTGTGGGTGATCATGCCTCTCCACAATCCGTGATCTCCTGCAGTGGGCTATGGCTCCTTCCTGCACAAGGCAGACACAACGACTGGCATCCCTGCACAACAGGCTGTTTACTTTCAGTGGCATCCAAAGGCAGTCTTCTTTCTGAAATCCCCGCAGCTCAGACTGACACGTCCTGCTCCTTCCCTTCTCTGTTGTGAATTCACCTGCAACTTATCTCCTAACAACATGTACATTTTTGTTTGTAAGCATGCAATAACAGATTATATAGTACTTGAGTTATTGAGTATTGGTTTAGTTCCATGGATAGTTTGCAAGTGGCAATTTGTTTGAATTGTATCACTTTAGCCACAGCGATAGCATTAGTGGCTAAATGTTCATGTTGTCCGTCCATCACAGGTGATGATGACCAGTCCTTTCACTCAATGGTGACTGGATTAGGTTATTTGAGTGCGCAGATGGCTGATAAGGCCAGTTTTAGCACTGAAAGTTCTTGAGCAGTGTGGACAGAGAATTGAGGCTGCATCTCTCTAGAGATTTGCTTCAGTGTCTTTTCTAAATTGCTACTGCAGTTTTAGCAGCTTCATGGGCCATAGCTTCTTGATAAAGAGAGAAGTGCCAGGATGAGTGGACAGACAGAACAGACAGTCAGGCGCGCACACAGGCATGCATATACACACACACACAGAAAGAGAGAGAGAGAGACAGAGAGAGAGAGAGAGAGAGAGAGTGAGAGAGCCAAACACTTGAATTACAACTAAATATAAATGTATTGCAATATGGACACAGCCAAATGTTATGTTATCTACAGATCAAAGCAATCAGAACCAAACAAGCAACATGAAAAACCCTCTAAATTAAAGTTTACATAAAGTTTAGTGATACTGTATTCTGGATTTCCCCGTGTGCGTTCCGGGGCCCCATTGTGGGGAAAATAAGAAAAGACCCACTGTCTCCCCAACGAGCATGTCCTAAGCGTCAATTAACTGAGGGCTTCCTTCAAAGTTGAAGTGCATCTGAGAGGCAAGAAACCAACAATCTGCATACAAATAAGTCAGATATGGAAAATGGATGTGCATGCAACACTCAGACTGTGGAACAAGACTGAAGTCCAGATGTGGATGAACAACCAAAACTTTCTCCCAGAGTAACAATCGGTAAACGTGAAGAAAAAAAGTATTATTGATTTTACACCATTATCATTAATTATGCTCCTTTTTTGGTACTTGTTTAAGTGCTTAAAGTAGCAAAGTACTGTGTTTCCCCCCAAAATAAGACCTAACTCAAAAATAATTCCTAGCATGACCTTGATAATGTCATCATCCAAATAAACGTATCTGGTTTCGACCGCTAAACTATATGATGGACACCGAATTGTAAAGTAAAGAATGTATACATAAAAATGTTACCGCTTTTAATGTTTTAAATAAAAAACTAATTTAGATTTCTGTAAAAAAAAGGGCATCCACTGAAAATAAGCATTAAGGCATCTTTAGGAGCAAAAAGATCAAACCTGTTCAGATTTTCAGGGAAATACAGTCAGTACCTTGTGGTCTTTCTATCACCATTTTCCACTCACTAATTTCCTTTCTTTCTCTTTTAATATTTCTTACTTCTTGTTGAGTTCTAAAATTACTGTGCGACATAAAAAAAAAAAAAAAAAAAAAAAAAAAAAATATATATATATATATATATATATATATATATATATATATATATACATATATATATATATATATATATATATATATACATATATATATATATATATATATATATATATATATATATATATATATATATATATATATATATATATATATATATATATATATATATTTATATATGTTAAAAAAAAATAATATTTTATTTTCAATTTCTATACTTCTTTGTCTTTTCATGTTGCATTAAAAACTAATATTACTCTTAGTGACAACACTATCTTTCCCCTTCACGGTTTAAAATGGTAAAGTAATGCCCCCCCCCCCCCCCCAGACCCCTGAAAAAAAAAGTATGGTAGCTAGGCTATGATATTTGCACTTTTCAACCCAACACGATTTCAGAACTACTAATTAGTCGAGCAGTGGATTCTCCCCCACCCCTAAATGAGGCCCTGGAAAACAGGCCAAGAGTTGTATTTCATACAAATTTTTACAATGGGACAGAGCAGGGCCTAAATATCAAACATCAGTGTTAGGATAGTATGTAAAACCTAATACCATGTTACCACAACTGTAGCTTTTAATGAACGCTCATTACGATAGCTCAGTTCTATAAAAAAAAAATACTTGGCAGCATACTTGCTTCAATTTTGGGCATTTTCTTCAGGAGTCGGCAGCAGATCCAGATCAACTAGGGCACCTGAATCTTCTATATTCACATCATCTAAATTATCCAGGTCAAACTCCTGGGTATCCCAGCCTCCTGAGACTACAGCTGGGGCAATCATGTCAGGGGGACCAGAAACCGCCAATGGTTGTTCACCTGGATGCTGATCTGTGTGTGGTACTGCTGGAGTATCTTCACTGTCCTTGCTGTCCGCAGTTTTCTCTGCCAACTCTGGATATAACTGTAAAGCTTCAGTTCTTCCATCACCTAGTCCGGATTCTTCAACTTCATCGGAGGCAAACGGTGGTAAAACTGCAACATCAGAGACCAGAGGTCCTGACCCTTCAACTTCAACCTCTTGGTTAGACATACCTGAAACAGCTAGAGCTTTACCACTCTCAGGACTGATGGATCCTGGGATATCATACTGGTCACCTGATGATCCTGGCAGCACTGTTAAAGACTCAGCAGAAGATACTACAGGAGGAGAAGATGATACCTGGCTTCTGCCCGCAAGCTCTTCTATGTGACCATCATCACCATCAGAGCCCAGTGTGAATGTCACAGGTTTTGCTGCTTCGTCACTGGGTTCTGGCCCAGCAGGAGCTGAAGGGGCCGGCATTAGATGCCTCACTCCGGACAAAACCACAGACAGATCAACCTGACCTATGTTGCCCTGTAAAAGAAGAAACAATGTCAGTATAAAAAGATTTGATGGCATAGTCGTTAATGTGTTTGCCTAACGAATCAGCAGTCCAGATGCAATCCCAATTAGTAAGTTGCTTTTTAATTGGTAGCTGTCCATCTGGAGGAAGCATAAGAGTCACAGCCCATGGCAACGGCGAGTGTGACTAGCAAAACCCACCCATGTTGAGAGAAGACTTTCACAACTAGCTAGAGCTCTGGAATTTCTTCTATTTTGCATTCACCGCTTCAAATCTGGTGGTAAGTTCTGGCTGTTTGTCCACTACTGGACTTTAGGTGGTAAGTTCAGGCTGTTTGTCCACTACTGGACTTCTGGTGGTAAGTTCTGGCTGTTTTTCCACTACTGGACTTTAGGTGGTAAGTTCAGGCTGTTTGTCCACTACTGGACTTCTGGTGGTAAGTTCTGGCTGTTTGTCCACTACTGGACTTCTGGTGGTAAGTTCTGGCTGTTTGTCCACTACTGGACTTCTGGTGGTAAGTTCTGGCTGTTTGTCCACTACTGGACTTCTGGTGGTAAGTTCAGGCTGTTTGTCCACTACTGGACTTCTGGTGGTAAGTTCTGGCTGTTTGTCCACTACTGGACTTCTGGTGGTAAGTTCTGGCTGTTTGTCCACTACTGGACTTCTGGTGGTAAGTTCTGGCTGTTTGTCCACTACTGGACTTCTGGTGGTAAGTTCTGGCTGTTTGTCCACTACTGGACTTCTGGTGGTAAGTTCTGGCTGTTTGTCCACTACTGGACTTTAGGTGGTAAGTTCTGGCTGTTTGTCCACTACTGGACTTTAGGTGGTAAGTTCTGGCTGTTTGTCCACTACTGGACTTCTGGTGGTAAGTTCTGGCTGTTTGTCCACTACTGGACTTCTGGTGGTAAGTTCTGGCTGTTTGTCCACTACTGGACTTTAGGTGGTAAGTTCTGGCTGTTTGTCCACTACTGGACTTCTGGTGGTAAGTTCTGGCTGTTTGTCCACTACTGGACTTCTGGTGGTAAGTTCTGGCTGTTTGTCCACTACTGGACTTCTGGTGGTAAGTTCTGGCTGTTTGTCCACTACTGGACTTTAGGTGGTAAGTTCTGGCTGTTTGTCCACTACTGGACTTTAGGTGGTAAGTTCTGGCTGTTTGTCCACTACTGGACTTTAGGTCTTGTTCCAGAACCTGAATGTTGCGTGCACATCCATTTTACAGATCTGACTTTTTTGTATGCAGACTGCTGGTTCCTTGCCTCTCAGGCAGATGTACTCCGACTTTGAAGGAAGCCCTCCAATCAGTCGAATCTTTTGACATGCTTGTTGGGGAGGTAATGGGTCTATTCCTATTTCCCCACCATGGGGCCCTGGATCGCAGGAAGAGCTCTGGATTGTAAGTCTGCTGTTGTCATCACAAGCACTTAGAGCATCTTCTCTCAGATGCTCAGCTCTCAACTTTTCTGCAGTCCTTTTTTTTTAAATATTTGTCTTAATTCCTTGTCCCCCTTTTAGGGGCAAATCAAAGAAAACACAAGAAGAAGAAATCTTCACAGTCTTCAAGCAGATTCACAACAAATCATGGATAAATATTCAGATATGCAAGACAGTTTACAACTCTGGAAACTGTTTCAAATACCAACTGTGAGCACTGGAAAACACAGGCAAGCATGTGAGAGCAGACACTCAGGATACAATACAGAAAACCAAGACAAGAAATCACCAGGGATAGGGTCTGCAGGGAAGAAGGATAGCGAGAGATCAAAGATGGTCCAACCCAGTGAACATTTTAGTTCTTTACTAATAGTAATGCAATCAAGTCCTAGCAATTGTTAACTGCTTGTGGTTTTATAAGGAAATTTTATTTTCAGTGGTTTGCCATGCAAACTAGGTTAGTTGCGTATCCTTTACAGGACGTTGCAGAGCCAACCCCAGCAGCCCCTGGCTGTTGTGTGGTTTCTCTAGACAAATTTACATCCAATAGTTTACCATTGCTTTCTGGACGGTCGGCTCCCTGATACCACTGTCGAAACCAACACAAGGCACATAGCCCGCAGCTGGGATCGAACCCGGCACCTTGGCATTACGAAGCATTCGCGCCGACACAACCACTAGCACCAACAGTTATAAGATAGAGAAAGAAGGTTATTATGGCTGGAGAGAATAAGGCACCTGGATGTAACCAGAGGGTCTGGCTGGCTCACAACACTCAGAGGAAAGGCAAGATGGACATTTAAACAGATTATGACTGGTATCAGCAGTATTGGAACTCTGCGCTGGCTGCTGAAGATGGGGACAGAGCGCACATGGGAATGCACCAAGTGCTGTGATGTCAATTCTTGACTCAACCAAACTCAATTCAAAATAGAGAAGTTGGTGCTATATTGGACACATCCTGAGAAGAGACAGCAGAGAAAGAAAAACACACACACACTAAAATGGAGACAGGGAATGAGGAAACCAGGTCCACGAGAAAATCCAAGGTGAACACTGATATGATAACCCAAAGTGCTGGGCTGGATTCTGTCTGTGATAATGGAGTAACTTCAAAGGATGATATAGAATGGAGAAATAAACTGTGGATGCTATTTGAAATATAATGGCACAGCAGGATAATAAATTAATGAACGAGTTTGACGCTGCTTTTTCACTCATCAGCACTCCTATCACTGTCGAAGGAAACATAAAATGGTCTGCTGTCAAATTATCTGCAGCTGAATCAAACCAGGTCCGGACAAGAGCATAAGAATATAGGTTACACTGGTAGGACATTAGAAGAGTTAAAGATATCAGATTGTTTCAGACAAGGTAGCAACCGTTATAATAACCAAATGCTTCATAGGGATTATGCCAGAATCCTTCACATAAATACTGTCTATTTCCAAGCAGAGGCATCTTGTACAAATCCTTACAACAAAACTCCCCTTTTTAGCCAGCTCCCTTACAGATGTACCCAAACAGCAAAAATCACTTTTATACCCAGCTCTATCACAGATAAGTCGACAATTAAATCACTTTTGCACCCAGCTTCGTCACAGATATATCATAAAAATGAAACACCTTTTTACCCAGCTCCGGAACAGGTATGTTCAAACAATGAAATAACTTTCTACCCAGCTCGTCACAGATATGTCCTAAATGATCTAACAATGAAATCACTTTCTACCCAGCTCCGCCACAAATATGTCCTAACAGTGAAATCATTTGCTACCCAGCTCCATCACAGATATGCCTGAACTACAAAAATCCCCTTTTTTACCCAGCTCTGTCACAGATATGTCTTAACAATGAAATCACTTTCTACCCAGCTCTGTCACGGTGCAGTGATCTTCATTGTTATTAATTGCTGGCTCGAATGAGTCACCGCATCTTTCCATTCACCAACTGACGAGAACGAGAAAACATGGACGCTGGCAGACGTTCAGAAGTTACACGTACTGTTTATTTTCACTCGCTGTTGTTGCAGTCAGTAAATGTTCATGTACAACCGTAGCACTCTTAATCAATGATCTAAACAGTCAATCATACCTTTGTAACATCGTAGAATAGAAACACAATTCATAGAAAACACAGTAGCTCCCTCCATCCAGAACGACAGTCATTCACAGCTGGCCACCGTTTCCGTCAGCCGCTATTTTATGCCAGGTAGGCATTGGGAAATCACGCGATTCAGACGACAACATTCTTCCAAACTTTCCACACGTACACCTTTCCCTTGGCCTAAACGAGACTGCCTCACAAACCTTTTCTTCGCTATTATATAGCCCTCTGATCTGTCCTGTTCTCGAATATTCTGGATAATTTCATTCTCACGAATTGTCGTGTCTGGCCCGTGATAATTCACATTTTCATGAATCCTGCCAGTCAACATTCATGGTTTCACGTGAACAATCATGTTTCACATAAAACCTGACTTTCAGATGTCTCTCATGAAACTCAAGACATAAATCTCGTGTTATCTCAGTCAGTCAAACATTCGCCTTACATTTATTACTGACGTCATCTATCGGGCATAACTTAATGGGGAGAAAATGACTCACTACACACGGATATGTTCTAACAATGAAATCACTTTTTTAAACCAGCTCCACCACAGATATGTCTGAATAACAAAACTTAACCATTATATCTGACTCTGAAACATACAAACCCAAACTGTGAAACTCACCCTTTTAGCCAGCTCTGTCAGAGATATCCCCAGAGCATGAGCCAACTGTGCCGGCGGAAACAGAGTCTGCATACATCTGTTCAGGTAAGGCAGGAGATCAGTTGCATAGGTCGCACAGAACTGCTCAAACTGGTCCTTTTCTTTAGCATTGAAAGTCGTCTCTTCAGCTCTAAAAGAAACAGAAAAAAAAACACAAGAAACATTACAGGCGAACTTTGCAGATTTTTTCTCCTGATGTTATTTAATTGAATCCATTTATTTATACAGCCAACTCTGCTTGTCATTGTGCTGGTGGCTAGATGGCCAAAATCAAGAATCTTCTATCTGGAGATGGCTGCACATTAAATTTTAGTTCTGAGATATGTAACAAAGTATCTCCGCATTTTCTGAATTTTGCACCAACTTTGGGCTCACCATGGAAGTCATTATCTTCCACTTCTGCCACTTGAAGCGGAACAATCACTTGCCGAACTAAAAGACCGTGGCTTATAATCTGCAGTGAAGGTTTTTTCCCCTTTAAAACTGACCTTGACTCCCAGGTCGACCCAACTTAGAATGCATACTTTTTTTTCTTGTTCACCCGCTGTAAGTTCCGGCGGAAGGTCCTGGTCATTGGCTTTGTGCCACACCCCCCCCCCCCCCCCCGTGTGGGTTCCGGGGCCCCATTGTGGGGAAAACAAGAATAGATCCACTGCCTCCACAAAAGCATGTCGTAAGAGTCGACTAATTGGGGAGCTTCCTTTGAAGTCGGAGAGCATCTGCCGGAGAGGCAAGGAACCAACAGTCTGTATTCAAGAGAATGAGATCTGTAAAACTGATGCACATGCAACACTCAGGTTCTGGAGCAGGACTGCAGTTCAGTAGTGGACGAGCAACCAGAACCTTCCGCCAGAGTTTACAGCTGGTGAACGCGAAGAAGGCTTTGTGCCAGGGCCTGAGTCTCGTGTGTGCATTCGTTTTACTGGCTCATTTGTCTGCAGTAAGTTGTTCCTTTCCACTCAGGCAGATGCACTCTGACTGTAAAGAAACTCCCCAATTAGTTGACTCTGGACTCTAAATTACCAATTGTTGGTGATTCTTTCTTTAAGTTTTTTGACATTCTGATTTATGTAAATGTTTTCCTCCAAGCTCTTCTTAACAGTGCCTGGGATTTTTTTCTTTTTGTCCTCTTCTATTTTAAACCACATATTTTGTTTGAAGTTTAGAATGGGGGGGGGGGGGGGGAGGGGGAATGGGGTGATGGGGGTCTTGTGGTATATTCAAGGAAGGGGTGGGGTTGGGGGTGCCATCCGAAATAGGTTGAGAACTACTTCTTTTGAGAAGTTAATAAAATCCAAACCTGTAAAATGCCAAAATGACTCGATTGACATCCAAAAGTGACCTCCGCAGCTCATCTGCAATTTTACAAGCCAAGTTCAAAGGTGAGCACAGGCGAAGGTCATTGAAGGCAGCCAGCACATGGTTGCAATAGGCCACAAGTGGGTAGAAGTCCAGCAGTGTTGTGGGTGGGTACAGCTGACCACTCTGAAACAGAAATTATGTAAAATGAAATAGGTTATATATATCTATCTATCTATCCGTCTGTCCGTGTGTGTGTGTGTTTTTTTTTTTTAATGCTGTATATGAAAAATTATTGTTATTAATGTTGACGATGTCATATTTTTTTTAAAAATCAACTCTTCAATTTAGGAGATAATAGACAGTAAATTTGTTACTTACAGATGATCTTAGGGATAGCTGACAGTGAATGTATTACTTATATATGATCTTAGGGATAGCTGACAGTGAATGTATTACTTATATATGATATTAGGGATAGCTGACAGTGAATGTATTACTTATACATTATTTTAGGGATAGCTGACAGTGAATGTATTACTTATAGATGATCTTAGGGATAGCTGACAGTGAATGTATTACTTATATATGATCTTAGGGATAGCTGACAGTGAATATATTACTTATAGATTATTTTAGGGATAGCTGACAGTGAATGTATTATTTATATATGATCTTAGGGATAGCTGACAGTGAATATATTACTTATAGATGATCTTAGGGATAGCTGACAGTGAATGTATTACTTATAGATGATCTTAGGGATAGCTGACAGTGAATGTATTACTTATACATTATTTTAGGGATAGCTGACAGTGAATGTATTACTTATACATTATTTTAGGGATAGCTGATAGCGAATGTATTACTTATATATGATTTTAGGGATAGCTGACAGTGAATGAATTACTTATATATGATCATAGGGATAGCTGATAGTGAATATATTACTTATAGATGATCTTAGAGATAGCTGACAGTGAATGTATTACTTATAGATGATCTTAGGGATAGATGACAGTGACTATATTACTTATACATTATTTTAGGGATAGCTGACAGTGAATGTATTACTTATACATTATTTTAGGGATAGCTGACAGTGAATGAATTACTTATATATGATCTTAGGGATAGCTGACAGTGAATGTATTACTTATATATGATCTTAGGGATAGCTGACAGTGAATGTATTACTTATGTATGATCTTAGGGATAGCTGACAGTGAATGTATTACTTATATATGATCTTAGGGATAGCTGATAGTGAATGTATTACTTATAGATGATCTTAGGGATAGCTGACAGTGAATGTATTACTTATATATGATCTTAGGGATAGCTGATAGTGAATATATTACTTATAGATTATTTTAGGGATAGCTGACAGTGAATGTATTACTTATAGATGATCTTAGGGATACCTGACAGTGAATGTATTACTTATAGATTATTTTAGGGATAGCTGACAGTGAATGTATTACTTATATATGATCTTAGGGATAGCTGACAGTGAATGTATTACTTATAGATGAATCTTAGAGCCAGCTGACAGTGAATGTATTACTTTATCAATATATGATTCCTGTAACCAGCAGATACTGTAGTTGAATAATGTCATGTCATGTTATTCACTTCAATGTCTGACATATTTCTGAACATGCCACTTCAGGATACATTTCTCTGTGCAGAGTGGCAAGCATCAATTCAGAGGTACCGGGTAGTTAGTGCCCTTTGGGTATTTTCTGAGAAGCGAGAAAACAGCAGTTTTGCATACAAATAAGCCAAATCTGTAAAACCTGGGTGCACACAAAACGTAGCTTCTGGAACAAGTTCAAACACAAAACTTAAGTTCTGGAACGAGACTCAAGTCCAGAAATGGATCAACTTCCGCCAGAGTTTACAACCTGTGAATGTGAAGAAGAGAAGAAAAGATTCTTGGAAAATGAATGTAATGCCTTACAAATTTTTACAAGAGAAATGAGTGCTATAAATATGCTACTACATGTAGTTTTTAGAAAGTTTTAGAGTGAGCCATAGTAAGAGCCAATCACTGCTTATATTTCAATTGTCTAAGATATCAAAATGGAGATATATAGTTAGAGCCAATCACTGCTTATATTTCAATTGTCTAAGATATCAAAATGGAGATATATAGTAAGAGCCAATCACTGCTTATATTTCAATTGTCTAAGATATCAAAATGGAGATATATAGTTAGAGCCAATCACTGCTTATATTTCAATTGTCTAAGATATCAAAATGGAGATATATAGTAAGAGCCAATCACTGCTTATATTTCAATTGTCTAAGATATCAAAATGGAGATATATAGTAAGAGCCAATCACTGCTTATATTTCAATTGTCTAAGATATCAAAATGGAGATATATAGTGAGAGCCAATCACTGCTTATATTTCAATTGTCTAAGATATCAAAATGGAGATATATAGTGAGAGCCAATCACTGCTTATATTTCAATTGTCTAAGATATCAAAATGGAGATATATAGTTAGAGCCAATCACTGCTTATATTTCAATTGTCTAAGATATCAAAATGGAGATATATAGTGAGAGCCAATCACTGCTTATATTTCAATTGTCTAAGATATCAAAATGGAGATATATAGTTAGAGCCAATCACTGCTTATATTTCAATTGTCTAAGATATCAAAATGGAGATATATAGTTAGAGCCAATCACTGCTTATATTTCAATTGTCTAAGATATCAAAATGGAGATATATAGTTAGAGCCAATCACTGCTTATATTTCAATTGTCTAAGATATCAAAATGGAGATATATTAGACATTTGAAATATAAGCAGTGATTGGCTCTTACTATATATCTCCATTTTGATATCTTTAACCAAGTATGTTATACATATATATATACATATACATATATATATATATATATATATATATATATATATATATATATATATATATATATATATATATATATATATATATATATATATATATATATATATATTTACACCCTGGGATGAGTTGTTTCCTGTTATGTAAAAATCTTCCACAGGCGGATTTAGGTACAGTGCTGTACAAATTAGGGGTGAACTATGCACTAATTCCATACTATAAAATTCTGCATTTTCAAAACATGGTTATTAGAAAAACAAGTTTAGGAATCTTATACTGATGTATCTGTGGGTCTTGCCTGAGCCTACTTACTTGAGAAGATGCTAAGCCTAAAGTCAGACTCCCTGAGGATGTCAAGCCCAGCAAATTGAAGGATTGCATGTTCTCTTCAAACCTGACAAAGAATAACATGTTTGTTATTTCAGGTCTAAAAGGTTGCTGAAAAATGGATGCATATTAAACAGACAAATGATTTAAATATTTATGTGTGAGTGAGGGAAAAAAAAAAAGAGAGAGAGAGAGAAAGAGAGAGAGAGAGAGAAGGGGAGAGCGAGAGAAGCAGAGAAAGGGAGATAAAGAGTCAAAAAGAGAGAAAGGGTGTGGAGAGGGGTACAATGTAGACTGCTTAATATGATTTCAATTGTGGTGAATTTCGGCTGAGAAGAATAATTTGTTTATCCCTCGACAATTATCATAAGCTTGAACTCTTATCTGGATAAGAGGAATTTCTGATAAGAACTATTTTTGGGGTCCCTGGTCCTCTTTATCAGGTCTACACTGTAGGGAAGAAAAAGAGATAGAGCTGGTGACTGAGAGGTAGAGACACAAATCAAGAGAGACAGAACTATTGGCAGAGGGAGGGAATGAGATAGAGATTATAGAACTACTGCCATGGAGAGGTGGAGACAAAGAGAAAGAGAGAAAGAGGCCGAGTTACATATGCACAGGGCAAAAAAGTAAGGTGGTTTCTTCAAAGTCAGAGTCCATCTGCCTACACACATATAAGCAAAATCTGTAAAACATGTGGGGAGCTGCATGATCTCGAAGCATGGTGTCTCGCTCAAGTGCTAGAGGTTCCAGGTTCAATCCCTGGTTAGGGCTGGAATTCTTCACGTGGACTTAGACTTCTTGTAATTCTCCTGGTCTCTTGGTAGTGAGAAACGCTGTGTGCGTTATTGGGCAAGTAAACAAATCCTTTGGCAGTTGTAAATCAAAAAGAGTTGCCTAATGTCACTGCCTGGGCAAAATTTTGAGTTAAAAATCTACCCAAAAGTATTTTCAGGATCCTCGCCGGTGCTACAGTGGCAGTGCACTGAGCTGAGCTTTTTCGGACTCAAATTTGGGTTAGAAGAAGAACAGAGCACTTATGGATACTACTACCCGTGTGCCATGATGTTGATCCATCGTTCAAACCTCAAACCTCTGTAAAACCTCTGAACTCAAGTTCATAAAAAAAAAAAAAGCCCAGAAATGGACAAACAACCATAATTCTCCACCAAAGTTTACAGCCAGTGAGCACTAAGTACACGAAGAAGAAGTTCAATCTCTGAACCCACTGTCCCGCTACAAGTTCACCACTTACTTTTTATTGGCCTCCCTCAGAGCACAGCTGAAGTATCTCAGGACAGCTCTTTCAAACACCGGGGCCAGCAGGCCTCGGAAATCAGCCCCGACCCGACTGAACGACAGACCAAAATACATGCACTGTCCCAGGATGGAATCCAGTCGCCCACCTGTTCCCTCTTCGAGATCGCGTTCCAGGGTACATAAGAACTGAGAAATCTGCAGACATCAATGTTGGTCTGTGTTACAAAGAAAATTAACGCTTTTAGACCCATGGGTTCCTAGCTAAAAGTCTGAGGGAGTTAAGGATGACAATACTTAACTCATGGGTATACTACTTCTAAAGGACAGCATATGGTGAGAATCCAATCTATGCCCTCATATCTTCCTTTTGTTCATCTGAGTGATGCAACTGCATTGTGCACGTTTACAGCAAAGCTGCAATATTTGGGCCTTTCGGCTGACACATCTAATTTCATCGAGCATTTGTTAACCAGACTGACGATTGATTACCCAGCTTCCATAGTATGACACTTGTTCTACTGTCTGAAAATCATTGAGAACTCTTCTTGTCACAAGACACACAAATGTCCACAGCACAACAGAACCCTCATACTCGAGGATCATTAAAATATTGGGTTTGGTGGTTACTGGCCACTGTCATTGAGTGTGGATGTGCCACTCTCATTCAGTGTGGATGTGCTGCTGTCATTCAGTGTGGATGTGCTGTTGTCATTCAGTGTGGATGTGCTGCTGTCATTGAGTGTGGATGAACCACCGTCATTCAGTGTGGATGTGCTGCTGTCATTCAGTGTGGATGTGCTGCTGTCATTCAGTGTGGATGTGTTACTGTCATTCAGTGTGGATGTGCTGCTGTCATTCAGCGTGGATGTGCTGCTGTCATTCAGTGTGGATGTGCTGCTGTCATTCAGCGTGGATGTGCTGTTGTCATTCAGTGTGGATGTGCTGCTGTCATTCAGTGTGGATGTGCTGCTGTCATTCAGTGTGGATGTGCTGTTGTCATTCAGTGTGGATGTGACACTCTCATTCGGTGTGGATGAACCACCGTCATTCAGTGTGGATGTGCTGTTGTCATTCAGTGTGGATGTGCTGCTGTCATTCAGTGTGGATGTGCTGCTGTCATTCAGTGTGGATGTGCTGCTGTCATTCAGTGTGGATGTGTCACTGTCATTCAGTGTGGATGTGCTGTTGTCATTCAGTGTGGATGTGCTGCTGTCATTCAGTGTGGATGTGCTGCTGTCATTCAGTGTGGATGTGCTGTTGTCATTCAGTGTGGATGTGTCACTGTAATTCAGTGTGGATGTGCTGCTGTCATTCAGTGTGGATGTGTCACTGTCATTCAGTGTGGATGTGCTGCTGTCATTCAGTGTGGATGTGCTGCTGTCATTCAGTGTGGATGTGCTGTTGTCATTCAGTGTGGATGTGTCGCTGTCATTCAGTGTGGATGTGCTGCTGTCATTCAGTGTGGATGTGTCACTGTCATTCAGTGTGGATGTGTCACTGTCATTCAGTGTGGATGTGCTGCTGTCATTCAGTGTGGATGTGCTGCTGTCATTCAGTGTGGATGTGCTGTTGTCATTCAGTGTGGATGTGTCACTGTCATTCAGTGTGGATGTGCTGCTGTCATTCAGTGTGGATGTGTCACTGTCATTCAGTGTGGATGTGCTGCTGTCATTCAGTGTGGATGTGCTGCTGTCATTCAGTGTGGATGTGCTGTTGTCATTCAGTGTGGATGTGTCACTGTCATTCAGTGTGGATGTGCTGCTGTCATTCAGTGTGGAGGTGTCACTGTCATTCAGTGTGGATGTGCTGTTGTCATTCAGTGTGGATGTGCTGCTGTCATTCAGTGTGGATGTGCTGCTGTCATTCAGTGTGGATGTGCTGTTGTCATTCAGTGTGGATGTGCCACTCTCATTCGGTGTGGATGAACCACCGTCATTCAGTGTGGATGTGCTGTTGTCATTCAGTGTGGATGTGCTGCTGTCATTCAGTGTGGATGTGCTGCTGTCATTCAGTGTGGATGTGCTGCTGTCATTCAGTGTGGATGTGCTGCTGTCATTCAGTGTGGATGTGTCACTGTCATTCAGTGTGGATGTGCTGTTGTCATTCAGTGTGGATGTGCTGCTGTCATTCAGTGTGGATGTGCTGCTGTCATTCAGTGTGGATGTGCTGTTGTCATTCAGTGTGGATGTGTCACTGTAATTCAGTGTGGATGTGCTGCTGTCATTCAGTGTGGATGTGTCACTGTCATTCAGTGTGGATGTGCTGCTGTCATTCAGTGTGGATGTGCTGCTGTCATTCAGTGTGGATGTGCTGTTGTCATTCAGTGTGGATGTGCTGTTGTCATTCAGTGTGGATGTGCTGTTGTCATTCAGTGTGGATGTGTCACTGTAATTCAGTGTGGGTGTGTCACTGTCATTCAGTGTGGATGTGCTGCTGTCATTCAGTGTGGATGTGTCACTGTCATTCAGTGTGGATGTGTCACTGTCATTCAGTGTGGATGTGCTGTTGTCATTCAGTGTGGATGTGCTGCTGTCATTCAGTGTGGATGTGCTGCTGTCATTCAGTGTGGATGTGTCACTGTCATTCAGTGTGGATGTGCTGTTGTCATTCAGTGTGGATGTGTCACTGTCATTCAGTGTGGATGTGCTGTTGTCATTCAGTGTGGATGTGCTGTTGTCATTCAGTGTGGATGTGTCACTGTCATTCAGTGTGGATGTGTCACTGTCATTCAGTGTGGATGTGCTGTTGTCATTCAGTGTGGATGTGTCACTGTCATTCAGTGTAGATGTGCTGCTGTCATTCAGTGTGGATGTGCTGTTGTCATTCAGTGTGGATGTGTCACTGTCATTCAGTGTAGATGTGCTGCTGTCATTCAGTGTGGATGTGCTGCAGTCATGCAGTGTAGATGTGCCACTGACATTCAATATGAATGTTTCATTGTCATTCAGTGTGGAATGTGCAACTGTCACTGAGTGTGGATGTGCCAGTGTCATTCAGTGTGGATGTATCACTGTAATTGAGTGTTGACGTGCCAGTCCTTCAGTGTTGACGTGCCACGTGCCATTGTCAGTGTGGATGTGCCAATGATTCAATGTAGATATATATAATTAAATACTGTATTCCATGTGTGGGTTTCAGGGCTCAGTTTTTTTGTTTTGTGGTGGGTGGGGGGGGGGGGGGGAAGGATATAAAACTAATGAGAGGTTTGCTGAAAGAGTTGTTTGGCTGTAAGGCAGAGAGGAGATATCACTGCCCAGCTTAAAACCACAACACAATCTGACAACTGCCTTTTAAGAGCTAAAGCAGAAGTGTAAAAGGTAAAAGAAGAAGAAAATCCTGTACAGCAAGAATTAGACGAAAAGCCCGTAACCTGTTGCATAAATTTGACAAGATTGGTTATCTAGGTCCAGATGTGATATCTTTTAATTACATTGGTACTAATTTTAGTTAAAACCGACCTGGCTGTACGTAGGCTGCATTTGGTTCAGATCCAAAAGTTTAATTGACAAATAGAGCAAACAAATAAGATAATAAAATATAATAAATGAGTTCAACCTAAATGAAAATAAACCAGAAAATAATGTGTAAATATAAGCAGTGCCAAATACAGCATCTTATACAGTTCGTCTTCTCCTCCTCCTCCTCTTTCTTCTTCTCCTCCTCCTCCTTCTTCTTCCTCTCCTCTTTCTTTTCCTCTACTCTTACTTCTCCTCCTCCTTCTTCTTCTTATGAGCCCTTGACTGCGTCTGCTTGAGAGCCAAGGAACTGCAATAATCTCTCCCCCCCCCCCTTCTCTCTCTCCCTTACACAAATGTATTAACACAAATACATTCACATAAATCAGTTTTGAAAATCACAAAAGAGAGCCACCCTAATCAATACAAACATATTCAACGTATTCAACAACCGATAAACCAGTTTTACAGTTTTCTGACTGTGGCTATTCATGTATACATATTCAAATGTGATTTACTTCGATTCCAAAAATGGTTTATTTTAACAGTTTCTCCGAATTAGACATTTCCAGCCTGGTACTGCCAAGCAGGAACATTTCTGATGCTGTCACGTAGGAATGTGTCTGGCACTATCAAGAGGCAATGTGCCTAACACTGGCAACCAAGAACTGGTCTGGCACTGCTAAGCAGGACCTAGCTTAGATTTGTCAGCCAAGGAAAAGAACAAGCCTATCAGTGTCAACCAAGAACTAGCAAAGCAATATCAACCAAGAACCAGTCTAGCACTGTCAACCAAGAACTAACATAGCACTGTCAACCAAGAACTAGCATAGCACTGTCAACCAAGAACCAGCATAGCACTGTCAACCAAGAACCAGCATAGCACTGTCAACCAAGAACCAGACTTGCACTGTCAACCAAGAACTAGCATAGCACTGTCAACCAGTTAACCAAGAACTAGCATAGCACTGTCAACCAAGAACTAGCATAGCACTGTCAACCAAGAACTAGCATAGCACTGAAAAAAGAAAAAGAACTAGCTTAGCGCTGTTAATGAATAACCAGCCTTGCAATGCCAACCAAGAACCAGCATAGCACTGCCATCTAAAAACTAGCATAGCATTGTCAACCAAGAACCAGCATAGCACTGTCATCTAAAAACTAGCATAGCATTGTCAACCAAGAACCAGCATAGCACTGTCATCTAAAAACTAGCATAGCATTGTCAACCAAGAACCAGCATAGCACTGTCATCTAAAAACTAGCATAGCATTGTCAACCAAGAACTAGCATAGCACTGTCAAAAAAGAACTAGCTTAGCAATGTCAAGAAAAAAAAAAGAAAAAAAAACAAAACAACGGTAGTCTCGCACTATCAAGTAAGAGCTAGTCAAGACTCTTTAAGGATATATCATGAAGATGATATAGAAGGGCTACTAGAGACAGGGACATTATACCTACTATCCTTACCCACAAGGATATCTCATGAAGATGATATAGAAGGGCTACTAGAGACAGGGACATTATACCAACTATCCTTACCCACAAGGATATCTCATGAAGATGATATAGAAGGGCTACTAGAGACAGGGACATTATACCTAATATCCTTACCCACAAGGATATCTCATGAAGATGATATAGAAGGGCTACTAGAGACAGGGACATTATACCTAATATCCTTACCCACATTGATATCTCATGAAGATGATATAGAAGGGCTACTAGAGACAGGGACATTATACCTACTATCCTTACCCACAAGGGTATCTCATAAAGATGATATAGAAGGGCTACTAGAGACAGGGACATTATACCTACTATCCTTACCCACAAGGGTATCATAAAGATGATATAGAAGGGCTACTAGAGACAGGGACATTATACCTACTATCCTTACCCACTAGGACTACAGCCTGCATCAGGCTGGTCTGAGCTTTACAAATGCCACAATTAGGCGTTGCAAATGAGCTTTGTAATGCAGGAGTGCCGGGTTCGATCCCTGCTGCAGACGATTTGTCTTGCGCTGGTTTCGACAATTGTACCGAGAGCTGACCATTCAGAAGCAATGGCAAATGACTGAACGTAAAATTTGCCTAGAAAAACCGCAACAGCCAATAAATGCAGGGGTTGGTTCTGCAACATACTGTAAAGAATAAGCAACTAACTAGCTAACAATTATAACACCCCTGTAGGCTAAAAAGGGCATATGAGGAATGCCTCCCAGATTGCGACTGTTCTAATCTCAGGTCTGTCAGACCTTTAGATCGCAGCCAAAAGGAGTGAAACAGAACAGAAATGAATATTATTTCAAAGTTTTTGATTTGAATATATGAACATTAATTATATTGGAAGTTTCCCAAGTGTAAAATACAAACAAAATACACACACAAACATATGACATGCAAGAAAGGGGTAAATCATACATATCTTATGCCTGTTCACAGCGGGAATGGTTAAAATGAAAACAAAACTGATAAAAGTTACCAGCAAAAATGTGGCTCTTTGCCAGGGGTACCTGGAAATTTCAGCCCTCAATTCTGAACCCCACTATCCTTAAGGCAAAAGCGGCCCAAGAACCAGATGACATAAGTGCTAAACATAGCCCTGTGTTGCAGCATGACAGTCTATAAATACTGAAACTTCCTGATGCAGTCAGCACTGAGAAACTGTGCTCGAGTACACGCTATGGTACACTTAAACAGGATCTATATCAGATTTATACGCAGGTTTATACAAGCACATCAGACTGTTGAAGTTTCAACACCATGAGATATTCTGATCCCAGCAGGAGGCTATTTGTGAAAGTTTTAACTTGCTGTGTGTGTTGAGATATTCATCTATGATGCTCTCTATAACAATCTCCAACAAGTGGTGATTTCCTCTTGAGCTCTGCATTTTGTGTATTCAGTCTCCCTTGTTTGGTCATTCATCAACCAGCAATGAATGTTTTATTTTAAGATGTAACTTACTGTGTGTGTTGAGATATTAATATAGAATGCTATATATAAGCCTCAAACTTATTTGGGGATCTCTTCTTTTGGAGCTCTGCATTATGTGTACCTAGTCTTTCTTGTGTGAAGTTTCATCAGCAATATATGTTTTATTTTAAGATTTAACTTACTGTGTGTTTGTTGAGATGTTTCATATCTAGGAAACTATTTATCTATGCCATGTATCTACTCAAGTAGAGATTTCTTCTTTGGATACTCGTTTTATCGGTTCAGTCTCCATGTTTGGTCTATCTGCAGTGGTCTATTTTTATAAGCTTTTATTAAGTTTAATTTTGTTTAGTTATAGCTTTTTGTATGTGTTGAGATATTATTCTAGAATCCTATATATAAATCTCAAACTTATTTGGGGATCTCTTCTTTTGGAGCTCTGCATTATGTGTACCTAGTCTTTCTTGTGTGAAGTTTCAACAGCAACTTAATTTACTGTGTGTGTGTTGAGATGTTTCATATCTAGGAAACTATTTATCTATGCCATGTCTCTACTCAAGTGAAGATTTCTTCTTTGGATACTCGTTTTATCAGTTCAGTCTCCATGTTTGGTCTATCAGCAGTGGTCTATTTTTATAAGCTTTTATTAAGTTTCCTTTTGTTTAGTTATAACTTTTTGTATGTGTTGAGATATTATTCTAGAATCCTATTTATAAGTCTCAAACTTATTTGGGGATATCTTCTTTTGGAGCTCTGCATTATGTGTGTTTGGTCTCTCAACAGCAATATATGTTTTATTTTAAGATTGAACTTACTGTGTGTGTTGTGTTATTCATTTAGGATGCCAAATATCTATTCTATGTCTCTACTCAAGCGGAGATTTCTTCTTTGGGAGTTCCATGTTTTGTTTGTTCAATCTGTTTTATCTATTCATGTTTACCATGTCAGTGCATCTTTGGTCTAGCAAACAAGACATCTATAGCACCATCTGCAATGAAATTATCTTTACCTTACAACTTCTGACATTGGCTAAGAATAAGAACACATCTCGAGATTATTACGACTGCCAACAATTTAATTCTGCCAAGAAATAACTAACAGAGAACCTGCAGTTACTGGAATCATAATGCTAAAATGAAAGAGACAGATTATTCTCAGCAATGTGGGTGCTTCGGGGATGTATAAGAGGCACTCCAGCAGTATTTATGTGATACCTCCTGGCAATGCTAAAAGTGCTGCAAGTGTGATCAAACCTTAGAGTAGCCGCAGACAGAAAGCAAGTCCTTTATGAAGTCCTGACACAACTAAGGGCCACAGGTTGAAGACAGAAAAGTCTTGGATGGGACAAGCAGAAGACACAATCAGAGATGTGTGTAGGCCTGAAAACACTAGGCAAGGAGAGATGTTTTGGCAAAAATCAGCCTTGTGTCAGGTTCTAATTGTATTAGGCCTGGAACGCATTGAGTGGCCAGCAGGCACTGCTGAATTATAAAATCAATTCAGGATCCTCCCCGGTGCTACAGAGCCTGTGCACTGTGCTGAGCTTCTTCGGACTCAGACTTGAGTTAGAAGAAGAACGGAGCACTTATGGGTTACTACCCATGTGCCATGTTGATCCGTTGTTCAAAACCTCATAAAATCAATGGCTGTCTTTAGAGGCAGAAAAAGTGCAGAGGGATCCATTGCCAACTGCTCTTTTCAGAGTGAATGTGGACGAGGATCGCTGGTAGACTGTTATCTGGTTGTGCAAAATTCTTACAACAGATCCCTGTTCTGGTAGTGCTCTAGCCTTACAACAGATCTCTGTTTGCTGGCAGTGCTCTAGTCTTACAAGAGATCCATGTTTTCTGGTAGTGCTCTAGCCTTACAACATATCCATGTTTTCTGGTGGTGCTCTAACCTTACAACAGATTCATGTTTTCTGGTGGTGCTCTAGCCTTACAACAGATCCCTGTTTTCTGGAAGTTCTCTAGCCTTACAACAGATCCCTATTTTCTGGTGGTGCACCAGCCTTACAACAGATCCTTAGTTTTCTGGCAGTGCTAAAGACTTACAACAGATCCTTCATTTTCTGGCAGTGCTAAAGCTTACAAAAGATCCTTCATTTTCTGGCAGTGCTAAAGCCTTACAACAGATCCTTCATTTTCTGGCAGTGATGTTAACTGACTGTGCTGAAATCTTACAACAGAAACTTGTTTTCTATCATTCTTAACTGGCTGTGATAAAGTCTTACAACAGGTTCCTGTTTTCTGGCAGTGCTGTTAGTTGACTATGTTAAAGTCTTTAATTGGTGCTTTTCTTTTTGGTCGTGCTGTTAGATGACTGTGCTAAAATCTTATAAAAGGTCCCTGTTCTCTGGCATTATTAACTGGTTGTGATCAAGTCTTACAAAAGGTTCCAACTGTTTTCATTCAATGTTGTTAGCTGGTGTGCTAAAGTCTTAAAATAAGTCCCTGTTTCATAGAAGTGCTGTTAGATGTTTAGGCTAACATTTTATAAAAGGTCCCTGTTTCATGGAAGTGCTGTTAGCTGGTTGTGCTAAAGTCTTACAATAAGTCCCTGTTTCATGGCAGTGCTGTTAGCTGGTTGTGCCAAAGTCTTACAATAAGTCCCTGTTTCATGGCAGTGCTGTTAGCTGGTTGTGCTAAAGTCTTACAATAAGTCCCTGTTTCATAGAAGTGCTGTTAGCTGGTTGTGCTAAAGTCTTACAATAAGTCCCTGTTTCATGGAAGTGCTGTTAGCTGGTTGTGCTAAAGTCTTACAATAAGTCCCTGTTTCATAGAAGTGCTGTTAGCTGGTTGTGCTAAAGTCTTACAATAAGTCCCTGTTTCATGGCAGTGCTGTTAGCTGGTTGTACTAAAGTCTTACAATAAGTCCCTGTTTGATGGCAGTGCTGTTAGCTGGTTGTACTAAAGTCTTACAATAAGTCCCTGTTTCATGGAAGTGCTGTTAGCTGGTTGTGCTAAAGTCTTACAATAAGTCCCTGTTTCATGGAAGTGCTGTTAGCTGGTTGTGCTAAAGTCTTACAATAAGTCCCTGTTTCATAGAAGTGCTGTTAGCTGGTTGTACTAAAGTCTTACAATAAGTCCCTGTTTCATGGAAGTGCTGTTAGCTGGTTGTACTAAAGTCTTACAATAAGTCCCTGTTTCATAGAAGTGCTGTTAGCTGGTTGTGCTAAAGTCTTACAATAAGTCCCTGTTTCATGGCAGTGCTGTTAGCTGGTTGTACTAAAGTCTTACAATAAGTCCCTGTTTGATGGCAGTGCTGTTAGCTGGTTGTACTAAAGTCTTACAATAAGTCCTTGTTTGATGGCAGTGCTGTTAGCTGGTTGTGCTAAAGTCTTACAATAAGTCCCTGTTTCATGGCAGTGCTGTTAGCTGGTTGCACCAAAGTCTTACAATAAGTCCCTGTTTGATGGCAGTGCTGTTAGCTGGTTGTACTAAAGTCTTACAATAAGTCCCTGTTTGATGGCAGTGCTGATAGCTGGTTGTGCTAAAGTCTGACAATAAGTTCCTGTTTTCTGGCAGTGCTGTTAGCTGGTTGTGATAAAATCTTACAACCACTATCTGCCCTGTCTGAAAATCAGTGGGCTAAATGCATCTTTCAAACAAATGACTTAGGTAGTTATATTGCCCAGCATAGAGGCATATTTTTAAAAGTT
Source organism: Candidula unifasciata (assembly GCA_905116865.2). Taxonomy (NCBI): domain Eukaryota; kingdom Metazoa; phylum Mollusca; class Gastropoda; order Stylommatophora; family Geomitridae; genus Candidula; species Candidula unifasciata. Next base: position 64,560 of record CAJHNH020000233.1, on the reverse strand, counting down.
GTGTCACCAATATCAAACATGGATATTAATTACGACATGAAAATAAAAATAGAAACAATGGAAATGAAATGTCTATGGCAAATCCTAAATTTAACAAGAAAAGACAGGATCAGAAATATCAATAGCATGAAGACAAGTGGGGATGGAACCCAATGCTAAACTACATCAAAAGACAACACATCAGACGTGGAAAAACTACCACAAGAAAATATACCACAGAGAGCAATGCCAGAGTTTTTCCAAGTTATGGATAAATGCAATATCCAAAGAAGTTATACCAGCATCTACATAGCACACAGCAAGACTCACTTCAGATCCCTTTTTAAAAAAATGACACTGAGAGACAGAAGAGGGTCTTGCTAACTCTGCTGCATGTGGTTGTGGCTCCCCAGAACAAACACACCCCCCCCCCCCCCCCCCCCCCCCCCCCCCCCCCCCCCCCCCCCCCCCCCCCCCCACCCCCCCCCCCCCCCCCCCCCCCCCCCCCCCCCCCACCCCCCCCCCCCCCCCCCCCCACCAGAGTATGTCTTACAGGACTGCCCAGACTTTGCCAGTCACAGAGAAAAAATCTGGCCTCCAGGAGCATCTCCATAAGATAAACTATGGGGCACCTGTGAATATCTCGAGCGTACCGTCCTGTTTATGATCTACACTGCAATAGATCCAAAGCAAACACTGACCGCCAAAGAAGAAGAATAACTGAACACAAGTGGTCCAGTCAGTTCCCATAACCCAGAAATGCTTTCTAAGCCACTGCATGAATTCATTCAGGCAGATTATGCCAGGCTTGTCTCAAAGACAATGGCTGGAGTTTTAGAGGTCACAGCTACACAAGTGGTCCAGTCAGTTCCCATAACCCAGTGATGCTAACTAAGCTACTGACTGGAGTCTTAGAGGTCTGGGCTACCAATAATAAGTTTCAACTGTCTGCCAAGGCATGCAGGTGTAAGAGGAAATGAACAAGCTGACGGGTTTGCTGGTGGGCTTACTGTGAGAAGAAGATGAATGATGGACCGCACCTTTTCAGCTTGAGGTGGATACCTTTAAGCCCCTCACTTCCAATTTGTGCCTGTTGTACTTAACTAAAATTATACAAGTTATGTAAAAGAACCTTTTCCACACCTTCAGGTGTACAGAGCATAGACGGTTAGACCTACATTTTATAGACTTATCGGCACTTGGCAGGTAATTTGGCCACCTTTACCTTCCAACACTTTACCCAGTATCCATTTAACTTTTTGAGTCCCAAGGAATGCATAATACGTTCATAGATTCCTATCTAGAAGACCAATGAACGCATGATGCACCGATTTTATGTCTCTCTTGACTACCCCTTGTGCCTGTGATGCTAAACTCTCTGGGACTCAAGGAGTTAAACTCTTTACATATACTAAGAGTCATATCTGATAAATAAAACAAAGTTTAAGAGAAATAACAATAATAATAAAATAATAATAATAATAGTTGAGCTGAGTTGAGTCAAGAATTGACGTCACAGCATTCGGGGCATTCCCCTGCATGCTCCGCCCTCATCTTCAGCAGCCAGCACAGAGTTCCAATACTGATGGTACCGTTCTGGTTATATGTCCGTCTTGCAATTCCTCTGAATGTAGTGAGCTGGCCAGACCCTCTGGTTACACCCAGGTGCCTCATTCTCTCCAGGCCATATTAATCTTCGATCTCTAATGTTTCTGTTGCTTGTTCCCAAAGGGCCTTGACCACATCTGCCTTGTCGTGTATAATAATAAGGTAACAACATATCCTTTATAGGATGTCGCCAACCATGCCCAGGTCAATGTTCAAGCAATGTCTCAATGCAAAATGGTCTGTTGCCAAACCACCTGCAGCTGAATGAAATCCGGAATGTAGGAATTGTGAAACCGTGTTCATAAACCCTAGGCCACAGATGAAGACGAGATAATGCCAACCTTTCATAAAGCAAACTGGTGAACTTAAAATTGCCTATTTTAATATAAATCATCAAGAAATTATGGGGTTTATCTGTCAAGGATACACAGCTATAGTTAAACCAACAAAAAAAAAAATAAATAATGGCATGACCGGTCATCATTTATTGGCAGTGCAGGAAGCTGGTTATGTAGAACATCCATCACTACCACGTCCCACAGTGCCAGAAAATCTATCTGATCAAATACATCCTATGGAAGCCCAGTTTGGTTATTTTCACAAATACAGATGTGGATAAAAATTACAAACTGACAATTTTTTTCTTTTGCCTATACAAAAAAAAAAAAAAATTCTTGCTTGCTACATACATCCAGTTTTATTTAACATAAGGCTGTGAACCCTGGACAATCGGTAGGCAGGCCAAACAATTTCTTGAGGCCTCAGAGATGTGGTTTAACAGAAGAATGCTTAGAATACCTTGGACAGCCAAAAAGAGCAACCAAGAGGTTTTGAAAGAGGCGGGAGCCTGAAGACAACTTATCACAGACATCAGAAGGAGACAGTCATCATTTTTTCGGCCATGTTATGAGAAGAGGGAAAATAGAACATGTTGTGACCACTGGAAATATTTGTGGAAGGAGGGATAGAGGAAGACAACGAGAGAAGATTCTTGACAGTCTTGTTGCATGGCATGGAGGTGTGTCAGCACACGAACTGATACATGCTGCAGGAGATCGTGGATTATGGAGAGGCATGATTGCCCACGCCAGTTTGCAAGGCACCTGATAATACTAAAAAAGGTCAAAGTCTGACTTCACTGCATCAGGTTCTATCCCATAGGGCTTGGTCTCTCTCCTCGTGTGTGCATGCATGTTACCACCCACGCTCTTGTGTTTTTTTTTTCCAATGATGCATATTATTATATAAACATAACAAGCTTTAATGATAAAATACAACTGCTGTGTGAAAAATTGGTGTCTGAAAGGGCCGAATGTAAGACGGGCCTGTGTGTCCAATTTGTGACCCTTTGAAAAAAAAAGTTTGTTTGTTCGTTTCACAGAACAGCTAGCTGCCTGATGAGAGCGCTGCGCAGAGCATGAACTCTGTAGCTCCGGCGATGATCTCCGGGAATCTCCGTAAAAAATGCACTTGTGAACTGAAGGGCGCAGCCATGGAATGAACTCAGACCTTCACAGCACGAGGCAATGAGTTACTGAGCTGAGTAGATGCGAGTTATGTACCGACATCACAACACTGGGCATTCCCATAAGTGCTCAGTCACAATCTTCAGCAGCCAGCCCAAAGTTCCAGTTCCAATGATACCAGTAACAATCAGATTATGCGTCCATTCCCATAAGTGCTCATCCCCAATCTTCAGCAGCCAGCCCAAAGTTCCAGTTCCAATGATACCAGTAGCAATCAGATTATGTGTCCATCTATCTTTTATCGGCTCTCCATATCCTAACTATCTATTCCAACTTCCACACTATTTACTTTCTCCAAAAGCACCTTCAAACCACATCTAGCATGACAAGGATCAATACACCACTTAGCTGTGCAGAAATGAGCCAGTCTGTCAGCTTATTTGTTTCCTAACACACTTGCATCACCCGAAGAAAAGATCTAAAGGATATTTTAACACTACAGAACAATGTGTAAACAGGGGTAAACAGACCAATGCACCTTAACAAGAATGACGGAAAAGGTAACTACAATGTCAGGGTTTACTGATAATCAGATGTACTGAGCCCAAAAGTGCAGATATTGCAGCTTAGCTAAAAACCACTACACAGGGGGTGCAAAACAAATTAAACATGACTAGCCAGGAAGGTAACAGTAATGCAAAATTTAAACCAAAAAATGCAGTGCAGGAAAAGCTATTTTGAAACAAAACAACAAAGCAACAGGAAAAGGCAGGAAAGGAAGGGGGGGGGGGGGGGGAATATAAACTTTAGAGATTTAAAATAAAAAATAAAATTTACCAAAAAAAAAAAATAATTCTATATTTTTTTGGTATACTCATTTTTGAGTGCGCGTATGAGTGAGTGAGAGTGAGAGAGAGAGAGAGAGTGAGTGTGAGTGTGTGAGAGAGAGAGAGAGAGAGAGAGAGAGAGAGAGAGAGAGAGAGAGAGAGAGAGAGAGAGAGAGAGAGAGAGAGAGAGAGATCTAGAAAAACTCATTAATAACAAATAGAGAAAAAAACAGAATTAGGAAACCAAGATAAATAATACTTACTTTTTGAAGAACCCAACTCTGGAACAACAACGTTTCATTCACACCTTCTTCTTTCCCTGTACTGATCAATGGATCCTCATCAGAGAAGATTGCCCGGAACTGAGTCATAATGTCAAACAGGTGTACACGGCTGACTTCAATGGTTTTTGTGATGTGTGTGTACGCTGGAAAATCATTATTTACTAGTTACTGTGGGTGCAGAGTCATCACCACAAATAGTACAGACATCTTGTTCTTTTGTGCTGATTCTTCTCAGAAGGTGACTGACTTATTGTATTGTGATTATTTGTATGTGCAAATAATGACCTATTTTAACTGCTGCTTCCGTCGAAGATGAACTGCATTTCCAGTGTCAGACTGTTGGTGTTGGCACTTCTGATGACTGCCTTAGTGTGTGTGTGTGTGTGTAAGCATGTGGCGCGTGCGCGCAAGCTTTTAAATTTGCTGAGACTGCAGTGTCAATTTCTTTCACAAAGTATAGTTTCTCCATGTGGGTTCCGGGGTAATATTATAGGGAAAACAAGAACAGACCCACTGCTTACCCAAAAGCATGGTGTAAAAGCAGATTAACTGGGAGCTTCCTTTTAAGTCAGAGTGCATCTACCTGAGAGGCAAGGAACCAACAGTCTGCATACAAATGAGTCAGATATGTAAAATGCATACGCACATAACACTCAGGTTCTGGAACAAGAATGCAGTTCAGAAGTGGACGAACAACCAGAACTTTCTACCAGAGTTTACAGCTGGTAAATGCCTCTAAATGTGTTGGAATATCAGATAAATTTGACTGAAAAGCTCAACAAAATGGGGAAGCTGAAAAATGTGCACAAAACAACACAACGTAACATTTCAGCTGGGCAGCCTTTTTCAAACATAAGTGAACTACACAAACGTAACAACGAGGAGAGGAGAGTATGTAGATCTCTAAATGTGTTGTATTAAGTCGTTGAATACACATGGTAATTTTAGTAACTTCTTCTTCTTCTTCTTCTTTGTGCACCAGCTGTAAGCAAAGGCAGACATTCCTGGTTGTTCATCTATCTGAACTTTGGCTTTGTGCCAGGGCTAAGGCCTTTGATATTACATCAGTTTTGCTGGTTTATTTGTGTGCTGTTGGTTGTTCCTTTCCGCTCAGGCCGATGCACTCTGACTTTGAAGGAAGCCCACAATTAGTCAACTCCTATGACATGCTTGTTGGGAAGGCAGTGTGTCTATTCTTGTTTCCCCCCACACTGGGTTCCAGAACCCATACTGGGAAATTATATTATCAAGTGAATTCTCTGATAGATCATGTAATAGGTGTATGAAGCCTTCACATATGCAAGATCACTGCATAAACAAGTGCAGTGACCTGTTCTTATCCTTCGCCACCTTTATGTTCCCAACAAGTTATAGAAAATTGACCTCAGATGCCTATTTCTGCTCGGGATTAAACTGAGACTTGTGCTGTACACTAACATGTTAACGAAGTATCATCATAGTATGAAAATTACTGGTGGTCTATATGGTGGATAGGCGGGTATACTGTTTTCAGCTGACACACGTTTTTGCTTCTGACAATGGTTAACTGCTACATTTTCCTCCATATGTAGACTGAAAAGATATAGTTCTGTCACCCAGCTACTGAGCTGAGAAAATGGTGACAGTGTGGAGAGACGCAGACTCCATTTGGAATGCTTTTGAAATGTGCCCAAAGTGGTCTGTGTTTTGAACTACAGATTCAGAAAATGCCTGTTGCCAGAGAACATGTGCTGCCTTATGCGACTAATCAAGTGTGCAACTCCTGATCTGCTGACACTGTATTTTTAGCATCAGCCTGTTTGTGCTGGCACTTCTGGCTGCTGCCTTGTGCATTTAATGCCATGTGTATGCTGTTGGATTTACTAAGACTACAGTCTGTGTCAATACTTTCCACAAGTGACAGTGATGGACATATTGGGTGGTTTTCATTGGCCCAGGAAGGGAGCAAAAATGGAATGACCCGTTTGCTATGACACTGGAACTGCAACTACATAACTGCTATAAAAAAAACAGGCAAACAGACTGGCTGGATCAGCACCACTGGGTGGTGAATTGATACATGACAAGGCAGATGTGGTCAACGCCCTTTGGGAACAAGTTACAAAGTCAGAAGAGAAACATGATTATTATGGCCTGGGGAGAATGATGCCCCTGGGTGTGACCAGAGGGTCTGGCTTGCTCACTAAACTCAAAGGAAAGGCAAGACAGACATATAACCAGACTACAACCGGTACCATTAGTTTTGGAACTTTGCACTGGCTGCTGAAGATTAGAATGGAGCGCATATGGGACTGCCCAGAGTGCTGTGATTTATATTTTCAACTCAATTATAACAAAAACAACACTCAATACTTACCATCTCCTTTAGGTATGGCATCCAAAATACTCTGAAACCAGGAGTCTCTGGCCTGAAAAATGCAAGCATAAGAAAGAACTTAATGTGATGTGCATGAAATTATTTACATGTCAAAGATTTAAACAGGATATAAGAGCTTTTCTTGTGCGATACTTCAGAAGGTTATGTATGTTCACAGCATGAGATGGTAGAGGTGAGAGGATCGACTTCATTGCACTGAATTTTATCCCATATGGCTCAGTCTCTCTCCGCAGAACAGCTAGCTGTCTGCAGAGCACGACCTCTGTAGCTCCGGCAACAATCCCTAGAGATCTCCGTAAAAAAACGGCACCCTTGAATTGAATGGCGCAGATCGCATAACGAATCCATGACCTTCAGAGTACCAGGCAAACAGCTTGACCATTTCGCCACAGAGACCCTTTTCATAGCATGAAAATCAGTGTCATTATTTTAAGGTGCCTTGTTGACTAGCATGGGTGATCACAACATTCTACAACTTGCAATAATCCAACAGAATGCAACAGTTCATGAGCTGAACACTTTTCCATGCTAGGCCAAAAGGGTGTCAAGAAATCTTCTCCTATTGTCTTCCTCTATCTCTCTCCACAAAACTTTCCAGTTGTCACAACATGTTCCAGTTTCTTTCTTCTCATAATGTGGCCCCCAAAAAATGATGGCTGTTTCTTTTGGACATTTGTGATTAGCTGTCTTCAAGCCCTTCCCTCTTTCAAATCACCTGGATTACTCATTCGGCCTGTCTAAGGAATTGTAGGCATTATTTTGTAAAACCAAATCTCGGAAGTCTCAAGAAACTGGCTTATTTACTTTCAGGATCTTTAAAACTGGCTCTACACGCTAGGCAAGCATTCTTTTTCTAACCTTCCATAACGTGGATTTAACTACTGCTTGGTAATCTTAGTTTTAGCTTTATTGCAAACAGATCAGCCCATAGTTGCTCCGCTCCTGTGCCAATGAAAAACACACCGAATTTTCATAACAGTTTCTTGTGGAAAGATTGACAGACTGCTGTCTCAGCATGTGCACTAGCATACACATGCATTAAAAGCATATGGTAGCCATCAGAAAGGCTAACACAAACAGTCTGGCATTAGAAATAAAGTTCATCTTCTACGGTAGCAGAAGTTACCAACAGATCAGCAGTTGCACACGCGATCAATTTTAATCACATGAGGGCACCACCAATATTACGACGACAGGCCACACGTTGTTTTCTGAATCAACAATTCATATGCGCTCGCACGCATGCACACACACACACACACCGACTAACAGAAAAATATACATACAATCAAGTAAGGAGACATACAGACATACATACAAACAGACATACTGATGGACAGACAGGTGATAACAGACTAATAAATAAACAGAGATGAATCAATGGAAGGATGCATTTATCAACAGACAGACATACCTTATGTAGGATGAACATAATTTATATCACTGATATATTCAGAGCAATATGCAGCCATAGATTTCCCTAGAATCATTATCATCATCATCTTCTGTGCCAATTAGCCTAGGCTATAATATGTCGTCATCTCACATGATCATCAGAATCACGGATCAGGACAATGTTTTTGTCTCGCCCCATCCAAGTATTTATCTCTTTGCCCCCCTCTTGCTCTCACTCTATCAATCTTGCTAGTTTGTTGCTAAGTTCTCCAGTCCATTCCTTCTGATAACACATGTCCCAAAAAACACCAACTGCCTAGAATTTAGTAAAGAGAATTTATTCCACAAAGACAATTTTAGGTCTCACCTGAAGAAATTTGATCCTGAGCTCTGCTTCAGTGAACACATCCATTCGGCGAAGAAAGCCAATGACTCGCAGGCAAGCTGGCAGCTGCAAGTTGGACCTCAGCTGTTGAATCAGCTGGTTCAACATCAGCTGTGTGGAAACCTTCACCTCTTGAACAATGCCCTAGCAACAGGTAAACAGAGACAGAGAAATAACATTTATCTTTACACGCTGGAAAACAGCATCACTTTAAATCAGTGCTCTGCAACTTTTCTGAGGCAATGCTCCCTTGAGCATATGGCCAGAAGCCTCTCCCCTCCCTTACCCAACCAAAACAAAATGTGATTAAAGCGAGGAGGACAACAACTAAAAATCCAAAGCCTTGTTAACAAGAACTTGGAGAAAAACATCCGGTACAACTCAGTTTTCTGGACCCTGCCCGCCAATTTACACACTGCAAAGAATTTTATTTATACAGGACCAGTCTAGTCGACTTCTGCAAAGGTGAGAGGGGTGTCGCAGTGGCTGTGTCTGATCAGCGTCATTTTATGACACAAATTTATGACCTTAGGACATCCAGAACTCAGTCTCCCGTGACGAGACCTCTATACTAAAGCAAGTTAGCGATTTTAACAACCGCATAAAATCGGCTGCTGGGCCTAATCCAAACCCCTAGGTCCCAGGAGACAGTGTATTCTAGGTGTCGCTGCAGATACGGAACTGTACCATCTGCAGTAAACTCATTGCCGTCAGAGCTGATAACCCCAGCAGATTCATATTGTGGTTGTTGAATTACCAAATGCCACAATATCCCCAGTTATGTAAGAATAGTGCCTAAAAACTAATAAAGCCAGTAACTTCCTGTGCTCCAAAATATACGCAAGAGAGACATCGGACACCACTGGCATTTTCAATTCAGCGTCTGACAGCTTAAGGTGGAGACTCACCACCCAATCACAGTCTCTTATCCCGCGTCTGTCATTCATATGTGTGTAGGTGGGCGGAGCCAGGACCCAGAAAATTTAGTTGTACCAAACATCCACATAAATCCAAGTGTCAAACATCAAAGAAAGAAAATCACTGACAACTAGTAATTTAGTGTCCAAACATCAATGTAAAGGTTGACACTGTTTTGTCTTGAGGATATCTGCTATTTTTTGGTTTAATGTTGGACATGGCACAATAGGGAACACTCTCCACACCAAGCTGGTAGCAATGTTTTATTTTCATTTGAGGTTTAAACAACGGATCAACATTCATGGCACATGGGTAGTAACAAATAAGTGCTCCGTTCTTCTTCTAACTCAAATCCGAGCCCAAAGAAGTTCAGCACAGTGCACAGGCTCTGTAGCGAGGATCCTGAAATACTTTGGGTAGATTTTTAACTTAAAAGTTTGCCCCGGCAGCGCCAGTAGGCTTCTCTTTTCGATTTCCAACTGCCAAGGGATTTTTTACATGAGCAACACTGCACACAGGTGTTTGATCTCACTACCCAGAGACCAGGGGGAATTACTATAAGTCCAAGTCCAGGTGAAAAAAATCCCAGCACTTACCAGGGACTGAACCTGGGACTTCTAGCACTCGAGGCGGACACCATGCTTTAAGACCATGCAGCATCAACATAAATCAAAGTGTCAAACATAAAAAAAAGAAAGAAAATCACTGACAACTAGTAATTTAGTGTCCAAACAACAATATAATGGTTGACACTGTTTTGTCTTGAATATATCTGCTATTTTTGGTTTAATGTTGGACAAGGCACAATAGAGAACACTCTCCACACCAAGCTGGTAGAGCTGTTTTCTTTTCAAGGCAATTAAAGCTGAAAATCTGGATTATTACAAGTACAAATGAACTCAAATATAAAACTGCTAGATGCTCCTCCTTGCGACCCCTAGAGCCCTCCGCCCTTCCCTGTTGAAGACCACTGCTTTAAATCAACCAGGTGCTGTCTCCATAAAAAAAGACTGGCTGCAATGCATCTTCATCTTTCTCTTCTTAGCGTTCACAGGCTGTAAATTCAGCCATAAAGTTCTGGTTGTTCAACCACTTCTGGACTTTGGTCTTGTTCTGGAACTTCAGTTTCACCTACACATCCGTTTTACAGAACTGGCTCATTCTGTTTGCAGACTGCTGGATTCTTGCCTCTCAGGCAGATGCGTTCCGGCTTTGAAGGAAGCAGTGCATCTTCAACACATTCTCACCTTTTCCTTGGCTGAGGGTAGGGCCCTAATCTCTCGCAATCTCTTCCCTAATCTACTGTCAGAAAGCCAGAAGAACTGTGTTGTTTTTTTTTTTTTTACAGTTCACCATGGAAACTGAACTCTTGTACTCGAGTAGCATTCAATAGCCTCTGACAGACCTACATTTCTTTATAGACCAATCTGCACTCAATGAGTTATGGGTTAAAGTCAACAGGATTGACTTCACTGCACCGGGTTGGATCTCATATGGTTCAGTCTCTCTTCCTGAGAACAGCTAGTTGCTAGCTAAAAGCATGAACACTGTAGCATCAGTGAAGATCTCCAGGGATCCATGAAAAAGTTGCACTCGTGAACCAAACAATACAATCCGTGAAATGAACCCACAACTTTCCTAACATGAGACAAATGGGCTCTCCTTTAAATACCAATCGTTAGCTGGACAGCCGACGGTCGCTTAGTGGGAGTTCACTCCCTTGGCTGCATTGCAAATACGGAGCGGGAAAAGTCACGAATCAACACAGACAGTGAGGTCGACATCAGGGCTGCCAATGCTTCGGTGTTTCCCCCAGATCTGGGTGTTTATTTGACGCCTTGGGGAAATCTGGGTTTTTTTTAAGTAAATATATCCATATATATATATGTGCTATTAGTTGCCACGGATGTGACTCCTGCAGATCTGTATGCCTTAATGACCGATAAATTTGTGTGGTTAGGGGTAGGGTTAGGGTTAGATGTGACACTTTTAGTCACTTTTGTTTTTTTAGGACGCTTCGCCATCAATTGGGCACCAGTCGCTCGCTATTGCCGTCATATTTAGGAGATTTCCAGTGGCGCCACTCCCACAAGCATCACATTGTCGGCCATTATTTGGAACTCCTACGTCAAAATTTTCACATCTAACCCTAACCCTACCGCTAACCCCACTCCCTACGCAACCGTATGATGATAGGTAAGTATGTCATTTATCCCTCTGTATGGTCCGTATTTGCACTGCAACCAAGGGAGTGAACTCCCACTACGTGACCGTCGGCTTTTCAGCTAACGATCGGTATTTAAAGGAGAGCTGATAAATGGCTTCAGCATAGAGTCCATTTCCCCCCCCCCCCCCCCACCGAAATGGGCGATGTGGTCAACATCCAGCTAGCCACCTTCACTTCATCCTATTTTAGTTGAGGTTGACCTGGAAGCCCAAAGTCTACTTTCAAAGTCTGCTTTCAAAGTCTACTTTCAAAGTCTACCCTAGTTCACATTCTAAAAAATAAACTGACAGCCCTATAAATAATGTTAGGCAATTATTTTACTTTTTGCTGAAGCCAGGAGAAAGGCCAAAGGTGCTGGACCAGATTCCATCCATGATACCCGAAACAACTGCACAGGAGAGAACCGAATGGGAGCCCTATGTGACAGATAACGGAACAAAAAGGATGATGACAATGATGAAGCTACTGAAACCTTAGCACCCTAATCTTCTTTCTTTTTCGTGTTCCCTGGCGTAAACTCTGGTGGAAAGTTCTGGTGGTTCATTCACCTCTGGACTTTAGACTTGTTCCAGAACCTGAGTGTCGCGTGCACATCCTTTTTACAAATCTGACTTATTTGTATGCAGACTGTTGGTTCCTTGCCACTCAGGCAGATGCACTCTTACTTCGAAGGAAACCCCCAATTAGTCAACTCTTACAGCATGCTTGTTGAGGAGGCAGTGGGTCTGTTCTTGTTTTCCCCACAATAGGACCCCGGAACCCACACGGGGAGAAACACCTTAATGATGATGCTGCCATAACTATACCCATCACCACCACTATACATCTTTCCCAACATAACAACAACAAAACACAATACTCACAGCAATAACAGGAATGTTTGGGTGCTTCTTCTCAAGCCTCTTAACATGAGCCGCCAGTTCCAGGGCCTCCTCGTAGTAGCCGTTCCGCACGCAGGTATCCATCAACTGGGGCATCTCTAGCACCTCCAGGAGTTGTGTATGTCTCTGCAGAGTCAACGTGTTCATACGCCGGCTGTCATGAAGACACACAGAGAAAAAGATCTCATTTCATGCCAGCAGCACACGAGGCATGTTGAATTAAGAATCCACATCACAGCACTCGGGACACTCCAATAAGTGCTCCATTCCCCATCTTTAGCAGTAAGCGAAGAACATCAGGTATATGATGCTAGAGTCATAGTTGTATAGACCAACTGGTACTCAGTGGGTGATGTCATTAACATCAAGCCAGCCACCTTTACTTCCCAGAACTTTACCTGGTATTTATTATCAAAAATGCACCAGTATGAATTAGAAAAAAACACTATAACAGCGACTGTAACTAACAGCAACTTAAATAACAGCAACAGAAACTAGTAGCAACTGCAACTAACAGAAACCAGCAACAGAAACTAACAAACAGCAACAGTAATTAACAGAAACTAACTGTAACTAACAGCAACAGAAACTAATAGCAACTGTAACTAACAGCAACAGAAACCAACAAACAGCAACAGTAATTGACAGAAACTACCAGCAACAGAAACTAACAGCAACCAAAACTAACAACAGCAGAAACTAACAGCAACTGTAAGTGACCAGCAGCAACTTACCTGGAGCTAATCTCCTGTGCCTTCTGAATGACTTTGCCACATTCTTGAGAAAACTGTGGTAACTTATCCAGCAGACTCTCCAGATGCTGCTCTATGATCTGAAACTGGTGAACGAAGCAACTTGCTGATAAACTGTGCAATAGATAGCCACGTTACTGCATCTGGATACGTTAGTTAAGTGATTTTGTGTATTTGTGAGGTTTGGTTTGACTTATGTATGTGCTGATGAAGGCTCTATAGCCGCAATGTTCATGTTTTGTATGTGTTTGTTGTACTGTGAAGCTCGCTGATATATATTTATTGTTCGGTTTTATATCTTTTCCTTATAAAATGAGCGAAGAGTCACTCGTTATGAAATGTGTGAAGAGTCACTAGTTATAAAATGTGTGAAGGATCACTGCATTTAAAATGTGTGAAGAGTCACTAGTTATGAAATGTGTGAAGAGTCACTATTTATAAAACGTGTGAAGAGTCACTGGTTATAAAATGTGTGAAGAGTCACTGGTTATAAAATGTGTGTACAGTCACTGGTTATAAAACGTGTGAAGAGTCACTGGTTATAAAATGTGTGAAGAGTCATTGGTTATAAAATGTGTGAAGAGTCACTGGTTATAAAATGTGTGAAGAGTCACTGGTTATAAAACGTGTGAAGAGTCACTGGTTATAAAATGTGTGAAGAGCCACTGGTTATAAAACGTGTGAAGAGCCACTGGTTATAAAATGTGTGAAGAGCCACTGGTTATAAAATGTGTGAAGAGTCACTGGTTATAAAATGTGTGAAGAGGCACTGGTTATAAAATTTGTGAAGAGCCACTGCTGGTATGATGTTTTCAGATTCACATTTGTACAAGATTTAAAGGGTAACTACATTGAAAATGCATAAAGGGACACTGGCTGAAAAATGTGTAAAGTCATTACCTTAATGTGGATTCAAACCTAAGAACTTTGGGCCAGTAGGCGAGTGCCTAGCCACTACCACAAAGCAACTATACAGCATTCTGCATGAATTAAGTTTTCTTTGGAGGCATGCCACTTCCGAAGCAACAGTTCTTATTTCACCTTGTCAGGGACCTACTTTACTAATTTATTTCCTATGGCTCGCTAGGTAGGCCAGCTAACAGACTTCACTACCCTACGACACATTTAAGACACACACCTGCTGAGTACAAACATAATCTTTAATGTACAACGAACAATACAACTTATAACACCTCAACCAAGTTGGCAGTCCTTATCCAAAACGCCGGCGTTGAGCAGCTTTTACATTCACTGGTCAACCCGAGCCGTTCCCATGGATCCCCAAGAACACTATTCCAAACTAACAGTTTAACAGTGCTGACTAAGCCGTCGTCAATTGCCACGCGGGACTCAGTGACACACGTAAGGTGTACGGCCTAAGTGTGACTGGGCAGTGTTAACGCCATTAACAATGCGTGTCGCACATTCACTAGCTGCTTAACAAATACTGTGTGAAACGTCTACTATACAAGAAACATTAACTCTACACTATTTTGTCGAAACATTATATGGAAACACAGCCTATCTCAAAAATACTAACCACAAATACTATTCAATCTAGTCGTCACTAAACTAAGATACGTTTACCGGTCGTAGCACGTCTGGTCCAGTCCGGTCTCTACTACACCACTCCCCCGAGCCAGGTCTCCAAGCCTTTTTGTTCCCCTCCCGAGTTCATCTCTCGACATGCGGTAATATGTGTTAACCGTGGGACCAGGGCTTCACCAGTTAACTTGACCCAGTTTATTCCGTGGTCAAGCTGCCCAGCCTCACACTGAGTTTTACTGAGGGTCAGCTCGTTCATACGTGATGATTGACTATCATCAACTCCGTTCATCCCGCAGCCAAACTGGCCTCTGACACACCTATTGCTGCAATTGTTCAGCGCTGATAACATTCAAGTAAAGGACCTTAATCCAAGCCTTCATGGATATTGGGCATACAGGGCTTGACCTATATTTTACTGACCAATTAACACCCAGTGTGTGATGT
This sequence comes from Candidula unifasciata, assembly GCA_905116865.2. Classification (NCBI taxonomy): domain Eukaryota; kingdom Metazoa; phylum Mollusca; class Gastropoda; order Stylommatophora; family Geomitridae; genus Candidula; species Candidula unifasciata. Next base: position 49,469 of record CAJHNH020000233.1, on the reverse strand, counting down.
GGTCAACATCATGCCAGCCGCCTTTACTTCTCAGGACATTACCCGGCACTCATTTAGAGCTAGGTCTACTTGGGAGCCATAGTCATATTTTAAAACAAGTCCAGCTCAGTTTGAATTCTGACCTATGACCTTTAGATTTGCAGGTGAGCACATGGCTGGTACACCATGGCAGCTCCATCCTGACAGCATAATGCTGACCAAACACAAAAAAAAGACCCGTGGTCATTCTTTCAGTGCCAGTCAGTTCTTAACCATGTTGCCTTAAGAAGGTGAAACCTAGTCACTACCGACTGAGGTTTGAGGTTTGAATAACAGATCAACATCATGGCACATGGGAAGTAACCCATTAGTGCTCCACTCTTCTTATAACTCAAGTTTGAGTCCAAAGAAGCTCAGCACAGTGCACAGGCTCTGTAGCACCGGCAAAGATCCTGTAATACTTTGGGTAGATTAGTAACTCCAAATTTCACCCAGGCAGCACCGCTAGGCTACTCTTTTCGATTTCCAACTGGCAAGGGATTTTTTTTACGTGCGCAACAATGCACATGGGCATCCGATCTCACTACCCAGAGACCAGAGGGAATTAACTAGAAGTCCAAATCCAGGTGAAAAAATCCCAGCCCTTACAGGGAATTGAACCCGGAACCTCTAGCATTTGAGGCGGACACCATGGTTCAAGACCATGCAGCCCCCCTAACTACTGATTGACACAGCCCTGTTATAGTTGTGTATCCTTTACAGGACATTGCAGAACCAACTTCAGCATTTTATAGCTGTTGTGGTTTGTCTAGGCAAATTTATGTCCAGTAAATGTATGTAGGTACTGATATATTGCCATATCTGCAGTAACCTGTTCTCGAAAAGTATATTTAAAAGCCGCTGGTTCTAAGTGTGCCTGCGAAGTATTTAGGAGGCCTGGAAGTGAATATATGAACTGAATATAGCATTCAGAGGGTTTCTTTATGAACCCAATAGCTTTTTTTTTTAAAGTCAGACTGATTTCAAAATTTTCTGTAAACCTCAGTGATGGAGGTCAAGGCAAGAGCCACCTGATACATATTTGTTTTAAGCCTCGAGGAATGCATTCAATTTAATGCTTGACTCCGTTCATATTTAATTATTAACCCCTTTATACATCTTTACATATTTCAAAACAAACTTTTAAAAAATGTAGATAAAAAAATTTTAAAATTATTAAATAGATATCTGTAAAATGATTGTCTTTTGAACGATTTTTGTCCTGAAATTCAGATGGATTTATGACCCACTTTTTTTTTAGCATTTGCGAGAGGCAAAATGTGAATTCAACTGTTTCTCTCCCTATAGACTGTGTACTGTTGAACAGAAAACTTTGGGTTTTGCTTACTTTATTTTCTCCTTCCATGCAGCTGAGTGCTTGATATGCAAAGACAGCAGTAAGTGACTAAAGAAATCAGATAATTAACTCTCCCCATGTGGGTTCTGGGGCCTCATTGTGGGGAAAACAAGAACAGACCCACTGCCTCCCCAACAAGCATGCTGTGAGAGTCAACTAATTGGTGGCTTCCTTCAAAGTTGGAGCAGAGAACCAACAGTGTGCATACAAATAAGCCAGATCTGTAAAATGGATGTGAAGGCAACTAAGTTTCTGTAACATCCAGAACCTTCCGCCAAAGAAAAAAAAAAAAAAAGAAAACTTGAAAAAACTCACATCTTGAAATATTTCTCTGGAGCAGTCTGCTGTCTGGATAAATGTAGTGTAATTGTGAAAGGCTAGGTCTTGGGTCTCAGCCAAAATCTGTGCTTTTTCCTCTGCCAGTCTATCTGGCTCTCGTGCTGAAAACACAATGCATACAAACATATATTTATCTATACTCCTCCGTCTCTGAAAGAGAAAGAGTGAAACAAGAATACATACGTATCTACGTGTGTGAATGTGCGTGTGAGGGAGCATGTACGTATGTGTATGTAATACTTATTAAACACTACACCCTTTTCCCGCTGACTTTTTTTTGTTTGTTATTAAGTTGATATATAGAAAAATAATTTAACATTTTCACCGTGATTTTTGTGTGTGAACGGACAAGCAACACCATCAACCTGCTGCGCCATTTATATGTTAGAGGGCCAGTAGTATATATATTTCTCCATTTCATTCTAAGAGAGAAAGACAATAAGTAAGTCCCAAATGGTTGTTTACCTAAAAAAAAAAAAAATTTAAGATGATAACAACTTGAAAACAATTTATTTTTACACAAACACTGTCCCTTTACTTTACAACATAATTTCCACCAACACTGATACACCTGTCCCATCAGTCCTTCTAAACTTGATGCATAAAACTGTGTGCTCTGTTTTCTAAACCACTTTTTCACTTCATATTCAACTTCTGCTTCATTTGTGAAATGTTTCCCACCATAACTGAGACATAATATAGGCCCTTACTGATATGGTATGAGACCAGTTTGGAGAGAGTAGCCAAATGAAATTTAAAAAAAAAAAAAGAACAAAAACATCTTTCTCATCTCTGGAACCTTAGACAAACGGTGTTAGACAAATAATTTTTTTAAATCCTATCAGCACATGATGGAAAATATGATCAACTTCACAACCTTTGTTGCCCAGAATATTTTCTGGTACTTATTTTAGGTTAAATTTACAGAGGAACTCAATTTATTTAAAAAAAAAAAAAAAAAAAAGTCAAAATGCGGATCTGGATCCAAGACTTTTGGGTCGTCTTCTTCCAAACCACTTTTACCCCTTTTGGTGTCAACGGATTTGGGTCAGGAGTTACTCAAATGTTTTCTTCAGGTATTTTTCATAATCTGAGATTATATTTTGTGTATGCACTGTGACAAATCTCTCTCTCTCTATCTTGTGTGTGTGTGTGTGTGTGTGCGCGCACCTGCATACATGTGTGTTTCTGTTTATGTGCATATATTTATGCATGTGTGTGTATGCATATATATACGCACATAAACAGAGACACAAACACTTATAAACAGACACATATTTATAAACAAAAGGTACAAACATACATACAAAAAAAAACACAGCAACAGACATACCAAGAGACACATATACTTGTTTACAAAACAGTCACAGTGAAGAAACCATTCAACAAATTACTTTAACATACTAAGTCTGTCAGCCCCATAGGAACTCAGTTCCACCAGATACTGCACAAAGTCGGGATTATCTTGCCAGCTATCTGCAAAAAAAAATTAAATAAAAACATAAACAGCAATGACAACCTAACACTGAGAGGCACAAAAAGAAAAGCATAGAGGTACCTGGTGAGTTTATTCTTATTCTAGCCAGTTCACTGGAACAAAGTCTGGTAAAGAGTAGAGTAGGCAGCACCAGATTCTCAAATATTGGAAGCCTACCTGTCTCACCCTCACTGAAAACCACAGCAGTATCATAAACTGCAAGAGCTTAGCTCTTATTCTAACCGTAGGCTGCCATGATATATAACGATAAGTGATACTGTGTATTTGTGTAGTATTGTCCTACCTATGTATGTGCTTAAGAAGGCTCCATAGCCGCAACATTTACATTTTGCTTGTATTTGTTATATTGTGAAGCTCGCTGATTATACTTTTCATTTATATCTTTCCCTGATAGTTTTCAAACATCAGAAGATTCAAGAGAGTACTAAATAATCATGTGTGATTTTTTTGACAGTAAACAGTTTAAGCTACTTTTTTTTTTTTAAGGAACTATTTTTTGTTACTCTAAAAGACACTTTGTGATCAGTACCATCACCTTTTACTAGACACTTCAAGGTGAGTACCGGCACCTTTTTTCTAGAACAAAAGACCTGATGTCTGAACAAGATATCTGAAGGCTGAACTGAGTCTCTGTAGATTTGGATGTACAGAAGACTATGTTATATATCATGATAAGGAAACAAAAAACAAATAAAGAGGTTATGAAGAGACAGGATTTAAGAAGGGTATTGTTGAAAGAAATATAAAAGTGACAAGCAAAATATTTTACCTATAAAAGCTTATAATGTCTATACAAAAAAGTGAAAAAAAAAGTAAAGGACCCTTTTCCACGCCTTTAGGCGTATAGGGCATATAGGGCTAGACCTATACTTTTAGAGACCAATCGGCTCAAGATGGGTGATGTTATCAGCATCACGCTGGCCGCCTCTACTTCCTGGGACTGCACCCGGTACCCACTCAAGGCTGGGTTGACCTCTAAGACAATGTCATTTTCAAAAAAAAGTCTGGCTCCTCCAGGGAGCAAACCCACAACCTTCCAATCCGCGCGAGCATCTAGCCGCTCCGCCACGGCGACTCCCAATGGAATGTCTATACTAGATAGGGGATATTTCAAGCAAGAGTAGAAAGTGCTACAAGTAGGAGGTGGGAGGATAACAATGAACATCAAGAGATGATCCAACAACACTGTTCTGCTGCTGTTCAGAACAGCAGTCGCAGAGAGTACTACAAATCAGTCTGAAAGATGGTGTGTGTGTGCGGAATATCCACTGCAGCAAACCTTCATAATGGCCCCAGAATAAGGTTGACTAAAGGTAAAGTCGGGAGATGTGAACCAGCGTCATTGCACACGGTTATAAGCCATAAGTGCTCTGCCACCAGTACGGACAGTTGATAAGAATTGTCTGCCTGTGTCGCCGTTCGCACGTAACTGTAGCTGCAGCGACGTTCCTCCGATTACCCCAGAGTGTCAACTCTGCTACCCATTTCTTAGAGGCTGGGTGAACCCCGGTTGCCGCCTGGTTTCGAACACCGACCGTGGGCTGTAGCGAGTTGCAGCTGGATTTGAAAGCAAGCCTTTTATCGACTGCGCTAGCGCGGCCCCAATAAAGGCTGACTGATCTTCTTACAGTCCATGCCGTGTGGCGTTCTGACACAAATGATCTTTCATGCCATCAGCTTATTTCTTGGTTTCCCTCAATTCACAGTTGAGACATACTCCAGTTTTCATCAAAACTTTAAACAGCAACTCTAAGGGATGCAATTGACTGTTTGTTTATGGCTACCATGAGGGAAACAATCCATTATTTGTGTGCGTTTACATAACAATGTTACATAATATTTAATACTGTTTCAGATTAGGCTTACCCTAACCTGAAGAAATAATTATTACACAACATTATTATGCGAACGTACATATACAATGCATTGTTTCCCTCATGGAAGCTGTAAACAAAGAACAGACTGTATCTCTTTATCATGTGCCCTGCCAACTAGCATAGGCGCTCATGTGTCTCCACAGATCATGATCCCTGGTTGCCTGGAACAGCTCTCTTGATGATATCCCTCCATGCCATCATTTAAGCCCATTCAGCATCGTCTCTCTTTTTCTGTCTCTACCACTTTTTCCAGAGATCTTTCCAGTTGTCACAATGTTCTCCAGTGTCTCTCTTCTCATTATGTGTCCAAAGAACATTGTCTTTTTCTTACTGTTTTATATAAATACTATAGACTATACTATACTTTCATTAGCTTCTTTGAAGCAATCTTTGTCTGGCCGTCCATGTATTCGAAACATTCGTCTTAGAAACCACATCTCGGTTGCTTCCCAATTTGTTCACTGACATTCCAAGATTTGCTGCCTTACACCAGTCACGGGTGCGAAGCAACTATGGGATGACCCGTTTTTAACGTTTTAAGTTTTAAACGGGTTTTGATTTGAGTATGAAGCTGAAACTTTGAAACTAAGATTACTAAACTAATAAACTATAAACTTTTCCTTCTCATTTTAGTTTTATTTGATTAATTTTTATGGTAGTAACAAAAACAAAACTTCAGATTTTAAATGAGTTTGCTTCTTTTATTGTCCCACGTTGGTGTATAAAAGATTTAGCAAACCTGGAAATGAATCTTTGAAAATTGAAGAGAGAATATTTTCATCTTCCACGTCTATGTCGGCCATTTTTGTTGTTGTGGTTGTGGGTTGTTACAAAACTCGGATTAGGATTAGGAACCCTGCAACTTCTTCTGTCAACACGAATCAGAAGTCCAACAAATGATTCATGACATTTCCCGCCCAAGTGATGTGATTATCTACACAGTTGGCTCTGTGTTGAGCAGTGTTGCCACTTTTCTTTGACAAAAAATATCCAAAACGGTGTCAAAAAATATCTAAAAAGATCTTAATCTCCGTGGGAAAGATCTAGAAAAAACATCCAAATTGAAAAAGTCAAAAATTACATAGCTTTTGTTATGTCTTCCCCTACATAATCATGTCCTCACCTTCACTGATGTCTGCCCCACAAGATCCACAGTATAAACTTAGCTTGGATAATGAAGTTGAAGCTTCAGATCCAAAATGACCCTGGTATGCTTTAGCTGCTCAAATTTCTTTATAAGTGGAACAGTAGGCTTATTTCTCTAGTCTCATCAGGCCGAATTTTAATGGCACGATAGCATTTAAGAGGTCAAATTTCATCCTGTTTTTTAGGTTAGATTTGATATAATTCCTAGCACTGAAAACTCCTTCTACGTCAGCATTTGAGTGGTAGTATCATGGCAGACATGACACTTTAAAGAGCTTACAGAATGGACTGTTTGATGAGGCATCTTTAAATTGTCTCACTTCACTCCAAAACGCTTTAGTTTCTGTTTTGTTTGTTTCATCACTGTACATTTCATATAGTATTTCAGCTGTGTAGCACTTTTCACTTTGTCTTGTTATTTCAAAGTGTGTCTTCAACTTCAACCAGTGCTTCATAATTTTTTCAACGGCTGGTTAAATTGATAACCATCTAGTTTTGCAATCTGACAGAATTTTCGGTGGTGTGGAACCATCATTCAATCTGTATATAATGTATTGTATTGCTGTTGTCTGACAAATGATTTGGAAAACCAGTAAAGTGTTTCAGCAATAAGGTATTTCAAATTCCTTGGTAAATATTTAGATGAAGCATGTGATAATGCTAGCTGCAATGAATGACGCATACATTTTATAAGTATTAACGATGGGTTAGCTTCCTTCAACTTGGCATAAACGCCATTGTTTATACCAACCATCACAGAGGCATTATCCGTACCAATTACAGCCAAATTCTTCAAGCCTAACTGTTTGCTGATTAAAAGGTCCTTCAGTTCCTAAATTATACTTTCTACATCACACTTTTCAAATCGAACTAGTCCAAGATTTTTTTACAAATCGATCAAATGGTCACAGTTTGAAATTGCGCAGTGACAAATTAAAAACATTGCGACTGATACTTCAACTTTTGATGATTCATTTATCAGTATAGTTATGAAAACAGATGTCAGTGGTGTAATATCTTTAAATGAAACTGCAGTTTTATGCTTTTATAGTCTCTGCATGACTCTTTTGAGTTTTGTATTTTCTCTTCAACTTCACACTTGCAGTACTTACAACAAGCTTTGGTCATATCCAAATTTTTTAAATTTTGTCATCATGCAACCACTATTTCCAAATTTTTTTGCTCATACTTTACTTTTGGCATGTTGAAAGGTTTTTTTCAAAGTGAAAGCCACATAAGAAGGTGAGCAATTTTTTTTTTTTAAATAACATGAAAAAGAAACGCAAAGTCAGCACAGTGAGGATACGGTTGAAACAAAATTAGTATGATTTACGCGCGTTTTTATTGATCAGTACCGGGGCTGCTAGATATTTGTGCCTTGACTTCAGTGAGAGTTCAAAGTTCAAATAATGGCAGTTGTCACAATGTACGTGTCAGACCAAAACAAAAATATTGTAGTAAACATTTTACACAGTAATTATTAAATTGACAATGAAAGAAAAAAAATCTATAAAATATCTAACTTCATATGAAAAGTATCTAGAAAAATATTTATGATCTAAACGTCAAAAACAGTATCTAAATGCAATGAAAAAGATCTAAATTTTGATATAAAAGATCCAAAGTGGCAACACTGGTGTTGAGGGGCAGACGAAGCGCATGGAGGTTTATATCAAAGGCAAATGGACGTAGCTTAGGACAACAAAGCCTGGCATATAAAAGCACAACGTCTAGTTTGAGAATGGAGGTGGAGGCAGTCACTGCTACTTTCTGCTGGCTCGAGAATCAACTGTACACACATGCCGTGATTGTCACTGACACAGAGCATGTTAAGAAAGGTGGAGACAGGTACGCTCCGTGCAGAGTGGCAAGCATCACTCCAGAGGTCCCGGATAGTTAGTATCCTTTGAATATTCTCTCCAGGTAATGCCGGTGTGTTGGGAAATGAGCAGGCAGATAGACTATTCCTTTTTGCACAACTTAGTGGTGAATTAATGTATGACAAGCTAGATGTTGTGAGGGCCCTTTTGGAGCGAGTGAACTGTTCGGAAGTCCAAACAGATCATTACGGTCTGAAGAGAATGGCGCTGCGGGGAGTAACCAGGGCATCTAGCCAATGCCTAACACTGAAGAGAGGGGCGAGACGGATATACAATCAAACAGTTACTGGTGCCATCAGCAAGTCTGAGATTGGTAACCTCAAGTCGGTATAAACACTGTAACGGTTGGATGAAATCATCTCTTTTTAGCATTTCACCAGCTGCAAAATACTGTGGAAAGATGTGGTTTTTCGTCCACATCTGGACTTTAGTCTTAATCCAGAACTCGAGTTTTGCCTGCACATGCGTTTTACGAATCTGACTTACGTGTATGCAGATTGTCGAATCTTCAGGCATATAGACTCCTAACACCTTTAATAGTCGGCATTTACATGTTTCATAGAGGGCACACCGAGTCTACCTACCCCAATCAACCCCCATCCCTGCCCCCAGTGGCGCTTAGGACACGGAAAACAATGAGACAATGAGAGCACTGACTACAAGCTACTTCGTTACTATAAGCTACTTCGTTACTACACGCTACTTCGTTACTACAGGCTACTTCGTTACTATAAGATACTCCATTACTAAAAGCTACTTCGTCACTACAAGCTACTTCGTCACTACAAGCTACTTGGTTACTCCAGACTACTTCGTTACTACAAGTTACCTCGTTACTACAGGCTACTTCGCTACTACAAGCTACTTCGTTACTACAGGCTACTTCGTTACTACAAGCTAATTCGTTACTAGAAGCTACTTCTTTACTATAAGTTACTTCGTTACTAGAAGCTACTTCGTTACTACATACTACTTCGTTACTTATAGTTTACCCACCACACTGGTTACTTCGTAAAAGACAGGGTCTCTGTGTATCTGTTTTTGCGGTTGTACTGGGTTTATTGGACTTGCTTCTGTTATTCACATCCACATAGTGACATCCCGAGTCACTGAGTATCAATCTAAGGCTGCAGTCTCGGAGAAAAGAAAGTTAAGGTTATTTCGTAACTGGAGACTATCCCCACATAACTGTTTCCTTCTTCATTCTTAAAGTCCTTGCCGTGTGGCGTTGGTCTTTATTTCTGTTCACAGCCTTCTGTCTCGTGTACTTTCAGTCATCTCTGATACAGATGATGCACAATGATGTCAAACTGCTCAGCATATTTTCTCACCAACTTTCCTACTTTTACGATGTACTCCAGTTTTCTGCTTTTCATCAGATGACCAAAGGTTGTATAACTCGCAAAGGACTGAGTGATACTCCATGGTAGTGCTTGATATGGTCGTTACTGGTGCCTTGTTTGAAACTTCTTGGGGAGTTGAATAGGTCAGTGCCTCTTAACAGGGTAGTCGTAAAACTTTTCGAATTTTTTGCAGATTTTTGATGTGTTGCATCAAAGGGCCCAAATATCGCATCCGTAGCTATAAGTTAATAAATCGCTCTCATTTAATGTCAGAAAGAGGGTGCTAAAGTGTTACATAGAACCTGTTCTGTTGTATACCAGCGAATCTAGGAATATCACTAAACACATTAAGAAAAAATTGGAAGCAACAGAGATGTGGTTTCTGAGACGAATGTTACTAATACATTGGACGGCCAGAGTAACTAACAACGATTGCTTGAAAGAAGCTAATGACAGTAGATCTCTATCTACAACAATAAGAAAGAAACAAACACTGTTCTTTGGCCACGTAGTGAGAAGAGAGAAATGGGAGAACATCGTGACAACTGGAAAGATCAGTGGGGAAAAAGGAGATAGAGGCAGACCAAAAGAGGTGATACTGGATGGGATGAAACGATGACATGGAGGGATATCATCAAGAGAGCTGTTCCAATCAACCATGGATCGTGATCTGTGGAAACGCATGAGCGCCTGCGCCAGTTGGCAGGGCACATGATGATGATAATGAGCTGTAAGTTACAACATGATGTACCAACAGCCACGTAAAGGGTGAACATATAAAACAGGAAAAGATTAACCTGCTACACGCATCGGCATACATTTTAAGATCACCATCACGACACTTTCTTTCTCTCTCTCTCTCTCTCTCTCTCTCTCTCTCTCTCTCTCTCTCTCTCTCTCTTTCTCTCTATCTATCTTTCTCTATCTCTATCTCTCTTTCTCGTGTATTATGGCCTGGAGAGAATGAGGCACCCGGATGTAACCAGAGGGTCTGGCCGGCTGACTAAACTCAGAGGAAAGACAAGACGGACATATAATCAGATTGTGACTGGTACCATCAGTATTGGAACTCTGCGCTGGCTGCTGAAGATGAGAACGAAGCATGCTTGGGAATGCCCCTAGTGCTGTCAATTCTTGACTCAGCTCAACTCAGCTCAACTCAGCATAAACAGGAAAAGATTAATCTGATACAAGCATCAGCGTACATTTTAAGCGCACCACCACGACGCTGTCGATTTTTAATTCAACATTCAACATCTTTTGGCATTTATTTGTTGCCCTGTCCAGTTTATCAGATCCTACCAGGCTACACCGTGGTGCCACTGAAGCTTCATAGGAATTTTAAACTTTCCGGTTGTGCAGCATTTCTTACATACACTCTTTCAGTACGACGAAGTTTCACATGAGATATCAAAGTAGGGAAATGACAGTGGTGAAAAAAAAGTAATGAATGAGTTAACTTTTCAAAGCGGCAATATAAACAATAATAATTACCAATGCGTATGGAGGGAAATACAGCGGCTAACTGGGGGGGGGGGGGGGGGGGGAGAAGGGGGGGAGAGGGGGGGGGGGGGGTGGTTTGGTATTATCAAGAGAGCTGTTCCAGTCAACCAGGGATCGTGATCTGTGGAGAGGCATGAGCGCCTGCGCCAGTTGGCAGGGCATATGATGATGATGAATTACCATTAAAGTTAGTTGCGTATCCTTTAAGGACGTTGCGGAACCAACCCTGCAATTTTTGGCTGTAGTGGCTTTTTTTTTCTAGGCTAATTTTATTTTCAGTAGTTTGCAGTTGCTCCCAGCACTGTCAGTTGTCGGTACCACTGTCGAAACCAATGTAAGAAATCTGCTGCTAAATCCTACGCATCAAGGATCGAACCCCGCACACCGGCATAGCGAAGTGCGTTCGCAACTCCTAAGCTAGTGGTGCCGAGTAATTACCACTGGGATAGCCATAAAGCACTTTGTAAGTTGTGACTAAAGCACATTGTGCTTTGGAACGAAATGAAGAGACGGAGTCACTCACCTACCAGGCTTTGTTTAAAACTGAAAGAGTTAACGGACGTCTTCCATGATGTATTCCTTCACATTTATCACGATTAGGTTTAAAGTGGAGATGCTGGGGGTCGAAACGCTAAGTTCCCTTCCCTCTTATGTCAAGAGCCCAGGTTCGAATTTCTCGGTAACATAATATATATATATATATATATATATATATATATATATATATATATATATATATATATATATATATATACATATACATATATATATATATATATATATATATATATATATATATATATATATATATATATATATATACACACATATATATGTATGTATTAAATCAGAGGTTAAATTAATATCCCAACCTGCACTGCCCAATATGGGTAAAAATAGGCAGTAACTGCAGTTTTACATTAAACCAGACATTCTCATCTTGCTAAGCAGGTCGTAACATAATCTTTACAGGGACTGAGTGGTCTCCAAGCATGACATCTGCCTCGATAGTGGTGCATCACGCTTAAAAAAAAAATGTTCTAATTATTTAACTCGACGTTATCTCCCCACTCCCCACCAAAAAAAGTAGGCCTCATTCCATTGATAACTTTGTTGGACTGGTTTACTTTCCTGGGGGTTACAGGTGTGCCTCTCTGTTGTTTGATTTTTTGGCTTCTCTCGCATTTATGTTTTTCTTCCGAGAAAGAGAATGCCTGTGACATAGGTTGCAGCACTCTCTAAGGGGTTATGTGTTGGATCCAGTTTGTCTATGTTTTTGTAGTGTTAAAAGCAATGGCATGCTGAAATATACAACACGCGATATCAACGCATTGCGGAACACCCTATCTATCTTTCTATCTTCTTTTACCCCACCAGGACATCACATAACCGATAAACACCCTATGACACAAAGTGCCACCATGTGGATGAGGATCACCAGTGGAGAGGTCCCAGAAACCGCGTTCAGTCGTTAGACCATATTTATGGCCGGGCTATTTTGCGGCCCCTGGCAAGAGCCAGAGTAGGCCTTCAAAAAACGAAAAATTGCATCTTTTAAAGGGATGACAAGATAATCTCAACGGAACACCCCCGTAGCAGTGTGCGAAGGTCACGCGGCTCAGGAACTACACATCAGAAGTGAGCTAGTGTATATTTGGGTGGGCTTTTTTGAAATTTAGTGATGCAAAATGTATGGATCTCCAGGCATGGCAGCCGCCTCGAGTGCTGGTTCAGGCTCCGATGCAGGCTTAGATTAGATATTTTTTTTTTTGACGTGGACTGACTGGCTGATTTTCTACCCCACCAGGACATCACACAAGCGATAAACACCACATGACACAAAGTGCCATCATGCGGATCAGGATCACCGTGGAGAGGTCCCAGAAACCGCGTTCAGACAATTGGCCACATTGATGGCCTGCCTATATTGCGGCCCCTGGCAAAAGCCAGAGTGGGGCTTCAGACAACAATAAATAACGTCCTAAGAAGGACGTAGGGAATTATTAATTAACACGTGGACTTCGAGTAATTTTCCCTAAGATCGAACGTCCGTGTGCATTGTTGCGCACATAAAAAAAAAAAAAATCTCTTGGCAGTCGGAAATCGAAAACAGTAGCCTAAAGGCACTGCCCGCGCAAAAATTTAAGAGTGCAAAATCTATCCAAAGTATTTCAGGATCCTCGCCGATGCTACAGGGTTCGTGCATGAGCTGAGATTCTTCGGACTCAAGACTTGAGTTAGAAGTAGAACGGATCACTTATGGGTTACTACCCTTGTGCCATGATATTGATCCTTTGTATAATTTTCGTATAAGAATTTTTTGATGTTGTATAGAATCGTTAAAAAATACCACCTATTACCCTTCTGTATTGAATTCACATCAAATAAAAACATATAATGGCGCTTTCGTGTCTCATTTTAATACGTTTGTGTGGCAATAAAAAAAATTATATCATGAAGATGGGCATCCAGATGTGATAGCTACAGCCTTTAGTCAGCGAGTGACTGACTTGTCACCGATGAGAAATCTTCGACATGCATAAACTGTGAGCTTTCTAAAAAAATGTGTTAGTTGAAATTTGTTTTATAAATCTGATAGTGGTGCGTTATGCTTTTTTTTTAACTGGTTAAAAAAATTTTTTTTTTTTAAAATTCAATGTTTACTGAATACAGTCATATTCAGTCAGTTATGTGGATAGATTTTCTACCCCACCATGACATCACACAAGCGATAAACACCCGATGACACAAAGTGCCACCATGTGGATGAGGATCACCGTGGAGAGGTCCCAGAAACCGCGTTCAGACAATTGGCCATATTTATGGCCTGCCTATATTGCGGCCCCTGGCAAAAGCCAGAGTGGGGCTTCAAATAACACAAAATTACGTCCTAAAAAGGATGTAAGGAAATATCGTAAGACAGGGTTTAATGCTTTAAGTCGCGACAAGTTTTTGCTTCTCACAATAGTTAGCGGTTGAATTTTCCCCCATATGCAGACTGAAATATTCTAGTTTCGTCGCTCAGCTACTGAGTGCATGGAACGACACTGTGAGCTAGGGATTTCATTTGTGGTGCTTTTCGACTGTGCCCAAAGGGGTTTGTAATGTAAACTACACACTCAGAAAATGGATAACTGCCAATGACTGCCTTTACACTTTTGCGGTGGTAGGCGGGGTGGGTGGGGGTGGGAAGCGTGGGAGTTCTTTGAGCCAGAGGATTTACGGCCCCATAGCTACTAAATGGGCTAGACTACGCAGGTGATGATTTTATTCTGCATCCGACAGAAAAAAATTATCAGCCTTACAGAGGATTCGAATCCGGGTCTCCCGCTCTAGAGCCCAGCTTTCTATTCGTTCGGCCAACCGCTCCTTGATAAGTTATGGAGGCCTTATGTGAGTAATTGCGTGTGCAGCTACTGATCAGTTGTAACTACTGGTTCCATCGACGATAAACCCTATTTATAGTGCTGAGATGCTTGTGTTGACACTTTTGAGGACTGCCTCATGCATTCAGGGCGTGGTGAGTTTGCTAGAATTTCAGGTTTTATCAGTTGTTTCACAAGGTAATTGATGAACATTCAGTGCGTTTGGTTGCACAGGAACGGAGCAACTATGGGATTACCCGTTTGCTGTCAAGTTGGAACTGCGGTCTCCTGATTGCGGATCAAGTCAACAGTGAAGAGAATCGATGCTACTGCACCGAGTTTTACCCAAAATAGTTCGGCCTATCTCTACAGAGCGATAGTGTGGCACGAAGCTTGAACTACATAGCTTCAGCGACGATCTCTAGGGTGTCTCTGTAAATATGGCACCTGTGTACCCAACCAGGAGCAGTAGTAGTAGTACTTTTACCCCACCAGGACATCACACAAGCGATAAACACCGGATTACACAAAGTGCCACCACGTGGATGAGGATCACCCGTGGAGAGGTCCCGGAAACCGCGTTCAGCCATTAGGCCATATTTATGGCCGGGCTATATTGCTGCAAGAGACAGGGTGGGCTTTAAAAAAAAAACCGAAAAAGTGCATCCCCCAAAGGAATGAATAAAGTTAATTGCACAACTAGGAGCGACTGACCGAATGTTTAAGAACGCAGAGCCCTTATGCGTGAGATTCGGGTTCGAATCCTCAGTAAGACTGGGGACTTCTTCTGTAGGGGGCAAAAATGAAATCCTTACCTGCACAGTTCGTGGCGACCGCACTAGCCAAGCGGACATAAATCCTCAAGTCCAACAGACAAACCCGAAAGAGTGACCATGGAAATTATGTCATCAACGTTATTTCCCTTTAGTATAAATTACTCACTCTACTTAGCTGTTATCTCCCTTTAAAACTTTGAAGTTTGAACGACGTATCAACATCATGGCACACGGGTAGTATCCTATCAGTGCTCCGTTCTTCTTCTAACTCAAGTCTAAGCCCGAGGAAGCTCAGCACAGTGCACAAGCTCTGTAGCACCGGCTAGGATTCTGAAATACTTTGGGTAGATTTTTAACTCATGGGCAGTGCCGTTAGGCTAATATTTTTGATTTCCAACTGCCAAGAGATTTTATTTTTACATGCGCAACAATGCACACGAGCGTAGGTTCTCACTACCAAAAGAGCAGGGGGAATTACTAGAAGTCTAAGTTCACGTGAAAAAATCCCAGCCCTTACCGGGGATTGAAGCCGGAATCTCTAGCACTCGAGGCGGACACCATGCCTCTAGACCACGCAGCCCCTTACTTTAAAACTTGACGTCTTGCTAGTAAGTGTCGTTTTCGTTTAAAGATGGAGGAACTGATAGAGATATTAAAATAAGAATACAAAAGGCAAGAGGGGCTTTCATAGCACTAGGGAATTTGTGGAGTTCAAAAGAAATTAAAAGAAATACTAAACTAAAAATGTTTAATTCTAATGTCAAATCAGTACTATTGTATGGGGCGGAAACATGGAGAACAACAAAGGCAATTACTAATAAATTACAGACATTCATTAACTGGTGCCTGCGCAGAATAGAGGGAATAAAATGGTATGATAGAATAACTAATGTAGAACTTTGGGAGAGAACTAAACAGGCTCCAGTGGATCAGGAGGTGAGGAAACGACGCTGGCGTTGGATAGGGCACACACTGAGAAAACAGGAGAACAGCATAACTAGAATGTCTTTGCATTGGAACCCACAGGGGCATAGGAATAAAGGAAGGCCAAAAAAGACATGGAGAAGAGAGCTGGAGAATGAGGTTAGAAAGATTGGGAGGACATGGGGAGAGCTCCATGTAATGGCGAAGGATAGAACGACTTGGCGTGAGTTGGTTGAGGGCCTATGCTCCATTGGGGGATAGAAAGGCAGAAGGTGTGAGCCCAGATAGTCTAATGGCTAGACCAGTGTTTTCCAAAGTAGGCGCTACCAAACTCTTGGATGACTGGGGCAGTCGAGTAGGCTGTAGATTCGTCGGTCAAATTTGGTGGATTCAATAAAACGGCCTGGGACGGGGCGGGTGTAGGTAGGAGCAGCATGTGCAGTGTGTAAACATGTAGCAGCGGTGGAGACAAAGAAGAAGCTGAAGACTGGAAATATTTCTGGCCCAACAGGACAAATAAATCTAGTATATTTTATAACTAATGCATGATATTATATGTGCTAAATGACAAATTATTATATCAAATTTTAAACAAAGACTTGAGTGGTTGAGGTAGAGAGGCTGAGTCACTTTATACTAGGAGATAATTATGATTTGGTCCTGTTCGCGTTTCCAGGCCCATCTACACTTTTCGTTCATACTTTCTCAGACTCTTCTACATCGGAGAGGTGTCACGTTGTCTTTACTCCAGTTCCATCAGCGCCGATATCTCGTGCTCTATACTACACGACAACACAGTTTTCAACGACACCAAAACATGTAGAACTGGCACCAATACACCCCCCCCCCCCCACCCACAGCCTTAACCTAGGTCACACAAGAGGATTTTTTAGAATAAAGTAGTACAACGCGACACCCTTCTGACCTAGATCAGACTAGTGTAGATGGACCGGTTAACGTGAACAGGTCCTATAATTTTTGTGAAGGGACTGAACCCTCAGAATCCGGGGCCGACGGGGAGGGGTAAGCACTCTGTAAGATTTTTTTTTGAAGATTTCACTATGTGGAGAAGAAAGCCGCCGTGCTCTAGCAGCTACATGCTCGCCTGCGGATCCGAAGGTAGTGGGTTCGGTTCCTGAAGGAGGCCGAACTTTTTTCAAAAAATGACTTTGGCTCCCAGCCTTTGGTGGGTACCAGGTACAGTACTGGGACCACATCACCCACCAAGTGCCGTTTGGTCTATAAAATATAGATCTAGCCCTATATACCCAAATACGTTTGAAGCTGGGAAAAGGGTCTTTTACTTTAACCACGTGGATAGACATGATCTCCCATG
The DNA here is from genome assembly GCA_905116865.2 of Candidula unifasciata. Lineage (NCBI taxonomy): Eukaryota > Metazoa > Mollusca > Gastropoda > Stylommatophora > Geomitridae > Candidula > Candidula unifasciata. The sequence goes on along the minus strand of CAJHNH020000233.1, from coordinate 32,107 downwards.
ACAGTGGGCAAGCCACAGGACAATGATCATTATGCTAAGTTCTGTAACAGCTTTGTAGTCAGCGACAGAACTGACATTGTCAATTCAAATTACCATTTACATTACTACAGGTGTGAGCTCAATGCTGCATTTTCACATAAGCGGCAGGGAAAATAACTTATCGGATTTTCGCTGTAGTTACTGTTTGGGTTGCTGCTTGTTAGCCAACTATCGTAACAGCTTATGTAAGTATACTTACCGTGTCTCCACGAAACATTTAAATTGTTTTTTTATTTTTTGCTAAAAGACACCTTACGACTTGCTTTTAGGGGGATGTCCTTTTTCACGTACTTCTTTATCCTTTTGTCGTTTCTCTGATACCAGGTTGTAGCCCAGTCTCGTTGTTTTCAGTATTTGTCTTGAGCTTCTCGGGTGGCTTGAGTGACGAATCTGTTCAACATTTTGCAGGTTTCATCTTCACCATTTATCCATCTCTTTCTTGGTCTTCCTCTCGCCTTCCTCCCAGATGTTCTGCTGTAAAAAGCCTCATATGCAGTTGGGCGTGGCTGCATTCTCACCAGATGGCCAAACCATTTCATTCTCTGTCTGTCAATATAAGCCAGACATGGTCTTATTCCGACTTTCTCTCTAATGCTGGTATTCGTAACCCTGTCTCTTCTTGTGCTGTTAGCGACCTTGTGGAGACAGCACATTTCACATGCAGTTATTTTCTGTTCTAGTGCCTTATTCATTTTTTTAATGTACAATATTCTATATTTATTCTAGTGTACAATTTGTATCAGACGAATGCTAGGAATGAAGCCAGTCTTACAGGTCATCAAAGAACAACAAATGAAGTGGTTTGGACACCTAACAAGTATGCCCTGGTACTATCTGACACAGCGAGCCACACTAAAACGTTACGACGGGTATAGAGCTAGTGGAAGACCTCGGAAAATATGGTGTGGTGGCATTAAGAACAGCATTACAGAAATAAACATCAGTCTTAATAGTGCTCCTGACAGAGCTCATCAACGAACGTTACACCTCCCCCCGAGATGAGGTACAAGGTGAAAGAGAAGAAGAAGAAGAAGAAGAAGAAGAAGAAGAAGAAGAAGAAGAAGAAGAAGAAGAAGAAGAAGAAGAAGAAGAAGAAGAAGAAGAAGAAGAAGAAGAAGAAGGTGAAGAAGAAGAAGAAGAAGTACAATTTATGCAGATTAGAATAAATACAATGGTACGGCATAATCTTAAATGTCAAGAATGTCGAGGGACGATCATCGGAGTTTAATATAACAGACAACAATATACAGCAGTTTGCGTTTTCCTCGACTGCAAACGGTATGACTGTAGAGGTGATGGCGAAAACAAACGCAATCATGTGGCTAGAGACAGAATTACTCCATTGCCGGCTTTCTAAATAATTCTACTAGCGTGCGTAAGAAGATGAAGACTTGGTATGTTCGAAGACAATACCTGGAGTCTCAGATGAAATCTGACAGGCTTCAGTTTCATGTGTGAACTAGGGTACTCTGGAGAAAGAGGATATGAACGTGCTGATTGTTTGGCTGGCTGGGGCACGGCAGGTGCAGGAAAAGCATTGGACCGGGCCGATGTTCGAATTTTTTTTTTTTGGGGGGGGGGGGGAAAGAATATGCCTACTCCCCCACCATTTTACAAGCAAGTCGTAACAGTTGACTAATTAGGAATGCCTCTGAGAGGCTAGGAACCACCAGTGATCTTCAGATAAACCAGATCTCTAAAACAGATGTGAACGCAAAGCTCAAATTCTGGAAGCCAAGAAGTGGAAGAACATCCAGAGGTATGCAGTGTAGTTTACAACTGTGAACTGGAGGGAAGACGAAGAAGAAGAAGAAGAAGAAAGAAGAAGAAGAAGAAGAAGAAGAAGAAGAAGAAGAAGAAGAAGAAGAAGAAAAAGAAAGAAGAAGAAGAAGAAGAAGAAGAAAGATGAAGAAAGAAGAAGAAGAAGAAGAAGAAGAAGAAGAAGGAAGAAGAAAGAAGAAGAAGAGAAGAAGAAGAAAGAAGAAGAAGAAGAAGAAAGAAGAAGACGAAGAAGAAGAAGAAGAAGACAGAAGAAGAAGAAGAAGAAGAAGAAGAAGAAGAAGAAGAATAAGAAGAAGAAGAAGAAGAAGAAGAAGAAGAAGAAGAAGAAGAAGAGGAAGAAGAAGAAGAAAGAAGAAGAAGAAGAAGAAGAAGACGAAGAAGAAGTAGAAGAAATGCATTATAAAACAAATGAATGAGGAAACCAAAGAAGCTTGAGTCCGGCAAATTCAGAAAAGACGAAGTCACAATAGAAATGTCATCTACAATTGTAAAAAAAAAAAAAAAAGACGGAGCCATATTGGATACATCCTAAAAAAGAAAAGAGCAGAGAATCAGAAAATAAGGTCTGGCATGGAAAACACATGCTGAATTCCATTCATAACATGGGAAACGTTTGCTCATGACAGAGTGCAATGGAGGTACAAACTGCCAGTTCAATGACAGATATAATTGTGTTTATGTCATCTCATCTCATCTTGATCCTCTGGTACCTTGCGGAAGCCAGCTGAAGTACAATTTACGGAAAAGCGCCTGTTTGTGCACTTCGTAAATGGGAATTCGCAGAGACTCTGTTATTTCCTCTGTCCGTCGTTTGCATGATCGGCCTCTTTTTCGCTTTCCGTCTGGTCTGTAGATGATTGCTTGCTGTGGTGTACCTTTTGCTTACATCTGCGTTATATGGCCAAACAATTTCACATGTTGTCTTCTGATGAAATCCTGAGCAGATACAACATCCATTTTCTTTGGGATTTAATCCTATTTGATCTGATCTCTTCTTCTCTCTTCTGCCTTTCTATCCACCAATGGAGCTTAGCAAGTCGTTCTATCCTTCGCTATTACATGGAGCTCTCCCCATGTCCTCCTTATCTTTCTAACTTCATTCTCTAGCTATCTTCTCCATGTGTTTTTTGGTCTTACTTAATTCATATGCCCCTGTGGTTTCCAATGCAAAGACATTTTAGTTTTGCTGTTCTCCTGTTTTCTCAATGTGTGTCCTATCCAACGCCAGCGTCTTTTCCTCGCCTTTTGGTCCACTGGAACTTGCAAGATCTGATCTCTTATTCTTATATTAAGCGCCATTTTCAGAAGTCTCATTTCCATTGTAGTAATTTGTCTTTTCTCTTATCTATAGTTGTCCAGGACTGTTAGTAGCGTGGGGGTGGCAAGAATATATGTATGTGTATATATGTATATGTTTCTTTGAAAATAACACCGGGCTTAAAATTATTTGCAATTTTTAATTCGATTTGATTTGATTCAAGAACCGACATCACAGCACTCAGGGCATTCCCATAAGCGCTCCGTCCCCATCTTCAGCAGATAGCGAAGAGTTCCGATACTAATGGTGCCAGTAGCATTCTGATTAAACGTCCGTCATGCCTTTCCTCTGAGCCTCGAGCATCTACCAGAACCTCGCGTCCATCCCCGCTGCATCAATCTCACCAGACTGTGGTGATCCATCTGCTCCTCCGAACTGTACACGCTCTCCCACAAAGCACTCACCACGTCTGCCTTATCATGTATCAGTATTCCACCAAGTTGTTGCACTTTTTTAAAATGCACTAGGACTCATTCTCTGGCAATGTTTTGTTTTTCCAGATGCAAAAGACTGCTTTTTATTCATGCACAAAGTCCTACATTTATTCAACTACAGTCAAATCGTCTACTTATGGTACATGGTCGTAACTTTCCAAATTCCGAATTAAGGCCTGCATTGTGTACTACTTGTAGAGCCATTGGCCCCAGTCTCTCTACCAAAGTGACGATCTTAAGTTAGTTGCGTATCCAGTATACGACTTTGTAGAATCGACCCCATAATTTGTCGTCGATTTGGTTTTCTAGGCACATTTTACATTCAATAGTTTGCCATTGTTTTTTAGAGGGTCAGCTCACAGTATCACTGTCAAAAACAACGCAAAACAAGTCGTCCTCAGCTGGGATCGAACCCGGCACCCCGGTATTACGAATCGCGTTCGCAATGCCTAAGCCATAGACGATCTTAGAAGATCTTTTTTTTTGGGGTAGGGCTTATATTAAAAAAAAAAAAGTGTGAAGATTTAAAAGTAAAAAACGAGTATAGTGTGTCTTACTTTAGGCGAAACACGATATAAATATATGATTTTGTTTAAGACAAAATTGTTTCTTCAACTTCCGCAGACAGAGGTATGGCAGCAACCTTTCCAGCTCGTTTGTTTTGGTTATTCGTTGGCTCTATGATGGTCATAGGAATGCTAATGCTCAATATTTCCTTAGCATCGTGGAAGAATCTGCTGAGCACCATCCATTACCTACCTTCAGGCCTGTCTGCAACATCTGCCATACGAAAGATGGAAATTGAAGAGATGCCAGAAGCCGAACGTTTAATGGCTATCGCAAGAAATGTCCAAGTTGCTGGAGTTAACTGCGCAGCAGTACTTAAAGGCGACAAAAATCAAACGACAGCAGCATTAGGTATGACACAGAACGTCAGCATTCCACTTTCAAACTCGTTTTACATAAACTTAACAACCGACTGTGCTAACTTCCAGCAACAACGTGGTTACATTATGTCATCGTTGACGAAGGAGGAAGAACAGTTTCCCATAGCGTATTCATTGATAGTCTATAAAGACGCTGAGATGGTAGAGCGACTTTTACGAGCAATCTACCGACCACATAATGTCTACTGTATCCACGTAGATTACAAATCTCCTTTAGAATTTTTCAGAACTATTTCTGCCATAGCCAATTGTTTCCCTAATGTGTTCATTGCCAGTAAAAGAGTTGACGTGACGTGGGGAACATTCACGGTGCTAGAACCGGAGCTAATATGCATGGAAGAATTGTGGAGGTATAGGAAATGGAAATACTTTATAAACTTGACAGGGCAGGAGTTTCCTTTGAAAACAAACTACGAACTTGTGAAAATCCTCACTGTCTACAACGGATCAGTTGACGTGACTACAACAGTGAAACGGTAAGAAAACTGTAAAACTATTTACAAGTTAAAAAAATATTCCAGTAAAATACTACTACTGCAGCTGCTGCTGCTGCTACTACTACTACTACTACTATTACTGCAGCAGCAGCAGCAGCTGCTGCTGCCACCATTACTATTGCTGCTGCTACTGGTACTACTACTATTATTATTAATAGTACTGCTGTTGCTACTACTACTGCTGCTGCTGCTACTGCTGCAGCTACTACTACTGCTGCTCCTACTACTACTGCTGCTGCTCCTCCTCCTACTACTACTACTACTACTACTACTACTACTACTACTACTACTACTACTACTACTACTACTACTACTACTACTACTACTACTACTAATACTACTACTACTACTACTACTGCTACTACTACTACTACCAGTAGTATCACTACCACAACCACCACCATCACTACAATTACTACTACTTCTAATATTACTAGTAATACCTTCACCACTACTACCGCTTCTTCGTCTCGAGCTGTGAACTGATGGAAAGCCACAGCAGCTTATCCATGTCTACCTTTTATCTGGCTCCAAGACATTAGTGCTGCATGCATATCCTATTTAAAGAAATATTTACTCGCCTGTCAAATATTTCCGCTCCGACTTAAGTATCGCGGCCTTCTCTATTTATAGGCCAAACAGGTCAACGGGGATTCCCAATCTTGTGCAAGAATGGAGTCCCTCTGTATTACCAGTTTTTATCGAGGAGAAGTATATACAAATTAAACTACAGTTTAATTAATTTGCGACACATTTTAAATAACTATATGTAATTTTAAAGGTAAATAAGCGTGCTATTCAAATATAACAATATAGGCTATTACAGACCCCCCCCCCCCTCACCCTCCCCCAAATGCTTTTGCTACAGTCAACATGATCATAAACATCAATAACGTATAGATATAATCTAAAAGTTATTTCAGCAAAAGTAAAGAAATATTCGTATTAGTGCAAACTCTTTGATTCTGAGATGGCGTTGTTGCATCAGAGGAGCCGCGCGAGAGGGGGGGGGGGGGGAGGGGGACATTTGTACTTTATCAAATTTAGCGCATAACAATATTGCTGTGAAACATACACTTGTCGTACATATCATAAATATAAATGATTGATGGTTATTATTCCTATTAGTAGATTACTACAACATATAATTATACTATTATTTAATAATTATTTAACAAGCACAGTCATTATGAAATTCATATGTGCAAATTTTTTTTTTCACCCAGAGCAGTTTTCTTAACAGTACTTATAGCACTTCTAAATATTTATCCTCAAGGTACAAACAGCATAAACTAATTTGTCCAGTTTCATCTTTCTGGATGAAATCAATTCCTTATCAATGTGGATTTTTTGGTAACTGTTTAAAAATACATCACACATATTTCTGAATACTGCATGCAACAACACGTATACGAATCACGAATGGTATATTATTTTAAAGGTAATTAAAGCAAATTAAAAAAGACCATATAGCTGCAAATGCTGTGTAATATACACATATCAAACACAAAAATTCCCCATATAGATACCGGATCTCAGTGTTCAAAACAGTGTCTGCCATAATTTACAGCCAGTGTTCGCGGAGCATAAGACAATTTACAAAAATGAACACAAATGGTTGAGGAATAATATTATTAGCGTACTTCTACAACATATAATTATACTGTTAGTCAACAATTAGTAAAGAGGCAAAGAGGGACTTGTTGTGAGAGGTTAGTTAGTAAATTAAATATTGTTTTCATCCACTTACCCAGAGCTCCAAAATATCTTGACACTATTTATCCACAGTGTAGTTGCACTATTTATGCAGAGTCAATATGAAAGCAATATCGTGTATATCCACTTCACAATATCTGCTTGTCGATTTGTAATACGAATACATTCAGAACACAGAACTTTGTAAGCACATTAAAATGTTACATGATGCAACACATGGAAAGGGCTTCCAGTAACCAGTTTCTGAGGGACTCCTTTCAAAAAGTGACGTCATTTAGTTGTCAGGCACTATTAGAGACGGCGTTGGTCGTATCTACATTTTCCGCTAAACGGTATGGAATCTAGGATGACTATAGAGAGGTGTAGATAAGTGATAACCAGTGTGGCGCTGGTCCTAGCGAATCACTACCACACCCCGTGTTACACCTTTGCCTTTTCGATGTGAAACTGTCCAGGGCACACTATTCCCCGCAGTTTATTATCTGCCTAGACAGACAGGGAAAGATTGGCTAATTAACAGCATCCTGTCTCAGAAGCTGACATACTTTGATCATATCAAACGCCACGACGTATTGGGAAAACTTATAGCAGAAGGCATGGTACCAGGAAGGAGGTGTAGGGGCCGATCAACAAGAAGATTTGCACAGGATATAAGTGACTCCTTGAGTATGAAAGTACATGAGGCAGGAGAGCTGGCGAGAGACCGAGTTTCTTTCATGCAGACCGCGATGAGAGCGACGTTCTGCAAAGGGCCTGCTACATGATGATGTCAGGCAGTCAGGTAACCACAGTTTCACCTGCATAGGAAACGGCTCACTACATAGTTACTTCATTTCCGTGCTAACAAGTATCACAGATAGCCTCTATCACAGTCGGCATTCTCAAAAGGCCAATAGCATTAAACGCACAAGGCAGCCGTCAGAGGTGACAACACAGCTAGTCCAGCATGAGAAATGCAGTTTGTCATCAATGAAAGCAGCACTTACAACAGGTAAATAGTTGTACATACATTGTTAATCAAATACGTCCCCACTAGTTATGTGGTAACCTGCCACCTGCCGTTTTCAGAATGGACAGTTCATAGTACAAAGCACGTTGGCATTCATCTCAGTAGCTGGACGACAGAACAATAGCCTTTCGGCCTAGACATTCGGTTCAGAATTACGCCGGTCGTCTTTGCTTCCCCAGAACATACATCCTAGTACCCATTTTAGGCTGGGTCGACCTGCGACGCCCCATACTACGATAAAAATCCACGCAGCCAGCAATGGGTTTCGATACGCTGGAATTACGAGTCAGACTCGCAACGCCTAAGACACGAACGCCGCTTAGTGTTGTATGGCGCTCCTTAAATAACAACATTGGAAAGGAAGACTTGCCCAGCATATCCAAGAGGGGTATACAGGTTAGATGCGTATCCTTTACAGGACGTTGCAGAACCAACCCCAACAGCCTCTGGCTGTTGTGTGGTTTTTCCAGACAAATTTACGTCCAGTAGTTTGCCATTGCTTCCTGGACGGTCAGCTTTCTTGATACCACTGTCGAAACCAACGCAAGGCGCATGGCCCGCAGCTGGGATCGAACCCGGCATCCCGGCATTACGAAGCGTTCGCATCGACTTAGCCACAGAGCCGACAAGAAGGGTATCCATGTTGAAAAAAGACATGAGCTGAAATACTTTGGTCTGACGTTTGATTGCAGTCTGCTCTACAAACATCACATGGAGCAGACAGCAAGCAATCAAATGCAACCATGGCCTGGTGGCACTGAACACGATGGTGGCGACACACATGGGATAGAGATTATTGGTCTTATTGTTCAACCGTTTGTCCTTTCTGTAATTGCTTATGGCTTAGGAATATTAACCTTATCTACTTCACGGTGTACACAGCTTGAAAGGATTCAAAACGCAAGAAAGAGAATCGTCTTGGGTTGTACACGAGATACGCCAATTAGAACAATGAGGTATATGCTTGGGCTGACATCGATAAAGTCCAGACTGTCACTGGCTCAAGCCAAAGCCTATATGCTAGTTACCAAGGCCGAAAGGCATCCGCTTGTAATAATGGGGAATCCCAGGCGATTTCCAGTATGACGAGTGTAAGGTTAGAAGGTCAGATGAAGGAGGAAAACAGGGAAAATGTGTGTTTAGAATCTCCCATATGTGGATAAACAGTTACTACTGAATAGCTATCCCACGGGGACACAGGTTTGAAAGTGAGAACAAAGGTACATTTCTTAGTTGGTATTTGACCGTAAGAGAGAGAGAGAGAGAGAGAGAGAGAGAGAGAGAGAGAGAGAGAGAGAGAGAGAGAGAGAGAAAGAGAAAGAGAGAGAGAGAGAAAGAGAAAGAGAGAGAGAGAGAGAGAGAGAGAGAGAGAGAGAGAGAGGTTGCTTTGTAGTCTTGTCTTGGCAGTCAGTTGTAAGCGTGTCGTAAACGGCCAGTGAGAATCTATGAAAATGACGGAATTACTCATTTGCTATTACAAAAAACATTAGCAACGTTATCGTCGTCTTTTGACTATTCCCTGCGTTTCTAGGCCTTACATCGTAACAGAGGGAAATATTGAGTCAGAGAGCAGCAATATCACACCGCCACATGGCATTTTGAAAGATTTAAAAGGAGACCGGAAGTCATAGATGGCGCTAGCTGAAGATACCATTGAGACGGCGGCCTCGGTAAAGCAAATAAAGAGTCGGCAGGAATGGGTTGATACAATTACCCACCACAGCAGTTTCCATCAAGTCATTATTAACTTAGGAAGAGAATGTAGAGAGTGGTGTAAGTATATGACAGAATTGGAGGTACAACAACTGATAGATGACAAGGCTCGGCTAAATGATGCAATAGTGCACACTCATGTTTCTGTTCACTGGGGTGTACGATCTGGCTGGAGATATTCAGTTAGAATAAAGGGAAAGATTGTGGCGGAACAAAATGGAGCTTTTTTTTTAAATATTTTATTTACCACTTCAAGCACGGGGGAGTCGCCGTGAGCGACGTGCTAATAATCCATATATTTTGAGGATCGAGGATCGACATCGAAGATCCTGGCTGAGAATCCGGCTTTGAAGATCCAGATTGAGAATCTGGATCGTACGGATCTGCGTTTTGGCTTTGCGGATTGGCTCGCAAGTTGGACGTGGGAAAAAAGTTCCGGAAAATCAGGAGCGACATTAGATTGGTTTTATGGTTCGGGGAGCCCCTAGCCCCTGTACCGATTTATTGTTAACGAAAACTCTCTCCAGATGTTTGTCTAGGCGGCACCCCTGTCTTGACAGACAATCTGCAAGACATGCATGTGTTTCGAAGGTCAGAGTCCGGTAATTAGCCGACTCATTCCATGGTAATTACGATAACATTGGTTTCAGATGTCACTAAGCGAATAATTTTGTCAGTTTTTTTTTTTCGCAAAAAAAAAAACAAAAACACACACACACACACACTATTAGCCCCTATTATTTGGACGTGATGAAAATACACCACACACACATTATTTGCTGTTATCATTTGGAATTGAAGAAAATACACACACACACACAAATATCTCCAACACTCTTTCTTCTGTATATTTCTTTCCCCACCCTCTCTCTCTCTCTCTCTCTCTCTCTCTCTCTCTGCCTAAACCCAACTTACACTTTATAGTCTTATGTTTTGACACAAACGACAAGCAGGTACTAACATTGGTTTCAAAACACACAGATCCTCAGGCTTTACTCATAATTAACACCGATACTCCTTGTCCTATTTATACATAAAACGCCTAGTCCATGACGATAAAGTTTCTACTTCTTCTCCGGCCATCTAATTTTGTCTATCTTGTACACTATGTAAATACGCCATTTGAAACAAACTCAAGACAGGGGCGCCGTCTAGAGAAACTTCGACAACAAATCGGTACAGGGGCTAAGAGCTCCCCCCAACTAGCAAACCAAACTAATGTGGCTCCTGATTTTCCGGAACTTTTCCCCCATTTTCAACTCGCCAGCCAATCCGCAAAGTCAAAACGCAGATCCGTACAATCCGTATCCACAGCTCACATTGCCTACATCACAGTCAACCCACAAAGTCAACCAGAAATCTTCAATCCCCAATCCGCAACCAGAAATCTTCAATTCCCAACCCGCAACCAGGAATCTTCAATCCCCAATCCGCAACCAGAAATCTTCAATTCCCAACCCGCAACCAGGAATCTTCAATCCCCAGTACTCAAAATCGGTGGATCCGAAGCACGCTAAACTACTAACGGTACTTTTTACTTTAAAAGATTACTGAAGTATTCTGTTGTTTATGTGAAGTATATGGTCTTTAGAGGAGTATATATTTTATATTCTTCTTCTTCACGTTCACCGGCTGTAAACTCATGCGAAAAATTCTGGTTATTCATCCACCTGCTAACTTTAGTCCTTTCCTAAAACCCGAGTATTACATGCACATCCGTTTTACAGATCTGGATTATTTGTATGCAGACTGTTGCTTCGTTGTCTCTCAGACAGAAGCGCTCTGACTTCAAAGGAAACCCCAGTTATTCTACGTAATTTAAACCTTTTTTAAACTTTAGTTTACGAACGAAGTGTTGGCGTTTGTGGCCTAGGCGTTGCGAACACACTTTTTAATACGGGGTGCCAGGTTCGATCACAGCTGCAGCCCCTGCGCCTTGCGTTGGTTTCGACAGTGGTATCGAAAGCCCACCTACATGAAAGCAATGGCAAACTTCTGGACATAAATTTGCCGAGAAAGACCACAACAGCCACAAAATACTAGGGTTGGTTCTGCAATGTCCTGTAAAGGATACCCAACTAACTTACGAGGCACTGTTAGGGAGGCAGGTGTCTGTTCTTTTCTTTTCGACAACGGGGCACCGGAAACCACATGGGGGTATTTTATGTTACAGCAAATACAGTTTAACCTAAAGAATAAAGATCCCTTTTTACACCGTAGCGCATCGGGCATAAGGGAAAAGCACGCATATTTTTACAGACTAGTCGGCACTAGGTGGAACCTAAAGTATCACGTACTTATAAGCTGAAGTAGAAGTACAATTTCTGGAACAATCTGTTGCCTACTAACTGACTAGTGCAGAAACAAATTTGCAATGATAATGTGTGATTGTGTTGATAATGTATACTGCTCATTATGTGCAGCCGGTGTATTTTTGTTTTAATATGCTAACTCCGAAACTAATGCACAAGTTTTTATTGGCAACCGGCAGGAAATGCAATAAATGTGTGGGCGTTGTATTACGAATGATTAGCTTCACTCTTTGTTTTACTCTTTGCTTTACTCTTTGTTTCAATCTTTGTTTCAATCATTGTTTTAATCTTTGTCGTAATCTGAGCACAAGCACCAGGTGTTCAGTTCCCTTGAACCTGTCCCGCCTCCTTTCTAAAAAGACTCCATTTAACCACGCATGCAAATTTTGTTTTGAAGTATTTGTTTGACTGACTGATTGGCATCTTTCCGTCCTTCCAGACGAAATCGTTATATTTTTTCTATGAGGAGGCATGGAACTCACAGCCCATGGTGATGGCGAGTATGACTAGCAAGACCCGCCCGTGTCAAGAAACGTCTTCCACAATGATAGCATGGGATTTCAGGACCATTGTTGTCAACATTTGTGTTAATCCGTTTCTTCTCAGACGCTCAGCTTTCATCCTCTCAGCAATCATTTCTTCCTATACTCTCATTCCCTTCCTGATGTGCTCCCTCCACACAACACGGTCCATGGCATTTTGTTCCCATGAGTCCATCTCAATATCTGTATCATTCATGACTCGCTTGCACACATGTTTATACCGTAGTAGAAAAGTATGTGTATATACATTTTATAATTATTTCAAGTATATTATCATATTTATTTGTTGAGCCTCCTGTTGTAGCGGCTGGACGCTCCCCTGTGGGTTGGAAGGTTGTGGTTCCACCCCCATCCCCCCCAAAAATGACTTTGGCTTCCAAATCGACCCAGCCTTGAGTGGGTAACAGGTACAATCATTAGAAGTAAAGGTAGTCGGTGTGATGCTGTCCATATCACCCACTGAGTATCGATAAAACTTTTTTTTTTTTTTTTAAAGTATCCAGAAGCCATGAGTTGTTAACCCTTAGGCTCGGTATTATGGATATCGCAACCCTTCGACATTGATTCCACGATAAATCCGTCAATCTGGAATAAATGTGGCTTTTCTGCCTACCCCGGGCGTGAACCCGGATCACAAGGAGTTCGTCACCCGGTCACCGCGCAATCCGGTTTAGCTAACTACGCTAGCGAGCTGGGCATCGATTAATCTATAAAATATCTGACTAGCTCTATATGCCTCATACGCATACGCCTGACGGCTTGAAAAAAGGTCATTTATATTATTTTTATTTGCTGTTAAGAACATTATTGGGGGCTGCGTGGTCTCGAGGTATGGCGTCCGCATCGAGTGCTGGAGGTCCCGGGCTTAAGCCCCGGTGAAGGCTGGGATTTTTGCTCGTGGACTTATAAAAATTTCCCCTTGTCTCTGGGTAGTAAACGCTTCGTAATGTCGGGATGCCGGGTTCGATCCCAGCTGCGGGCAATGCGCCTTGCGTTGGTTTCGACAGTGGTATCAAGAAAGCCGACCGTCCAGTAGCAATGGCAAACTGTTGGACGTAAATTTGCCTAGAAAAAACCACACTTCTGCAACGTCCTGTAAAGGATACGCAACTAACCTCTGGGTAGTAACATCGGACGCCAGTGTATTGTTGTGCAAAAAAAAAAAAAAAAAAAAAATCCATTGGCAGATGGAATTCGAAATACAGTAGCCTCATGGCGCTGCCCGGACAAAATTTGAAGTAAAAAATCTACCCAAGTTTTTCAGGATCCTTGCTGGTGCAACGGAGTTCGCTCACTGCGATGAGAATATTCAGACTCAGGTCTGAATCGGAAGTAGAACGTATCACCTATGGGTTACCACCCTTGTGCCATAATGTTAATTCGTCGTCTAAACTGCTTAGTCATCAATATAATAAAAATGTTGTGGCAAAAAATATAGTTATATATATGAAATAATATTAAATGTATGAAGAAATACTTTGAAAGATTTCTATACATGGTTAAAGGGGCATATTGGTCCTCTGTAAAAAATTATTTTGGAAAAGGTAAGGGATGGAGGGGGGCTGGGGGGAGAGAGAAAAGGGGGGGGGGGAGGTGGAGCCGATCAATACTGTGTTGTCTAATTTTTTTTTTTTTTTTTTTATAAACAGCCTTAAAGGTTTTCCATCTTTTTATTTTAAATGTGGTATATTACGAAAACAAATACGAAAACATGTTGAAACATTTACATTCGACCCATCCAGTGTTGACCATGTCACTTATCCAGAGCAGTGTTGCCACTTTGGATGTTTTACATTCAGATTTAGAGGTTTTTCCTGGCATTTAGATAACGTTTAGTTGGTAGATGTTTCTCTAGATGTATTTAATTTGGAGTGAATTTATCAAATCTTACCTAAGAAAAAGGATGAAATTTGACCAAATGCTATCTTGACAATAAAATTCGGCCTGATAATAGTAAGAAAAGGCCGTTCCACTTATCAGCTCCCTAATTAGGTATTAAAAGAAATTGGAACAGCTAAAGCATACCAGAGTCATTTTGGATCTAAAGCTTCAACTTTATCATCCAAGTTTATCCTGTGGATCTTGTAAGGCAGACTTCAGTAAAGATGAGGACATGATTCTATATGGTAAGTCATATCAATTGTTTTGTAATTTGTGACTCTTTCCATTTGGATGTTTTTTCTAGATGTTTTCCACGCAAATTTAGATGTTTTAAGATATTTGTTGACTCCGTTTTGGATGTTTTTTGTCAAAGAAAAGTGGCAACACTGATCCGGAGTCGAATCATCTATAAGATTATGTATACAATGGATCTTCAACACTTTCTTTGTATCTTCCATTGTTTGTACACTCTCTCAGACTGCTGTTCGTCCATCTCTTTATGTTGTAATCCCACTTGTATCGTTGTTTACGTCTTGTCTTAGACGTATCCCTCCAGAATGGTTTTTACAAGAGTCTTATGTCTGTTAATGTGGCATTAATATTTCAAATGTCTCTCTTTCTTTTTCTTTCATGTCAGTAAAACTCATTTCATTCGCAGTCTCACTCGAGCCTGTTTGTTTTTGTTAACGTCATTTCAAATGTCTGATGCAAAACTGGTGTGAAAATGTTCATGTTTTCTTAGTAGTCTCACTGTTTATATAATGCTTTAGGGTTAGACGACAGATCAACATCATGGCACTAGGGTAGTAACCCATAAGTGCTTTCTTCTACTTCTGACTCAAGCCTAATTCCGAAGAATCTCAGTGCAGTAAACGAACTCCGTAGCACCGAGGATCCTGAAATACTTTGCCTGGGCAGCGCCGTTAGACTACTCTTTTTCGATTTCCAACCGCCAAAGGGGTTTTTACGTGCGCAACAACACACACGGGCGTCCGCTCTTACTACTCAGAGACCAGGGAAAATTACTTAAAGTCCGGAACCTCCAGCACTTGAAATGAATGGATTAATAAATCAAGAATTGATAGGGCTGCACAAAGGACATTCCCTCGCGTGCTCCGTCTCCTTCTTCAGTAGCCAAAGAAAAATAGACACACTAATAGTACCAGTTTTCCGTCTAAGAACAGGACACTGTAGGTTCAACTACCAAATGCACAAAATGAAGACTGTACAGTCCCCACAATGTGCCTGTCAGACAAGGCCACAAACAAGTTAGCACATTCTGCAGACCTGCCCACTCTACCTACAACTTCGAAAAGCAGCCTGGAATCAAGAGCAAAGTGTGCAGAGCAAGTTTGTGCAGGACCTGCTGCTGACATGCAAATTCATAGAAGCAACCCACCTGATGGTCTGATCTGAGCATACGAAACCGAAACAAAGAAGAAAAAGAAGAAGTACCAGTTGCGACCTGGTTAAAAGTCCACCTGTTTCCCCATCGCTGCTGAATCTCTTGCAGAACTTCTACTTTCCCCTCGTTGTACCAGTCTTTCAATGTATTGATTATTTCTCTATTTTTAGAAGAAATGACACACAATGGGTTTTATGTTAATTATCTTGCCGGCTGTCGTTATTTCTCATAACGTTTCTATGTGCCTTATATTGAATTTTGTCCCGACCGGCAGTGCTACAACTAGTCCCGTACATTTTACGAAAAACAGGAACATTTTTATTTTGAGTTTTCCCTTTCAGATTTTAATTATTTAGGATTACATCTCAAGGATAAACGAACGACAGAACGAACTTTATTTTCAAAGGGTCACAATTTGGGCAAGCAGACCTGTCTTAAATTCGGCCCTTCAAAACACCCATATTTCACACAGCACTTGTATTTCATCAATAAAGCATGCTATGTTCATATAATAACAAACAGGTACAAATCGCGGAAACCCCCATGCAGCCATGTAGCCATATAACACAATTGTACTGGGACGCGCAAAAAAAAAAAAAAAAACCTTTTACGCAGTAACCTTTAATCTAGTGTGGATTGGTGTGATCCTTTCGATAGCTACCTTGCTTTGGTCTTAAAATTAACTAAGCGTCTATATGCTAAGCGATCTTGTTTTATTGTATATTATCTTATTTTTATTGCTATTGTCGAGAGCCCTAATATAACCTAACGGTTGAACATGGTTTCTGGAACTTGTTCCGAGGTGAATCTCATCCGAATGATGCCCCGGGTGTTTAGAACTTGTTGTGCTGTCCTGGTGCGATTAATTGGGGAGCTTCCTTTGAAGCATGTATGTATGTGTATGTAGATATGTATGTATCGTATGTAGGTTGTTATGTATGTATGTATGGATGTTGTATGTATGGATGTTATGTATGTATGTCTGCATGCAGTGTATGTATGGTATGTATGTATGTAGTATGTATGTATGTATGGATGTATGTATGTACAGGTAATGTATGTATAGTATGTATGTATGGATGTATGTATGTAGTATGTATGTATGTATGTAGGCTGATTATGTATGATTATGTATGTATGCATGATCATGCATCATCGCATGCATGTAAATGCTATGCATGCAGCATGCATGCCGGCACTATGATGTAATGTATGTACTGTTCATTGATGCCATGCATGATGTATGTATGTATGTATGTATGTCATGTATGCATGCATGTATGTATGTATGTATGTATGTATGTATGGTATGTATGTACTGTTATGTATGTATGTATCGTATGTATGTAGCGATGTATGTATGTATGTCAGGTATTGTATGTTATGTATGTATGTATGTATGTATGATGTATGTATGTTATGTATGTATGTATGTATGTTATGTATGTATTCTGTTATGTATGTATGTATGTATGTATGATTTATGTAATGTAATGTACTGTATGTATGTAATGTATGTGTGTATGTCTTCTCTTTTTCTTTTTATGTATGTAATGTAAGTATGTCGTTTGTATGTATGTATGTATTTATGGTATGTAATGATATGTCATGCAATGCATGTATGCATTGTATGTAGGTAGGTAGGTAGGTCTTTCTGTTAGGTAGTATGTATGTATGTATGCAGGAATGTATTTATGTATGTAGGAGAGGTAGGTCATGTATGTATGTATGTATTGTATGTATGTATGTATGTATGTATGTCTGTATGTTCTGTCTGGATTTCTGTTGTAATGTATGTATTTTCATGTCTGTAATGTCTGTATGTATGTATGTTATTATTATGTATGTAGGTATTATGTTAGGTTATGTACGTTATGTATGTAGCTATGTATGTATGGTCATGTATCGTATTATTTTGTATGTATGTATTGTATGTATGTATTATTTATGTATTATGTAGTAATGTTGTATGTATGATGTATGTATGTATGTATTTATTGTATGTATGTTATGTATGTACGTATGTATTATGTACGTATTGGAAGAATGTATGTAGGTTATGTATGGATGATATTAAAGTATGTATGTTATGTATGTATGCATGTATGTATGTTGTATGTATGTATGTATGTATGTATGTATGTATGTATGTATTATGTATGTAGGTATGTATTGTATGGTAGTATGTATGTTGTATGTATGTATGTATGTATGTATGTAGGTATTTATTGTATGTATTGTGTATGTGTGTTATGTAATAGTGTGTTTGTGTATGTGTGTATGTATGTTGGGTGATGTGTGTATGTATGTGTGTATGTGTGGTATGTAAATGTGTGTATGTATTAGGTATGTATTTATGTAGGTATGTATGTATGTATGTATGTATGTATTATGTAATGTGTGTATGTAGGTTAATGTATGTATTTATGTATGTAATTATGTATGTGTGGTAGTATGTATGTTAGGTGTGTATGTGTGTATGATATGTGTGGATGGTGTATCAATATGTATGTTGTATGTATGTATGTATGTGTATTGTAGGTAATGTATGTATGTAGTTGTAATGTATGTTAGGTATGTATGTAATGTATGTTATGTATGTATGTATGTTGGTATGTATGTATGGTATGTATGTATGTTATTATGTATGTTATGTAGGTATGTATGTATGTCATGTATGGTATGTAGGTATGTATGTATGATGTATGTATGTATGTTGTTTATGTATGCATGTATGTCTGGTATGTATGTATGTATGATGTATGTATGTATGTATGTATGTAGTAAGGTACGTAGTATGTTGTATTGTATGTAAGTAAAGGTATGGATGTAGTATGGATGTATGTATGTATGTAATGGATGTAATGTATGTATGTATGAATGTATGTATGGTATGTATGATACGTATGATGGTGTTATGGGTGTAGTTGTATGTGTGTATGTCATGTATGTGTGTATGTGGTGTATGTGTGTATGTGTAGTATGTGTGTATGTGTGGATGTGTGTATGTGTGTATGGTATGTATGTGTGTATGGATGTATGTTATGGTATGTATGTATGTATGTACGTAACATGTATTTATGTATGTATGTATGTAGGTATGTATGTATGCATCTGCATGTATGATATGATATTGTGTGTATGCATGTATGTATGTATGTATGTAATGTATGTGATGTATTTATGTATGTATGTGTGTATGGGTAGTAATGTGTGTATGTAATGAAAGGTATGTATGTATGTTTGTATGTATGTAGGTGTATGTGGTGTGTATGTGTGTATGTGTGTATGGTGTGTCGGCATGTATGTATGTATGTATGTCGAGTATGTATTTTATTTGTGGAGTAGGTATGTACGTATGAATGTATGTAGTGTATTATGTATTGTCTGTTGTAGGGCAGGCATGTTGTTTTATGTAGTATGGTATGTATGGTATTATTATGTAGTAGGTAGGTATGTATGTAGTGATGTATTGTATGTATGTATGTATGTATGTATGTATGTATGTATGTATGTATGTATGTTGTATGTAGTATGTATGTTAGTATGTCTTGTATGTATGGTATGTATGTATGTAGTATGTATGTTTATGTAGTAGGTATGTATGTATTTTATTGTTTATGATGTAGGTATGTATGTATGTATGTATGGTATGGTGTAGAGTAATGTATGTATGTATTATGTATGTATGTATTATGTATGTATGTATGTATGTATGTGGGATGTATGGATTATGTATGTATGTATGTTATGTATTATGTATGTATGTATGTATTATGTATGTAATGGATTTGTATGTAGGTATGTATGTATGGATGTATGTATGCCTGTAATGTATGTATGTATGTATGTATGTATGTAGGATGTATGTATGTATGTAATGTCTGTATGTATGTATGTCTGTATGTATGTATGTAGGTATGTTATGTATGTATTATGTATGTATGTATGTAATGTATGTAATTATGTATTGTTATGTATGTAGTAGTATTATGTATGTATGCTATGTATGATGTATATATGTATGATATGTATGTTGTATGTATGTATTGTAATGTATGTATGCATGTATTATGTATGTATGTAATGTATGTAGGTAGTATGTATGTATGTATGAGGTATGTATGTATGTATGTCATGTAGTATTATGTATGTATGTATGTAGTATGTATGTTTATGTATGTATGTATGTATGTAAGTTGTATGTATGTATGTATGTATGTATGTATGTATGTATGTATGTTCTGTATGTAATGTATGTATGTTATGTATTGTATAGTATGTATGTATGTATGTATTGTATGTATGTAGGTATGTATGTATGTATGTATGTACACACATGTATGTATGTGTTATGTATGTATGTATGTATGTATGTATGTTATTGTATGTATGTATGTCTGTAGATGTAGTGTTGTATGTATGTATGTATGGATGTATGTATGTATGTATGATGTATGTATGTATGATTTATGTAATGTATGTATGTATGTCGTATGTATGTATGTATGTATGTTGTAATGTATGTATGTATGTATGTCTGTATGTATATTGTATTGTATGTATGTATGTATGTATTAGTATGTATGTATGTATGTATGTATGTATGTATGTATGTATGTATGTATGTATGTATGTATGTAGGATGTATGTATGTATGTATGTATGTATGTAATGTATGTATGTATGTAGTATGTATGTATGTATGTATGTATGTATGTATTTATGTATGTATGTATGTATGTCATGTTGTATGTACTGTGACAATGTTGTATGTATGTATGTATGTTATGTATGTGGATTATGTATGTATTGTATGTATGTATGTATGTATGTATGTATGTTATGTAATGTATGTATGTATGTATGTATGGGATCGTTGTATTATGTATGTATGTATGTATGTATGTATGTATGTATGTATGTATGTATGTATGTATGTATGTATGTATGTATGTATGTATGTATGTATGTATGTATTGTATGTATGTATGTATGTATGTATGTATGTATGTATGTATGTATGTTAATGTATGTATGTATGTATGTATGTATGTATGTATGTAGGTATGTTATGTATGTATGTATGTATGTCATGTATGTATGTATGTATGTATGTATGTCTATGTATGTATGTATGTATGTATGTATGTATGTATGTAATGTATGTATGTATGTATGTATGTATGTATGTATTGTATGTTATGTATGTATGTATGTATGTATTCTGTATGTATGTATGTATGTATGTATGTATGTATTGTATGTATGTATGTATGTAATGTATGTATGTATTATTATGTATGTATGTATGTATGTATGTATGTATGTATGTATGTATGTATGTATGTATGTATGTATGTATGTATGTATGTATGTATGTATGTATGTATGTATGTATGTATGTATGTATGTATGTATGTATGTATGTATGTATGTATGTATGTATGTATGTATGTATGTATGTATGTATGTATGTATGTATTTATGTATGTATTATATGTATGTATGTATGTATGTATGTATGTATGTATGTATGTATGTATGTATGTATGTATGTATGTATGTATGTATGTATGTTATGTATGTATGTATGTATGTAATGTATGTATGTATGTATGTATGTATGTATGTAGTATGTATGTATGTATGTATGTATGTATGTATATGTATGTATGTATGTATGTATGTATGTATGTATGTATGTATGTATGTATGTATGTATGTATGTATGTATGTATGTATGTTATGTATGTATGTATGTATGTATGTATGTATGTATGTAGTAGTATGTATGTATGTATGTATGTATGTATGTATGTATGTATGTATGTATGTATGTATGTATGTATGTATGTATGTATGTATGTATGAATTATGTATGTATGTATGTATGTATGTATGTATGTATGTATGTATGTATGTATGAATGAATGAATGAATGAGCGTGCGTGCGTGTGTGTGTGTGTGTGTGTATGTATGTATGTATGTATGTATGTATGTATGTATGTATGTATGTATGTATGTATGTGTGCATCTTTGGTCTTGTATCAATAGTCTTTAAACGCTTTAACAAAATATGGAGTACCTAGTTATGCAGTGGAAGCCGTTGTGGTTTATCGTCTAGAGACGCTAGCCTGCGGATCGGAAGGTCGTGGGTTCGGGATCTGTCGGGGGGCGTAATTTTTTTTTTTCAAAATGACCATGGCTCCCAGGTCGACCAAGCCTTGAGTGGGTACCAGGTACAGTCTTCGGAAGTAAAGGCGGCCAGAGTGATGCTGACCACATCACCCACCAAGTGCCTTTTGGTCTAGAAAATATAGGTCTAGCCCTATATACCCAATGCGTCTGAAGGCGCGGAAAAGGATGCTTTATTTTACAAGTTATTCGAAACTTCAATTCCACTGTCATTTCAATTCTAACGTATGTCAGCGAAATTTGGAGAACGACTAAAGATATGGAACGAAAGTTAAATACATTTGAAAATTAATGTCCGAGTAAAATCATAACAATAAAACTGGATGAATTCAAAAAGATTGATGAGATCCGAAATACATACTTGTATCGACTGTAATGAGGCAAAGAAGGTGCGGGATATACTAGCCTCACTCTCAAATAAAATGAGCAAAGAAATAAAAAAAATTTTTTAAAGCACTAAAATAGGAAATAAACTGTCTGAGAAAACGAGGACGTCAAAGGGAAACATTAAGCAAAACATAATTACTAGGCTAAGAATGCTGGGCTGAACTTCCTGTCAGAAATCGAAAGAGTTGCATGCAATAGACGGGAGTGGAGGAATAGAATGCAAGACCTTTGTGTTATCTAACGTTATAAAGAGGATGATAATTCTTCTATTGAAATGAAGTCTGTGTTCTTTAGAGGAGTATACATTTTATATTGAAGCAACAACACTTGAACCGAAGTCAAGAAATAGAGAAAAAACAAAATTAAGTCAACTTTTATCTCAAGAGAAGATTACTTTATTATAAAAAAATAATTGTTAATTAAACGTGCAGTATTATGTTTTACAGCATTTCTTTCTTTCTTTCTTTCTTTCTTTCTTTCTTTCTTTCTTTCTTTCTTTCTTTCTTTCTTTCTTTCTTTCTTTCTTTCTTTCTTTCTTTCTTTCTTTCTTTCTTTTTTGTTTCTTTCTTTCTTTTTCTTTCTTTCTTTCTTTCTTTCTTTCTTTCTTTCTTTCTTTCTTTCTTTCTTTCTTTCTTTCTTTCTTTCTTTCTTTCTTTCTTTCTTTCTTTCTTTCTTTCTTTCTTTCTTTCTTTCTTTCTTTCTTCTTTCTTTCTTTCTTTCTTTCTTTCTTTCTTTCTTTCTTTCTTTCTTTCTTTCTTTCTTTCTTTCTTTCTTTTTTTCTTTTTTTCTTTCTTTCTTTCTTTCTTTCTTTCTGTCTTTCTGTCTTTCTTTCTTCACAGTTCTCCATTTCTCTACTCCCTGAGTCTTCCTATGGCTTGGCCAATATAAGGGGGTGGATGAGACACTGTGTCATATGCAGGTAGTCTGCGATATTTGCGCCTTTCTGTCGAACACATCTGATTTCAGGAAAACCTTAATTAGTTCCCATATATCAAGGGCTTGATCGGGCACAGAACCCCTTTAGGGAACTTCATCTCAATATCGGGTATCTATCGTTTTCTTCCATTTTCTTTCCCTTTCTTATTCTTGTTTCTCATCTCTCAGTAATGTTTTGAAGTCGCAATATCAAGATAAATGTATTTATATCAGTCTAAAGGAGGGTTAACTTCGAAGCAGAGTAGCAGAGCATATCCTAAATGATTCAACTGAGTTTAGATCCTGCCAGGTATGTCAACACCAACAACATTGTTTCGATAAGCTTCATTTGCTTGACTCCGTTCATGCAATTGATAGTGATTGCGCACATAGCATTTTGTCTACCACACATCAAATCGGCAATAACTGAAACTTGCAGAAGCTGTGAGAAAAAACAACACATCCCGCATTGTGCAAACAAAAAGATCAGTGAGTAAATTTGAAACTGCTGTGTTTGTTATTCAGGTTACTAATTTGAACTTCCGCATTTTTTAGATGCACAGTGTGACTAGAGAAGACAAGGTGATGTATATTTTAGTCAAAGGGGTTCAATTCGTGCTCCATTATAGGTTGCTGTAAGTCTGTAGTAATACATCGAAATATATCACTCAATAAATTGTGTATTTGTGTCTGCATTATTTAGATTCCCTAAAAATAAAATTGTTTCGGAAAAAAAATACTATTATATATTTTCAGGGCAAACCCCCGTAGATGGAGGAACACTGTTGCGCCACATGGATTAAAACGTGTGAAAGGTTCAGTACACATTGTGGTAAACAGGTAATTTATTCACAGTTTTAAACCGACAGAAAGACATGCCGTGACGGACATACACATCAAGTACATACATACATACACACATTCATACACGCAGACCCACACACATATACGTACTTGCATATATATATATATATATATATATATATATATATATATATATATATATATATATATATATATATATATGCGTATGTGCGCGAGTTTATTTTATTTAATTTATTTAATTCAGTGTATGTCTGTTGTTTGTTTGTTTTAGTATCCAGAAGCCATGAGTTGTTAACCCTTAGGCTCGGTATTATGGATATCGCAACCTTTCGGCCTTGATTCCATTGTAAATACCGTAAATCTGGGAGAAAATGTGGCTTTTCTGCCTACCCCCGGGAGTGAACCCGGACCACAAGGAGTTCGTCACCCGCTCACTGCGCAATCCGGTTTAGCCAGCAACGGTAGAGAGATGGGCCTGTGTATGTCTACACTGACATATCTTCCATTGAATGACGACTGGTTAAAGGGGTAGAACTGCGTATAATAACAGCTAATTCAATTAAAGGTCTTGGATCCTTCGCTCCCTTGTTGACCGCAGCAAAACGTTTGTACCAGGTAATTTTTTGGTAATTGTTGTTTGTTTTAGTATCCAGAAGCTATGAGTTGTTAATCCTTAGGCTCGGTGTTATGGATATCGCAACCTTTCGGCCATTGTAAATACCGTAAATCTGGGAGAAAATGTGAGTTCCTGCCTACCCCCGGGATTGAACCCGGACCACAAGGAGTTCGTCACCCGGTCTCCGCGCAATCCGGTTTAGTCAATTACGCTAGAGAGCCGGGCTCCTGGTAATTAAAGGTGATGGCGTAATGTTGACTTTATGACCCGCCGCGTGTCAATTTCATGAAATGAAAGTTGAACAATATATTCAACTATAAGAAAGAGACAAAGTTCTTCGGTCATGTGTTGAAAAAAGGCCCACTGGACAATATCATGACGACTGGAAAGATCACTGGTAGAAGAGGCAGAGGCAGACCAAGAGAAAGATGATGGATGGCTAAGACACTGGCATAGAGGAATATCATCAGTGGAATTGATCCAGAAAACCAAAGACCGAAACATTTGGAAAAGCAAGAATGCTACGTCAGCTGGCGAGGCATTTGATGATGATGAGGGTCGCTTGGTCAACAAAAATATGATGTTTAACCTCGTTTTCCCCATTCGCGATCGAGACGGCGAGAGAGTAGCGAGTGGCGTACCCGAACAGGGGGCAGAAGTACACCACCAAATGTGTCCTGATATATACTAGTCCTGCTGAGACAGCAGTCTGTCAATCATTTCCACATCATCATCATCAGTTCTCGTTATGCCTAGTGGCACATGCGGCTTCAGAGAGGACTTTCCATGCTTTCCTGTCCTGTGCAATCTTCAGTGCAGTTTTCCATGTCAAAGATGCCGCACTCAGGTCACTTTCCATCGTTCGTCTCCATGTTGTTTTTGGGCGCCACTGTTTTCTCTTTCCCTCTGGTGTCCATGTGAGAGCTGTTTAGGCAGGTAAATCAGAAGTCATTTTCATAACGTGGCCAAGCCATTTCCATCTTCTCTTGGTTATCATACTGTCTAGAGTTTCTTGGTTTGTGGCTTGAAGTAGTTTAGTGTTTGAGATTGTATCTGGCCAGAAAATTTTGATAATTCTACGTAGACATGTGTGGTGGAAGGTGGACAGCTTGTGTGCATCCTTTTTGGTCATTCTCCAGCATTCCGCTCCATAAAGAAGAACTGGCAAAATGATGCTCTTGTAGAGTCGGAGTTTCGTTCCTCTGCAGTAATTGTTGGATTCCCAGATTTGCCTCATCCTTCCAAAAGCAGCTTTAGCTTTGTTCAGACGTGACTGTATGTCTTCCTGTCCCTCCCAGTAGGGACACCACACTGCCAAGATATGTGAAATGTTCTACATTTTCAAGTGATTGGTTATTTATGGTCACTGGTTGTTGGTTTGGACTGCTTGTCATGATCTTAGTTTTCTTTGTATTTATTCTCAGTCCCACCATTTCTACTGTGCAGTGGAGTCTGTTACTTTTCTCTTGTATATGTTCATGTTTATGTGACAGGAGTGCAATATCATCTACAAAATCAAGGTCCTCAAGCATGGTGAATGGAGTCCATCGTATGCCTCTTAATGTCCTGTCTACTGTGTTCTTTAGTATCCAATCAATCACAAGGTTGAAGAGGAGAGATGGCATAACACATCACTGTCTTACACCCGTCTTTACTGGGAAAGATGTAATGTAATTTTTATACAGCAGGAAAAGTCTTTATAGAAGAGAGCAATTATGTTGACTATTTTTTCTGCAATTCCACAAGGGACTGATAAACATTCTGTGTGTTTTTCGTTGGCACAGGAGCGGAACAACTATAGGGTGACCCGTTTGCTTTGAAGCTGAAACTAAGATTACCAGATTACTAGTCCTTACTGTGAATGAAGCGGCGTCTGTGGCTTAATCTTTGCGAGTCCGACCCTGGACAACTGAAAAGATCTTTATTTGAAGGTATCATGGTATTTCAGTTGTGATTTCTTTATTTTAGTTCCAACGTACCACGGTTGAAACCTACTGCTGGCTGCATGGATTTTTTAAAATCATGGTATGGGGCGTCGCAGGTCGAAGTAAAGACGGCCGGCGTATGCTGACCAAATTACCCACCTAGTGCCAATTCGTCTGTAAAAATAGCGGTGCTCTTCCCAAATGATTAATACAATCCCATCAAGATGTAGGACGAAAAGAAATAACTACATGTGAAATGTGTAATTCTCCAGGACGTACATCATGGTACCCATTTTAGGCTAAGGTAAAAATCCACGCAGCGCTAGCAGTAGGTTTCGATCGCCCTACGTTCGACTCGCAACGCCCAAGCCACGGACGCCGCAACCGTTTTGTTAATCCTGATAACAAATGTTCTATATGGTTATACGTTTTAAACGGGATTTCCGGGATTTGTACCCGTCTGATGACTCTCATCCTTGGGATGTTAACAGAACAGACTGCGATCCTTAAGGGGGAAAAATAATTCAGTCTTGTTTTTCTTTAAGAAATAAACAATCAGCTTATTTGTCCAATGCACCACCGGCATGCAATGGTTTCTGTACCAGTTTACTTTCACTAGAATGTTATCAGTGCCCTAATAGGAAGAAAAGAATACTAATTATGCACAGTATACAGTCCTTTTTCCACGCCGTTAGGAATACTAGAAATATAGGGCTTGGCCTACAGTTTCATAAACTAATCGGCACTTGGTGGATGATGTGGCCATATTTACTTCCTCGGACTGCGCTTGATACCAACTTAAGCACCTTATCAGGTATGTCGTAAAAGGCAACTAAGAGGGGGAGGGTTGGGGTGGGGGAGGAAACAATAGCCACTGTAAGAATAAACTCACAGGGAGCAAGTACAGGGGGATCTACAGTCATCAGTAGAAATTATCCTCTGTCGACACACGTTTCGGCCCACGATTCCTAAACGTATTCGGAGGTGGGCCCACCTGAGTTCATGAAGCTCAGGGCTGCTTCCCCGCTGCACAGAATTACCGGATGGTGTTATTATTTCGGCCAGAGACAAGACGACTTAGTGGTTTCAAAGGAGGTACTGTGAGATAAGAAGCCGCCGCGACAGCGTAATTAAAACAGTCCGCATGCCTGGACGACCGAGCGACAAGCTTACTTTGGTTTACCGGACACATGTTGGACTTTTATTAGCAGTTGGCAGAGGGACACTGGCAGACAATTCGTACACGATGGACTTTCAAAGGGATGAGAAACTCCTTTCCGCTAAACACCTGGACCAGCTCACCGAGGCCCGTCCCCTACGTTGTTGCGCTGCGTCCACAGCCAGCTAGAGGCCCTTTCGGCTGCCTCTCCCAGTTTTTTAAGTGTTCGTTTCCGTTCATTACCGCGCAATCCTAGTTCTTTAACCACATTGTAGAGCGAAGTGGAAACGAGGCCTCTCGCTCCCACTTCGACGGCAAAAACCCTTACTGTGTAAGCCTCGTTTCTCCTCAAACCGGCTGCTAAGTCACTGTACTTTTCGAGCTTGTACAAATGATTCTCCTCCATACGCGACTCAAACGGGACCGTCAACTCAATCAGGATGAGCTGCCGTTTTTGCGCAGAATGGAGAACGATGTCCGGTCGCAGGCCGGTTTTACGGATCAACTCGGGATACCGTTCATGGCCTGGCAGATCAACCGCCAGTAACCAGTCCCTCGCAGAGTCTAGCACAGATGGAGCGAATGCGTTTTTGTTGACCTTACCAATTGGAACCTGCCCATCCTTGAGGAAACTAATGGGGGCGATACTAGAACTGGCTCTGGCGTTAGCCCTCATTCTAGCCTGGTCGACAACGGCTGCTAACTCCTTTAGCACCTTGTTGTGGCGCCAGGTGTATCGGCCTTGACCTAGAGCTTTCCTGCACGCGGACAGGACGTGCTCAAGAGTTTGTTTTGATTTGCACAACGGGCAAGTCGGATCGTTGGTCGCAGACCACTGAAACTAAGCAGCCATGGAAAAGTCGAAAAGAGAAACAAGTATGAGCCAGCCAAAGACGATAAAGGGAACAAAAGGGGTTGGGGTGGTGGTCAGGAAGCGGGAAAAGTTGGTTTCTAAGTCTGAAATCGTCGACATACTTTCTTTCACTTTGGCTAAGCCTAAAATCTATACGCACGATGAAACATCCTTAGAACACTAAACTAGAATATCTTTAGACTGGAACCACCAGGAGCATAGAAATAAGCCCATATAAAAAAAAAAAAAAAAAAATTCAGAAAAGTGAGCTAGAGTGTGAAGTTAGAAATATAAGGACGACAAATGGTGTTCTACATAAAATAGCAAAGCAAACAACGACTTGACGTGAGCTGGTTGGGGGTCTATGCCCCGCTGAGGGAATAAGTGCAGAAGAAGAAGAATACTTACATTTACTTTACTGGTTTCTTCAAGTTGACCCGTTTGTATAATACATTACAGGGAATTCGTTGGTTACATTCTTCTCAATGACACAGCAAAGCAGCTTTTGAACTGGACAAATAAAACGTCTATACCAGATGAAACATACTTTGCAATGCTTAACGCAAATCCTCAACTGGGCATTAAGGGCACGTATAAAGGTATGTCTAACTGTTTTAGTTCTGGACAAGTTAGTTCGAGGTTAGTCTTCCCAAACACAGTATGTCACTTTTCATTCACAAGTTTGTTGGGCTGGTCGATTTTCGTGAAAGCTACGGGTGTGTCCGCTCTGTTGTTTGGTTTCTGCAATCTCTTGCATTTACGTTTTCATTCCGAGAAAAATAATGACTGTGACATAGATTGCAGCACTCTCTATGGTGGTGGTGTTGGTGGTGGTGGTGGGGGGGGGGGGGGGGGGTGGGGGGGGGTTTGAATTAGACCCAGTTTCTCCATGTTTTAGGAGTTAACACTTCAGCCCTGGCAAACTGAAATATACAACACCTGATATCAACGACATTGCGGAACACCCCCGCAAACGTGTGCGACGGTAACGGGGCTCAGGAACTACCAATCAGAAGTAAGCTAGCGTGCATATGGGCGGGGTCTGCGAAGACTAACATCGAACTAACCCAGTCAGCATACTTACTGCAGCTCGAGTAAACTGAGTGAGCTAAACTGTGCAAAACATCAAATGGCACACGTTTCGTTGGCGTTTCACTTTCTGGTTGTCACCTCAAGCGTAAATCTCCCGCGGGTAGCGGAGTCTTAACTGAGTGGAGAAAAGCCTATCAAAATAATTACTACGCATCGCTTCACTTGTGAGTTGATTTTCCAGACAATCTCCACACCTGTGTCATTTACTGTATCGGTAGGGTGTCACATACCGCTCGTGTCACGTGCGTGATTAAGGATTTCTCCTAATGAACCAACAGCACTCTGAAATAGTATAAATGTAGGAATCTCGGCTCGTATTGGTCTAGGTGGTATCCCGCGGCCAATATACACATCCAAACTATTTCAGGGGTGGGGCAACACAAGTTATGGCACTACAAAATATATCCTCCTAGGCTCAACTTGGCCGGACTTCCCCACTACTACAAGAAAATAGCTCCCAGACTATGATAGACTACCACTCACCCATATATGTTTATTATATTTTCCACAGTTTGACCATAGCCTTCCAGGTACTCTGTGTTGTATCTGAGTTTCCTATAAATAACCCCTGCCGTTACTTTGCATGTCTCTCGCCGCTCGGTGAAGCTGTATGCTGACCCAGTTAATTCTGCCGGCTTCTATGTCGCCATCCATTTTCACAATTAGTTAGTTATGAAACGATTGGACTGCTAGATTAAATCCGTTATACTAATGTTGGGGTTGTTAATGCACATACTCTCAGCTTGAAAAATTGAAGGTTTGATTAAGATGGCAGGGAGTATTTTGACACCAAGAACAGTCTCGCTCTCTAATGTCTCATAGCCGAATCATCCCTCTTCTCAGCAGTGGGGCATATATATATATATATATATATATATATATATATATATATATATATATATATATATATATATATATATTTATATACATGGTACTCGTAAACTCTAATAGACTTACCCAAGCTTTGGGAAATGTCCTGGACACAAAAGCCGCCTTCTCAGAGTACAATCTTTAGAGGCAAGGTTATGGACGTCAGTTCTTCTTGGCTGTCAGGCAGAGGATGAGAGGGAAACGTAGCGTGACTTCTGTAGAAGAAGTGCGCTGATTAATATGCCGAGGTCCTGAATCGTCCTATAAAATAATAACACAAAGAATCTCTAATTTTCAACTGTAAGTTTGAAAATATTGGCATTTCAAGAGATACAGACCACATAGAAATGTGTATTCTCTCATACAAAGGTGTAAATAGACATGATGGGCTATATACCCACCAGACGGGTCGATATTTGAATGTGACCTGGCCACTAGGGGCGCCAGAGTCACGAATAATCCAAAGTGTAGAGATGGTTATGGCCATTCTCTGATACAGGGGAAGGGAAGTGAGGAGGGAATGGCGGGTGGCTGGGACCCCTTCTAATTTTATAGAGATGGCTACTCAATGGCCTAGTTTACTTGAGCAATAATAATAAGAATGTAAATCATTAATAACAAAGCGTATTACCCAAAAAAAAAATATTTTTTTACTGGTGCAGAAAGTATTAGTCAAACAAAGATCAAAGCAATTCGCCGCTTTAAGAAAACAGCAGCATCTGCTCAATTGTAAATGATAGAATCATGTTGACACGGGAAATCTAAGGCAACAAGCAAATATTATCATTCGTACAGGAGTTTTGAGATGATTATTTAAGTGTCGGCATGGGTTTTGAAACACCCTATCGCAGTGGCTCTCAAACTTCCTAATGCCGCCACCTTTTCATAAAGTTCCCTCATGTTGTGGAGACCCCCAAACAATTATTTTCCTTCATAACTTCAATGAATATGTGTTTTCTGATGGTCTTAGAACCGCTACCCTATAGCATACAGAGCTCTGATTGTGTCTCCAACAGGGATCCCGGAGCCGTCCATTAAGAGACCTTTTATAGCCAGGTTTAAGAACTGGGGCGATCTTCCTTGTGCTGAAACTTTTGTGCGGAATATCTGCATTCTTACAACAGGTGAGTATTTTTGTAACACATTAGGAGACTAACAACTCGCCATCAGGCGCGCAGCCGTAATTAAACCATTGGGGACCGGAGGTGGGGTGGGGGGGGGGGGTGGTGGTAGATTTAAAAAAAAAAAGATGGAGAGTGAGGGTCAACCACAAATTTCCCGCTGGGCGGGTAGGAGGGTAGCTGAAGACATTTTGTTTATTTGCGTAATAGTGATACTGATTTTTGATTAATGACAAAAATATACTATTTTATTTGTAAATAATATGGTATTTATGAAAAAAATATCTTCCTCACATGGAGGCAGATTTGGGGGGGGGGGGGGGATTGGCGCGGATATTAACCCCATTGCAAATTGCTTGGCGAGGGTGAGGGGACAAATATTTGGACTAGTGAATTGGGTATTCAATGTGACTTGACACCCCTTACCTCACCCAGGGTCCAGCACCACGACCCACTATGCGTTTGTTGATTTCTACTTTAAAGTGCTCTCTTCCTTACTAGCACTAGGGAATCTCCGTGGCCAAGTGGTCAAGCAGTCTGCCTAGCGCTCT